>CM031236.1:675111893-675667849 GCA_018340775.1 Taxus wallichiana var. yunnanensis
CACATGGCAGCGCCAATGTCTACATTCACTATTGTAGTAAAGGTAAAATTTAAACATTGAATAAACGTTTGAAAAACATAAGCTTAACATAAGAACGAGCAAATTATGAACTTTGTATGCAATTTGAAATATGTCAAATAATTATGTAAGTTATGGAGATTGTCATAAGAGATAAAGAGCCAACTTAAATGGTTGAATTGTAAGTTGAATGTGAAATGAATTTAAGAATTTGTAGGTGGAAAAATAATAAAATTATCCTTGCACAATAATGTTCTTGGAATGTTTATCGTAACTAAGATGTAATCATAGAAATAATGTGTTGTGGGTTTGCCAATCCTTGAGTCCCTTTCTTGTGGTTGGGTCATTACTAGAATTCGTTCAGTGGGAAAAGTGTGGCATCGACATGTATATGGTGTTGTCATGTGTTTATGTGAGTCGATGACTTAGGTAAGTGTCTAATGAGTAGTTGAATTCTCTACTTTGAGCCCTTGTGGTGTTGTCTAGTGAGCAATGTAAGTAAAAAAATATATCCTAATATTTTTTGTATTGTTGTATTTGTGTGTGATATTTGTGGGTGTTACAGTATTGACAACTCGAGGGTCACGAGAGAGGCTTCATAACAGCACCAATGTCGACAGTTGAAAAAGAAGAATTACCCATAACTTTAGCGAACTGATTACAGAAACAAAATAGTTTTTCAACAATCGTCCCCTCAACATAAACACCCAGCCAATTTGCGAAAGATGACCATTTGAAAGGGTAGAAACCCACAAGTGTGGCGTACCCCAAGAAAAGGCTCCACACATGCCTAGATCACCCTCGAGTACTGTTGAAATGGACATGTGACTTTGGCATCTTTAGCAATGATGATCTAAGTCGTGTGGGGAATGTCAATGTGATCATTCCAAACTTTGTATTGTTTAGAGCAAACACCTCCATTGGTTAAAGTATTTGTTGCACCATTACCCTCCCAGTATGTGTGACAAACAATATTTTACTTTTTTATTTTAAAATATTAATATTTTTTATTTTTCTAATTTTTAGTATTTTTCAAGTTTATTTTATTATTAATTTATATTGTTTCTTATTTTTATTTTTTTAGTTTATAGTTATTAATTTTTTTACTAATTTTTATGGAATTCTAATTTTAATTATTTTGAAAAATAAATTCAATTTTTTTAATTAATTTATATTTTTTTAATAAAATTTAGAATTTTACATTTTCAAGACTTAAATATTTAAATTTTCATAATTTCTTTTTAATTTATTAATATTTATTTTATTTTATTTTTAAATCTAAATTTAATTTTATTTGGAATTTATTTACTTATTTAAACTTTAATTAATTAAAATGTAATGCCCCCTAACCTACCTGGGCTCGGTTAACTTCATCTCCTTGGCGTGGAAGGTGGAGCTTTTATTGTGCGACGTGATGGAATCCCTGTTGGTGGCCGCACCCACTGATTTTCCTGTTTTGCAAATCTTTTGTTTTCTGTTTTACCTGCTCACGCAAGAGACTTTGGTGGCCGCACATGCTCATTGATTAAATTGTTGACTTCACCCATCTTGTTCACGTGGCCTCCTGTCGTAATTCTTCAAACCACGAATGCTTGTTTTACATTCCATCAAATGCTTGAAACAGATGAAATTGCTACAGGCGTGTTACGGATAGTGGTTTCATTAATGGTGAAATGAAGTCTGTCTCCACAGGCGTTGCGTGGGTGGGTGTGGATTCTCAAATTCGTCTTTGTGCAGCGGCTTGATGGAGCGCGGGATGATCTTCTCTGGAAAGTGCCGTGAGGAAGCGCTTGGCCTTATGCAGCAGCTACGGGGGTAGAAAAGTAAACGTATCCCGAGAAAATCGGTGGCCCGAGAGAGCTAAGTGCGGCCACAATGCTGCAGGCGAGCCCAAGGAACCGTTGGTGTTGATCCCGGTGTTATTCACAGTTGCACGCGACCAGTCGTGATCAGTTGTTGCAAAATCTTGCAGCTGTAGCAAAAGAACGAGGTAAAGTTTTAGTTGAGCTCCTTGCCTTATGGCCGACATTCTACTTTGAAGCTTCGGGTTTGCTTTATTTATTCATGGCCAAACTCCGTTGTATTGAATGTTGGGCATTTTGGGAAGTTTGTTTTTATAATTGCGCGGCTCGCAGACGCTAAGATTCGGTGGTTTGCTTATGATTTGCAATGGAAGACTCTGCCCAGATCTGGTTCATTGGGCAAGAGCTGCGTTCCTTATACTCTCTGCTTCGGGCTTTGTCCATTTCTACCCGGCGTGTAAAAAAACTTTGTTTGAATGAAGGGTTTCTGTTTTGGGTAAGTTACGCTTCTGACTTGGGAGGTCGAGATCATACATCTAGCTTGACGCCATTACTTGTTCTTGATTCAAACTTGTGACTTGGTCATCACTTGCCATGCATTGGAGATCATAGCTCGAGGAGCTCGATGGTTGTAGTATGTAACTCGCCACACCTCAATCTTTGCCTTTCGAGCCACGGTTTAGTTGAGGGTTTTCACAGATCAGTAAGGAGACAGATTCTTGAAACAGTACGTGATATCTGAACCTGAAGTAACATGTACAGATCGGACACATGAAGATGAGTGCCTCATCCTAGCTAGTGATGGTCTATGGGATGTTCTGTCAAATGTTTCTGCCTGTGAAGTTGCTAGAAAATGTCTGGCTGGCTATAGACCTCATCGCTCAAAGGGTATTACAGAAGATACTCCTGTAGGTGCCGCAGCTGCTCTTCTTACCAAATTGGCTTTGGGACGGAGAAGTGGAGACAATATCAGTGTGGTTGTGATTGATTTGAAAGAAAGAAGACACAGAAACAGCTATTGTTGCCTATGTAAATATTGCATGCTACTATATAATCGGCATTCCGCTCGGCATTCTCCTCGGTTATGTTTTTCATTTGCAAGTTATGGGGATCTGGCTGGGAATGATAGGAGGGATAGCAGTCCAAACCCTTTCATTGATGTTTATCGCATGGAAAATAGACTGGAATATGGAGGTGACAGATCACACCCACAGGCACGGGAGATCTATGCAATGTTGGAGAAAATGTCTTGGGAGATGAAGGTAGCAGGATATTTTTCAGATCCAGAACTTGTACTGAGTTTGTTCCTTCAAAATCGATTATGTGACAGTGAGGGTGTTACCAACAGACCTGATGAAATTTATTTACAAAGATTCTCTATTGAGATCTTACTTGTTGTACGATGAAACTCATGGAAGAGAACCTCATAGAGGCCGAGCTGGGTTCATATCGAATATTCATGAAACACAATTTGCTTTGCAATTATATGAGCATCTTCAACGAGTCACTAAGTTGGCGAGGCATAAAGGGTTATGTTGGAATTATCACACCTTACAAGCTACATACTGAATGTCTCATACCGAGAGTTTGATGTTGTCCTCAAATATGGTGAAGGAAAGGTTTATTTATCATTATGGTAGATGCCTTCAGAGCCAGGAGCGTGATGTAATCTCTATGTCTTGCGTCCAAGCAATGGAAGAGGCAGGAGGGGTGATGATCGAATCAGGAGGAACAGGCATGAGCTGCTCTTCCCCCTTTTTCCAGCTATTTTCTCTATATTGAATGCATGATTATTGCTTGTTCTCCTAGTAATTGTGTGCTGTGTTTGCTTGAGATAAGCTCTGCGTGAGAATTTTTCATTTGAAATGTTGTGTGGCTTTTGCACGCCTTCCCCGCCAAGAGTGTATTTGCTTGCTTTTGCTAGTTGTGTGAGGGGTCTTATTAGATACGTCTGTGTTATGCCTGTAGGAGCAGTTTTCTTTCCTTCTGCGACCTGGTTTTGGACCTTCCTCAGCATGGCAATGAGGAGTTGTTTGTTTAAGTTCTGTCCTTTTTAGAAAACAAAAAAAAAAATGTGATTTGCTTTTTACCTCCTTTATGTATCCCTATGGTTATAGAGGAGAGCAGGTGATAAATGAATAAAACTATTTACCTCTGGAGAAGAAGTGTATTTATTGTCCTTTGATGTTATCACGGTCTAATCTTAATTCGTATTGGAAATGATACTAGAGAGACCCTTGCTCATCCTTTTCTTTTTAACAATCTAATTTGGTACAATTTCATCCCAATTTCATCCCTGGGAGGTCGACTACAAGTTGGAACATTGTAAATTTCTATTTCCTTTTAGAAGCTTTAACGAACTGTGTATTATGCTTGTCGGATGTGACTGGCTATGACTTGATAGTGGGTTTTCGACGCCGTCTTAGGAAAACATGTTTTGGCCAAATCTAACTTGCTTACCTAGCTTATGATGACCTTAAAAATTTTAGTACCCTGACCAAGGGATATCCTCGTCAGTCCTACATTTGTATTATCTCCCTAACTGGTCTTACGAAAGGTCCACCGACTTCTTTGTGGTGGAAAATTTGAGGGTTTGTTATAAGGAAAACCTTACTCGAACCTTTGGAGAAAATACTTAAAGTATTCAAGGGGCTCTCGTTTTGTACATGGGATATCCTATGTGCCCGACGTAACTGTGTAAGTTTGCTTAATTCTTTTTATTATTTTAAGAAAATCCCTTCCTTGTCGGACGCCCCCATGGTAGTGAGTGCATGAACAGTGTTTTACCCCTTCCGAGCAACAAACAATGAAGTATATGTCGGATGTGGTGAACATGGAACTAGGTCTGAGGCTTGAGATGCTTTTGGGGACCTGTGAGGGGTAAATTACATTTACCCCCCAAGCAACAATGTTTTTGAGACCTTTCTTCGTTATATCAGTAAGTAAGTTAATAGTGTATAACATTGAAATATTTTATCATGTTGGGAATGAAGGGTTTTTCGTTGAGGGATGTGCGGAGTTGGCACTTGAGGCTTAAGAGTGCTTTCAAAGTTGCAACTTATCATACGTGGACGTTGTTTAACCTTGAATATATAAATAAATATTGGGTATAACAATCAAAAACGTCAGCTACATACTTTAAGGTGCACGCATGTGCAATGCTTTCCTTTTTACATGATCTTTGATTTGGGTCCTTGAGTGGCCATAGCCCCCATAGGCTGTATGAGTTTTAGTGGACTTGTGTGGCACTCTTGCTCTGAGTAGGGATGTTCGGAATAATAAATCTTGTTACCTTTTTTTTGACATTATCAGGAGAATTTACTATTTCCATATCGGATGGTTGTTGTACGATTCCTTTATTCATTTTGTGAATGTGAAGCTGCTTATCGCTATCTTACTTAAGGAAAATAAAAGGTGTATTATGTGGGAAATTTGTTATAATTTAGAATGTATGGTGTAAGGGTAACCTTGGATAGAAAATGCACAATTTTGGCTTTCATATGTTCTGCAGTGTGCCTTTTGTTAACTAGATATCTATTTTGTTACATTCATACAAATTACTTTTGTTTATGTCTTGGAATGGAAATCATGCACTAGTCATTCAATTAATTTTGATGAAATATCTAGGAAAAGGGAATGCATGCTCATGCCAGTTCTTTTGAACTGACAAAAGCTAACATGTTTTTGCAGGTTGTCTTTCCGAGCTCAAGTATGAAAGAAGTGGTTGTTGTAGTTGCATAGATGATATCCACTTTGGTGCTTGTACGTTGTCTTTTATGGTTAAACTATTGGTAACATCTAGTGGAAAAAAATTTAGAAGAAGGGTCAGTGCCTTAGTAAATGTATTGTAGAGTATTGTTGTTGTAACTGTCAAACTTTGCTCTTGAGTTAAAATGTTGAGTTGTAAATCCTTCTAAGACATAGTAGTAATGAGTTAGTAAGCACTATAAAGTGAACTGGATAGTCCTTATAAAAGTTAAACTAAAATTTATATATATATATATATATATATATATATATATATATATATATATATATATATATATATATATATATGAATATATTAATGTAGATGTGATCTACTTGATAGCTTTTGAAGCCTGGAACAATCAAGAGGAATCTATCTTTTGTAACAAAATATGATTACTTGTTTTTCCCCTGAGCTAAACTAATAAACCATATCCTTTTATGGTGAAACCTTAAATGATCTCATGGTGAAAGCAATGGTTAGATTTTAGAAGATGATAGGATTTAATAAGTAGGAGGGAAATTGATTAATTAAACCTTAAATCTCTCTCTATCGTTTGGAATGTTTTCCTTTGTCAGACTTAATTAAGTAAGGTCTAGATGGAACATTTAACCAATCTTGATAAACTCTTAACCTCAATAAAAGACGGATAGTGAACAATGTGACCTTGAAGCTGAATTCTGTTGTCCTGTTCCGTTAACCCTTACCATGATTCATGGTGATATTTCTTAAGCAAGGTCAAAATTTGATCCTTAAACAAGAAGGTTATTGTTATGAACCCTAAGCGGTACTTTCCACTCAATCGGAGCTTATGCCTTCACCTGTGCAATAGAGTTGTGGAACATGTGTTAGAAGCTTGAGTAAGATTAATTAACCTTGTAAGAAATGGAAAATGTTCTAAAATCAAATGAATAAGAAAGATTTGGACATAAAATTGATGATCCTAGTTTAGAAAGCTTGGCCTTAAGCTATTCAGTCAATAGTTGAAAAGAAAGAAGTTCTCCCTTGTGAAAAGAATTGTGTGAATCATTACATGAAATTTTATAAGAACGTAAGTTAAGAATTAAGAGACACTTTAGTAAACAAGAAAATTTAACAAGAATTTCCTCGTGGGATGCCCCTAAATGTAAGTGTGTCATGTGGTTGGACTTCCATGTTGTCTTGTAAAAAGGAAAAGTAAATTGTCCTTGATAGGTGTGAACGTTTCCGTGTTGCCTTTATGGCCATCCTTGTATCAAGTTGTTCACGCTGTGTTAGTTGTATTCTTGGTGACGGCATGTTGCGTCATGTTATGTGTCAAGCAAGTCAAAAAAAAATTATCCTCGTATTTCACCGTGTTGTTCGTGTGTGTGGTTTTGGGTGCGTTACATAAAAATTAATTAATTTTTGGGTTTTTTTAAATTTTAAGACATTTTAATTTTTAAAATTTCAACAACTCTTATTAATTCTAATTAATTTTTTTTTTTTTCAAATTCATTTTATTTGAAATTATTTATTAATTTTAAATTTACATTATTTTTAACTTACAATAATTTTATTTTTTATTATTAATTAATTTTATTATTTTTATATTTATTTTTAACATATAATTAATTAATTATTTTTTTTTTATAAAATTCTAACTTTTATTAATTCCTATATTTCAAAAAAATTATAAAGTTGAGTTTTGAATTTTATTAATTTTTTTCTTATTTTTTATTTACAACAAGAAAATTCTAATTTTCAATTTTTTTCAAATTTCCTTAATATTAATATTTTTATTTTTAATTTATTTTTATACTAAGAGGTACCTCATGACCCAACCCAACAAGCTAACCCATCCTTACCTTGGTCTTACATTTTGCCAAGTTGGGGACAGAAGGGGCGAGTTGGGACAAGACTAGTCCCCTAAGATCCACACAACCATTGCTATATAGTTATTCTCTTTATTATTTTTTATAAAATTCTAATTTTAATTAATTTTTATCAATTTTAATGGATTTTTTTTTTTTTTTTTCAAAAAAAATTATTAAATTTTGAATTTTAAATTTTATTAATTTTTATTTTTTTCTTAATTTTAAGGAAATTCTAATATAATAATTCTCTATATTATTATTTACAAAATTCTAACTTTAATTAATTTTTATCAATTTTGATAGATTTTTATTAATTCCTATTTTTCAAAAAATATAAAATTTTCAATTTTGAGTTTTATTAATTTATAATTTTCAAATTTTATTAATATAAATTTTTTTATATGGTGGGGTACCTTATTTCAACCGAATGAGTTAACCCATCCTTTTTTTGGTCTTACATTTTGCCAAGTTGGGGACAAGAAGGGGCGAGCTAAGGCAAGACTAGTCCCCTAGGATGCATACATCCATTGCTATATAGTTGAGCTTTTTATTATTTTGAATTTTTTTCTTAATTTTTAAGTTTTATTAACTTTAAGGAAATTCTAATTTTCAAATTTTATTTATATTAATTTTATTTTATACGTAGGGGTGCCCCATAGCCCAACCCAACGAAGTTAATCCATCCTTACCTTGGTTTTACATTTTGACAGGTTGGGACAAAAAGGGGCAAGCTGCGGCAATTCTAATCCCCTAAGATGCACACAACCATTGCTATATAGTTTTTCTCTTTATTATTTTTTATAAAAATTAATTTTCTATGATTTCAATCAATTTTTATGGATTTTTATTAATTCTTATTTTTCAAAAAAATTATAAAGTTTTGAATTTTGAATTTTATTAATTTTAAGAAAATTCTAATATAATAATTTTGATAGAATTTTATTAATTCCTATATTTCAAAAAAATTACAAAGATTTGAATTTTATTGTTTCTTTTTCTTAATTTTTATTCACTTCAAAGAAATTCTAATTTAAAAAAAAAATCAAAGTTCATTGTTTTTTTGATACAAAGGGGTACCGAGCATTTGAGCCCAACAAGCTAACCCATCCTTACCTTGATCTTACTTTTTGCCAAGTTGGGGTGGGGCGGGCGTGATAAGAGGCACATTAGAGCAAGACTAATCCCCTAGGCTGCACACAACCATTGTTATATAATTATACTCTTTTATTATTTTTAATAAAATTCTATTTTTTAAATCAATTTTGATGGATTTTTATTAATTTGAATTCTTATTAATTTTTTATTTTTTTATTTTGATTTTTTTATACAAGTGGTATCCCTAGTGCCCAACCCAAAGAGCTAACACACCCTTACTTTGGTCTTACATTTTACCTAGTTGGGAACAAGAAGAGGCAAGTTGGGACAAAGACTAGTCCCCTAGGTTGTACGCAACCACCCACAACTCACATCAATACATTAATTTGAATTTTTGTTTTTAATTTTAATTTTTGACTTTCATTATTACTATTATTTTTATTTTATTTTAATTTTTTACAATAATTATATTTTTTATTAGTTTTATTATTATTTTTTCTCACTTTTATTATTTAATGAATTTTATATTTTATATTATCTAATTTAATATTTATTTAAAAAAAAAAATTGTTCATTTATTAATTTTATAAAAAAATTATTATTTACTTTGTATTTAATTTTAAAAACCTGGTTTATTTTTATTAATTTGATTTTTTAATTTCGTTAAATTAAAAATTTATTTCCTAATTTTATTATAAATAGTAATAATTATTCTTGATTGATTTCATTTTTATATATTTTAAAATTATTTTATTATTAATTTTTCATCACTATTTATTATTTATTTTTATTTTTAAATAATCATTTTAAAAAGAATTTAACAATTATTTTCATTATAATAATTAATGTTTTTTTTTTTTTTTAAATGTTTTATCATAATTACTTTTACTAATTTAATTTTTAATTTTTTTCTTTTTTATTTGCACTAATATTTTGGTTTTATTGAATATATAATTAAATTTAATTTGTCAAATTTTTACTTGTTATTTGAAGTCTTAAATTTTCTTTCTTTTATTTTTGTTGATTATTTTGTTAATTTTTATTTTTGTTGATTATTTTGTTAATTCTTAACATTTTTTACATTTTGATTTTTCCTACTTTTCTTTCTTTCTTTACTAGTTTTTAATTTTTACTTATCAATTTTTGAATTTTAAATATTCCTTTCAATTTTCTTCATATTTTTTTCTGATTTTTTAATCATTTTTATTGCTTTTGAACTATTTTTATCAAAAAAATTCTACATTAACATTTAATCTTTTTTTCTTTTATTTTGCAATAATTTTTTGGTTTTTATTGATAATAATAAAATTTAATTTTTCAGTTTTTTGAATTTTAATTATTTCTCAATTTTCAATAGTTTTTATCAATTTTATGTTAATTAAAATTTTTATTTTATTTTTTTCCTTTTTTTCGTTTGTATTAATTTTTAATTAAATTATAATGATTTATTCGTTTTTATTTTTTTCTTTATCGTTTGTCAATATTTAATGATTTATTTGTTTTCTCAATTTATAAATTTTCCAAATTACAATAATTTATAATTTTTGTTTCTATTTTGTTCTTTTTCCCGTTAATTTTTTAGTTGCTATTTATTTTATTCTTTTATTATTTTTGTTTTCTTTTCATTTTTCAATATCTAATGATTTAAGATTTAAAATTTAAAATTTTCAAATTTCAATAATTTTTTCATCATTTTTAATATTTGTAATTTTATAATTATTTAAAATAGTTAAATTATAGTTTTATCTATTTCATTTTTTTATATATTTTATTAATTTTTAATATTTTCTAATTTTGATTTTTCCTAGTGATGTTTATTTTTTTACTAGTTTTTAATTCTTACTCATCAATTATTAATATTTTTTTAATAATTCATATTTATTTCATATTATTTCAACTATTTTACAATTGTCATGAATAGTTGATGAATCTTGGTTTTTTTCAATTTTATTATTCTTTTTTTTCATTTTTATTTATTTTCTTTTTATTAAATACAATGATTTCTAATTTAATGATTTATTTTTTTTTATTTATTTCAATATTTAATGATTTGTTTGTTTTTTCAATTTTAAATTTTCCAAATTTTAAGAATTTATATTTTTTTATTTCTATTTCGTTTTTTTTCCATTTTTTATTTTTCTTTTCGTTTTTCCAATTTAATAAAAAATTCCAATTTAAATTTTCCACATTTCAATAATTTAATTCTTCATTTTTAATGTCTTTCTTAATATTTGTAATTTTAAAATTATTTATAATAATTATATTATGTTTTTATCCATATCAATTTTTATTTCTATTTACTAATATTTTTAATTGTTTTTATTTTTAATTACCTTTTTTTTAAAATTTTATTGAATTTGTATTTTTATTTTACTATGTAATATTTTTTTCATTTTGATTAATTAATGCTTGCTTTTAAATTTCTCTTTTTTTCACTTTTGTTTTTCCATTTTTATTTAATCATCTTATTTTTTTTCAATTTTAATTTTTTTTTAGTTATCTTATAAAAAAGTTTAATTTTTGTTTTTTTATTTTCATTTTTCATTTTTTTCTTTCTATTATTTTAACATTTATTTTGTTCAATCATATTTTTTATTTATTAATTTGTCTATAGAGTTCTATATGATTTTATTTATTCTTGGTTTTATATTTTAGTTATTCCTCTTTTTGTTTTTATATTTTAAAGTTTTTACTAATTTTAACATTTTTAATGACTTTTATTAATATTTTTAAGTTATATAGAATTTTATTTGTATTTGGGACTTTCTGTAATTTATTATATGATAATTGAATTTTATATGTTTTTTTAAAACTAGGACTCAAAATTCTCATAAATTATAGTATTCATCTAAAATAATCAAAATCCTGTAGGCAATTTTCATATTAGTCATTATACAAACTGTCAATTAAAGAACACAAAGCTTAAAATATATTAACACATAAATTATATAAAACTTTATAAATCTAAGAATATCATATAATAACTTATTAGAGGACCTAACTATTATATTTAAGATGTTTTTAGTTAACTTTAGTCATTTCTTCAATCATCACAATTTTCCAATAGACATCAATACGAAATTTATAAATATTTTTCAATTTAAATAAGACATATACATAGTAAAACAAAAATATATTCTTTTAACTCATATAATCAACAAAACACACTCAACATTGTATTCATTTCCAGTCTTAAATTATTAAGTCAAGATATCTATCAACAAAAGATACATTGATTTCATTGTATTTACAATCAACAAAATGTTTTGTTTATTGCAGCCATCCAATCAAACATTAAAGAAGATATCCTTGAAAAAGCGATATTTAAATTATTATAACAATAAATCATGTACAACCACCAATTTTTTTTGTTCATTCCAATCAACCAATCAACAAGAACATAATTAACATTTTGATCATTTCAGTTATCTAATCAAACATTGAAAAGTACATATTTTAATTATTCATTGCAATCATACAATCAACAAAATCTTTTGGTTATTACAACCATCCATCCTTTGAGAAAACCATATTTAAATTAAGATATCAACATATGTTGCACAACCAACAAATTTTTTAGAACATAATTAACATTTTGATCATTTCAATTTAATAATTAAACATTAAAAAAGACCTACACTCAAAACAAACCATTAAACAAAGATCAAACACACCAACAAATTGTTTTGTTCATTATAACATATTAAAAAGATGTATTGATTTTTGGCTTCATTCATACAATAAACATTAAACAACCCATTCTAAAACAAACCATTAAACCACAATATCAAAAAAATCAAGCATAATCACAACAACTTATTTTGTTCATTGCAATTTAACATTTTATTCATTACGATCATCCAATCTAAACATTAAAGAAGACAAACAAACTATTAAACCAAGATATCAATGGATCAAACACAACCAACAAATTGATTTGTTCATTATAATACTCCCAAAAGATGCATTAATTGTTCGTTTCCGTTATTTATTTTGTTGGTTCTAATCATCCAATATAAATATTAAAGAAGACATCCTTAAACAAACTATTAAACCAAGGTTTCATTCATCAATAAACATTAAACAACCCATTCTAAAACAAAACCATTAAACCACAATATCAAAAAAATCATGCATAATCACAACAATTTATTTTGTTCATTCTGATCATCCAATCTAAACATTAAAAAGACATACTTAAACAAACTATTATACCAAGATATCAATGGATAAAACACAACCAACAAATTAATTTGTTCATTATAATACTCCCAAAAAGATGCATTAATTGTTCGTTTCATTATAATACTCATTTTGTTGGTTCTGATCATCCAATCAAAATATTAAAGAAGACATTCTTACACAAGCTGTGTGTGGCAGCGAAAACGAATCGAACGATTTACTTGACGAAGTTGTTTTCACAAACATACAACCCGAAAATGACGACTAATTTTTTTTTTTTTATGAGGATCAAGATTTAAGAGAACCAGTTTAGAATTGCAATACATTTAAATCGGGTCACTTTGCTTATTGTGTCAAGGGCAGGATGCTGAAAATAGAGTCTAGTTAGGTCGCAAAGAGCCTCCCTAACGTTCTTCTCGGCACTAGCATTGTCGTCAGAGCTCGACGTCATGAGCCAGTTATTATCCAAGGAGTCATTTAATCTTGCCTCTAAAATACATTAAGAGCATGAGTCGGTGAATAATTATTCTCGTGTCATGATCGTAATTCTATAACGAACATTACATTAAGTAATTCTATAAATCACAACTCAAATATTACATATACATTTATATGAACTAATTCTAATATTTGTCGAGGTGAGAACTCACACCCAACCAACAACATGCAAGTGTAAAAGATGTGAGAATTTTAAGGCTACTTATTTTATTGGCTAATAGGAATACTCCTCCATTGCATTGCGAAAATGACGGATACATAATAACGGTTTCACACCGAGAAATCATTGTCCACGAAGTGCTTGAGTTATCATGATTAAACATAGCTTACTTCATCAAAATTTACATTATGTGAATCTATAAGATTAAACATAAATTTGAAATTATGGATGGGGGTGGGTGGCTTTAATGGCCACCCGCCAAACATTGAAATTCCATTCTATTGCGTGCAAGTTACACCACTGGGCAGCCTGATTTTCTTTGCTATTTATTACACTTGTATTTTGCAAGTCTATACTCTAAAGAGTCGGCTCACGCGCATGCATGTTGTCTGGCCGTGTGGATTCAATGCGGTGGTTAAAGATGAAGCTACAGCTGGGTCGCATCCTTCATTTATTCACTTGGATCTGCAAATCTTAAGCTTCCCTCCCTTGTTTTATTTGCCCACCGTTTTATTTGTCCTGGCCGCGCAGGTGAGAAGATGGAGGTTGCAGAAGGAGCTACAGGCGAGGAAAGAAGGCGTGTTACCTCCACTTCCATTGGGTGCTTTGCGCAGCGGATTGTTCTTGCCAAGTTCCATGGCCGCGACTCTATACAGGGAGACAGCTAGGTCGCGGCAACAAAACAAAGCCCCCTTCTTCGTTTTTGAGCGCTTAAAACAAGCAGGTTGCCAACTAAGTTGTTATCTGCCTAGCATCGAATGCATCCTCAAATTCGGGATTCGCCTTCAAGATATTATTATTATTTTTTTAAAAACGAATAAGGGACAAAGTGAGAGCGTTACCCAGAGACTAGATGAAATACATCACATTGATTCTCTAATGAGACCTTACCTGTTTTATAAGGTCGCTCGTGGAGGAGAATCTCAAGGAGGCGGGTCTGCTTCATAACAGGATATTCGAAGCACAATTTGTTCTTTTTGTCATTTTGATCTGATGGACGTATTAGTTGAGATTTGTTATTTCTGTCAATCCAATGCAGTAATGCACCTGTTTTTGCATTCTTTTTAAATATATAATTGAAGTGTTTTTGTCTTATATTTCTATCTTTCTCCAACATAGATTTGGTTTTGTAACGCCCGAAAAGCGACGCCACTCTCGTCATCAATGATGACGACGCCGCAAACAAACAAGTGTCCCGACAATGCGACGAATTTTTTTTTTTTTTTTGATGGGTGCGTTTGCATACAGGTTCGAACTAAAACAGTCCCGTAATGCTTCGGGAACGAAGATGATTCAAGTTAAGGATTTTTAAATTCATCTCATTCGACGTTTCACAAAACGGAAAGGAGGGTCGTCTTTCGAGTTGCTTCGTCTAATGTCTGGTGATTTCGCAATAGCAGTGTTTTCAATGCTAACCTTAGAATAAGGTATAATTTGTTATGAAAACAATAAACTATCCACTCGATTTTTTTGTTTGATTATCCATTTGCATTACGTAATCTCATGAATTTAATACATTATGTTATATATATATATATCAAGGAAATCATACGATAAGATATATACTTCAACATTATATTACTACATTGTATGTCTTTATGTATTTAGTTGCACATAGCACCTTATTTATATTAAGTTTGTGTATTAAAAGAAAACGGTATTATGAATCACTAATATGTATTACATATCATCATGACCCCCTTTCTCATCTTTCTGTAAGGATTGAAACCCATCTAGAACCTCTTCAAACTTTGGTTCTAGTTCATCACCATCCACTTCGTTTTTATTTTATTTTTATTTTTATTTTTATTTCTTATTTTATTATTCGGTTATATTACGTTATTTCGAAAATTAAAACATTATAATCCATATATATATATATATATATATATATATATATATACTAACCGATTTAAACACAACCAAACTATACGATTATACACACATTTTGAAATTTGAAAATAAATGGTTAGGATCAAATCGGGGGAAAAGTCTTTTTTTTTTTTTTTTTTTTTTTAAAAACATGTTTAAGTTTATTGGTTGGTGCGGTGGTTAATCACTCCAACCACCCAAACACCTTTCAGACCTCCTGTCTTGGCGTCAGAATTCTTCTTGCTGGCCGCATTCAATGCAACGCCAACCCGAGGAGCCATGGCGCAAGATAGGCATTTTTTTCCACGTTTTCACCGCCCCTAGTCGCGTGAACAGCAAGGAGAGAGGTTGAAGACGGAACTACAGGCCATTTGGAGGCGTGCTGACCCGTTTCACCTCTGCCCGGCCGCGAAAACAGATATTCGCCTAGATTTTGAAATCTGCCATTCCTCAATGGCATGCGGTATACCACCTATACAATTCCTATTAAATCCTTTTTATTTTGATCTCACTTGTGATTGTTTACCATGTTCGGTGATGATTGAACAAACAGGAGACGACTGTGTTTCGATTCAAAAGGGCTGCTCGGCTGTACGCATTCACAATATAAACTGCGGCCCAGGTCACGGTATCAGGTAACCAGTATTACTTTCACTGCAATCATTTGTTATTACTCTTCACTCGTATAACTTTTATTTATTTATTTTTATCCACACCAGTATTGGAGGACTGGGAAAGGACGGTACAAAGGCGTGTGTTTCGAATGTCAGCGTTTATGACAGTAGTATCCAAGACGCCTCAAATGGCGTTCGAATTAAGACATGGCAGGTCTGTTTATAACCACGTCTATTCTTACACTTAAATTGATTTTTTTTTTTTTTTTTCATGCAAGGTGTGAGCTTTGTATAATTGGAATACAGTGAGCAAGTCGGCCAAAGCCTTGCCAAGGAGACAGCTCAGGCGTTTCCAGCCAAACAAGATGCCAACTATGTTGTTATCTCTTTAGTATCGTATGCATTCTCAGACACGGGATTCTCGCCCGCACGAGATGTTTAACAGCTCGATTGAAGAGGAGACAGTGCGTGAGTTGCAAGTTTTATTGGGACAGTGATAGGAACAAAGTCGCCCTGATCAAGAATTACAGCTCGGCGCGTGGACTTGAAAAGGGAGACTGTAAATGGTTAGGCGAATTCCTCCGTTTCCATTGGGTGCTGCATGGTGTAAAAGGGGCGTTACAAAATGTATGGCTTAACGATAGGATGAGAGCATTTTAAGCTAGAAGTTGCAGGTTCCAAACCAGGATAGGCAGGTGATTTAACTTTTCCTGAGTTCAAAGTCAATGGAGACTGGGGACAGCTTATTGAATGTGAAATATATTTCTTTTGAACCATCAATCAACACCGACACACGGGCTGTTTATCCTATTTCTTTTCTTCTCTTACGTTCAGCAGAGACACGATGAATATGAAGCTTGTCTAATGCAACGCTCTTAAAAATAGACGACCACAGAACTCGCTTTGTAAGCATTGCAGCAGTTTAAATATTGGCCATGACAGTCAGCGCTTTGTGCATCACATGAATAATCATCTATATATACGTACACTTAATGTTGTTGTTCAACAAGCATTGTAGAAGTTTTCTACCTTTCCTTATACAATTTCCACATGGTTATTACATAATAAGTATTTATGTTGTTGTTCAACCATATTATAGTTCATTATTGATAAATTCATTTGTTTTAGTATTACTCAGATAAGAATGATATTCAAACCTACTAGTACTTTTGCTAGACATTAAGGGGTGTTGGGCATCGAACTTGATAAATTTAGAGTATTTGCATTCGCATTTATTTCTAGACAACTTTAATTGACTTTGCATGGAATTTTAAGCAAGTTGATTCATTTCCTTCTACAATTGTCAATAATTTCACAATGGGCACATAGATGAAGAAGGTCATAAGAGAGTTAGAGCTTAGAATATTTCATTGTCTTACTAAAAACCATTTGAAAATTAAGCCCTTCCATCAAGTATAAAATGAGAAATAATGCTCTATCTTTCCAAGTTTTCCAACAAAGTTTTAATACATTTTCTTTTGTAATTCCTTTCCAATATTCCACAAAGTATTCAACAACCTTTCCAATGAATTTTAGAGTAAGAAATACTATCATCTTAATGCAACTTTTCCTTCCAAATCTTTTACAACATATCCTACTTCATGTGAAAACAATTTTGCAATAATGGAAGCTAAAGGAAGCAAACAATATTACATTTTCTTCCACTCAAGGTGGGTAAATACATGATGTTTTTGACGTTGTCAACAACAAGATTCAAGTGCTCCAAAGTGTTCTTCACTCATGCTCCAAATTCCAAGAATTTCCAATCACAACCAAGATAGGGGGAGAGGCAACGCTCTCCTCCCAACCAAATCTCAATGGAGAAGAGAAGCAATCTCCTCCATTGACCCCCGAGCCCCAAACACAACACAATGAAGGGGTGGTCTCCAACTCAAGGCAACAATACATGCTTCCACAATACAAGTTCTTCACAACATTCAAGCTAAAATAGAAGAACAAGGAGACACACAATAACATCAAACATTACACAACAAGGCTTGCATCCAAGCCAACAAGAGAAGGAACTATGGGAATGTTTTCCTTATGCCTCCCAAATGAGATGAGATGCCCATCCAAAACCCTCCACATTATAACACAAGCCCCTATGACTCTTATGCCTCCCTCAAGTACCCCTTTTTCCTCCCATACTCTTATGCCTCCCTCCTCTTATGGCTCCCTCAAAGACAAGGTAGAATGTAAACATTCTTACCCAAGATGGGCATCCCTCTCAAACTCCCTCCACAATATCCTAATCTACTCTTTTGCCTCCCTCATGAGTATTCCCATAGACCTCTCCTATACTACACAATAAGCATTCTATCCAATTTTCACAATATACCAAAGTAAACATGCATTTTTCACAATTTTAGCATAGAAGCATCAATAATATGAAAGCAAAACAAAGGAGAGGGTTTCCTACCTCTCCATTGGAGAAGCCTAACCAAGAAACTTGTCCAAGCTCCTTCCCAAATCAATCCAAGCATGCAAGTCCAAGCACTCTTTCTTTCTCTTTCTCCCAAAATAACAAAAGAGAACTCTTCAACAAAACAAAAGCAAAACTCCAACCCCCTCAACAAGAGAGGAAGTTTCAATAAATAGACCAAAGGAAAGGGTGAGGGTGATGTGGCTCCATGTAGGATGCCACATCACACATCCTCAAACCACCTCCCAAGGTCAACTCAAATCCCAAAACACCATAAATGGGTGGTTGGGTTGAATGACAACTCTCTTCCACAATCCAACCCTTTTCCCATGTGCCTTAAGGCACAATAAATGCAAAATGAAGAAAAGAGCACTCCAAAGTCACATTTCCCTTCCCAAAACAATAAATAATCCCCTTTTTGGATTCCCAACCCATAGATATGGTTGGTAAGGGGTTTTGGGAAGTGTGGGACAAGTTTAACTTGTCCCACAAGTCCCCCAAAATTGCACTCAATCTCAAATTCGAGATTCAAAGAGTTTGGAGTGGTCAACACTCAATACCAAGCATTCAAAACATGAGGAAACACAAGGCTCAAGGAGCCATCTATCAAAATTAATTACACCCACTTGACTTCCCCCAAAGCTTAAAAACTAAAACAAGATATAACATTAATCTAAACACACTTAACAAAAGGACTTCACAAAAGAAAACACCTACTAAATCAAGTAAAACAAGTAATAAAATTCTTACCCCCTTGGTCACATTAGAAAATTTCCCCCACATGGAAATTTTCTCAACACATAAAAGAATAAAGGTAACACAATACAATTTACTAGTTGCCTTGACGACCAATGTTGTAACCACCCGACATTCTGTTGTGTTTGGTCCCCAATCCCCCTCATGGTTGTGATCATGTTGTGTTTCCTGCAAAATGCAAAATACCCTCTTCGGCCTTGCGGCCATGTCAAAATATCCAAAATAACCATATGCATGAAATTTATTAACATCTATACGTAATTCAAGCAATCATTATTTCTAGGTCTAAATCACAACATCAAAAATCATCTAGAAATACCCATAATTTATGTCTAATACATCCGTACAGTAGTAACAGTTAGAACATCGAATACTGATTTAGGAATCAAGCATATAAATTTACTGCAATAGTCACAACGTGTCGCAAGTATAACATGTATGTACTGTCTATCCAATAAGTAAAATGAGTGTATCAATTTCCATCTAGAAATGTTTTCTTTTTATTACGATATTCAAGGTCTAGAGATCTAATAAAGAGTGACCAGAGCCTAAACAATACAACAATAGTAATGACATAACAATAAGTCTTTAACAAGATAACTATTTTAGATCATCATCATCATATCCTTAAATTAACATCAAGGTCCACGATACGACATAGAGTCAAGGTAATAATAATAATCAAAACACCATATAAATCTTGGTGTCCACACCTTTTAATTTTCATGCTAACTAGAACACAGCAGTCATGTTTACGATAATAAACGATTTAGAAAAGATGCTCATGGTTCATTTAGTATCGAAGGGAAGTGGGCATGGCAGTTTGCGAAGGTATTTTCGCATCTTTTGGGGGTGTGGGGTTGGTTATTTCTCAATGTTAATAATTTAAACTATAAGACAGTCTGTCCATTGACATCAAAGCCTTTATGCCACTTCTGAAAGTTTGCTCTGTAAGGCCACTTGGGTCTCTAGGTGAATCCTTTAAAACAATGACTTCATGCTGGTGCTGCTGAAACTATCTTGCAGGATATTGTCTAAGCCACAAGTATCCTGTGTTGTTAATTGTATTTTAACTCTCAAGTTTAAACTCTAGCTATTTAGAGGCCACATGCAATCTACAATTTGTTAACCATGAGTTACGCAGCAACCACTATGACTGACATCAAGTTGAATTGTTGCTTGTTCATTTAATAATGTTTCTTAAGTATGAACTTTCTTCCTACAAAAATTAAATAGGCATTGTACGGGATTTCACCTAGATTTGATTTTATTTCCCTTACTAATTTGCAAATAATTTTACAATGAATTCATAAATGAAGAAAAACATAATAGAGCTAGAGCTTAAAATGCTTCATTGGCATATTAAAAGCCATTTAAAAACTTAAGTCTTTCCATCAACTATACAAGAAGAGATAATGCACTATTTTTCCAACTTTTCCAATACATCACTTTCAAGTAACAAAACAAAATTTAATATATATTTTTTTGTAATTTTCCCAACATTCCACAAAAGAGTTCAACAATATTTCCAATAAGTTTTAGAGTAAGAATTACTAACATTTCAATACAACTTTCCTTCAAAATCTTGTTACACATTTTCCACTTAATGTGGGAACATTTTACAATAATGGACGTTAAAATACAAAGCATTATTACACTTTCTAGCACATTTCTATTCCACATTTCATTTATGTCAAAACGATCATCACATTAGTCAAATTATCAAGTTCTACTCAATATGATTAAATATATCACATGTCATAATTAAGATAAATAACCCTGTCAAAAGTATACAAATATCGTCATCAAATGTCCACCAGTAAACCATATGCATCATATAAAGATCAAATCAATAACAGTCCAATGTCTATGATATCTACTAGCATGCTAAATCAAGAAGCCATAATAAATCCATAGTGAAGTAATCAGTCTCGAAAACAACAAAACAAAATGAGGTCGAAGGGAAGTGGGCACTACACAAACTATTAAACCAAGATATCAATCAAGGGATCAAACACAACCAACAAAT
The DNA here is from genome assembly GCA_018340775.1 of Taxus wallichiana var. yunnanensis. Classification (NCBI taxonomy): domain Eukaryota; kingdom Viridiplantae; phylum Streptophyta; class Pinopsida; order Cupressales; family Taxaceae; genus Taxus; species Taxus wallichiana. The sequence continues at coordinate 675,132,925 of CM031236.1, forward strand.
TGTTTTATTCGTTACTATTCACTCGAGAATGCATTAATCAACAATCCAATTAATCATTTTTGTTTATCGATCATCTAAACAACATTAAAGAAGACATCTTTAAACAATTTATTAAACCAAGATACCAAGAGTAATCAACAAATTGCTTTGTTCATTGTCATACACCCAAAAGATATGTTATTTATTTGTTGCAATTATTCTATAAACAAAACACAATCACAAAAATCTTTTATTCACTACAATCATCCAATCAAAACATTATAGAAGACATCTTTAAACAATTCATTAAACTAAGATATCAAGAGTAATCAACAAATTGCTTTGTTTATTGTCATTCACCCAAAAGATATATTAATTATTTGTTGCCATTATTCTATCAACAAAACACAATCACAAAAATCTTTATTCATTACAATCATCCAATCAAAACATTAAAAAGACATCCTTAAACAAACCAAGGGATCAAACACAACCAACAAATTGCTTTGTTCATTAAAATACACTCAAAATATTTTGTTTATTGCCATCCAATTAAATCATTAAAGAAGACAACCTTACATTCAACACAATCAACAAATTATTATGTTCACATTCTGATTATCCAAATAACAAAAACAAAATTTGTAACAACCCAAAAATACCAACTACATACACGAACAACACAAGAAAAGACAGGATAATTTTTTTTGTCTTACTTCCACACATAACATGACGCAACATGTCGTCACCAAGGGTACAACTAACACTGTGAACAACTTGATACAAGGATGGCCATAAAGGCAGCACGGAAACATTCACACCTATCAAGGACCATACATACATTTTTTTTTTTCTTTCTGACAAGACAACATGGAAGTCCAACCACTTGACACACTTACATTTAGGGCATCCCATGAGGAAATTCTTGTTAAATTTTCTTGTTTACTAAAATGTCTCTAATTCTTAACTTACGTTCTTATAAAATTTCATGTAATGATTCACACAATTCTTTTCACAAGGGAGAACTTCTTTCTTTTCAACTATTGACTAAATAGCTTAAGGCCAAGCTTTCTAAACTAGGATCATCAATTTTATGTCCAAGGCTTTTTATTCATTTGATTTTAGAACATTTTCCATTTCTACAAGATTAATTAAACTTACTCAAGCCACTAACACAAGTTCCACACCTCTATTGCCCAGGTGATGGCATAAGCTCCGATTGAGTGGAAAGTACCGCTTAGGGTTCATAACAATAACCTTCTTGTTTAAGGATCAAACTTTGACCTTGCTTAAGAAATATCACCATGAATCAAGGCAAGGGTTAACAGAACAGGACAACAGAATTTAGCTTCAGGGTCACATTGTTTACTATCAGTCTTTCATTGAGGTTAAGAGTTTATCAAGATTGGTTGAATGTTCCATCTAGACTTTACTTAATTAAGTTTGACAAAGGAGAACATTTCAAACGATAGAGAGAGATTTAAGGTTTAATTAATCAATTTCCCTCCTACTTACTAAATCCTATCATCTTCTAAAATCTAACCATTGCTTTCACCATGAGGTCATTTAAGATTTCACCATAAAAGGATAGTGTTTATTGGTTTGGCTCGGGAAAAAAATAAGTAATCATATTTTGTTACAAAAGATAGTTTCCTCTTGATTGTTCCAGGTCTCAAAGGTTATCAAGTAGATCACATCTACATTAATATATTCATATATATAAATTTTAGTTTAACTTTTATAAGGACTATCCAGCTCACTTCATAGTACTTACAAACTCATTTCTACTATGCCTTAGAAGGATTTACATGTCAACATTTTAACTCAAGAGCAAAGTTTAACAGTTACAACAACAATACTCCACAATACATTCCACTAAGGCACTGACCCTCCTTCTAAAATGTCCAAAGGCCTTTTCCAAATTTTTATAACATAATACTCATTCGTACAAAGGAACATCATAACCAAGATTGATGCAATAATCTACAAGTCTTTCCATCATCTAACCTAACACGTAAGCCATCTCGCAATAATTAATAACCCGAGTCGGGCCATGAGAACTGAGCAAGATAAGACTATACATAGCAACAATAAGCTACTAGCTAACAAAACCATGAAAGGAAGCATTCTATTTCAAGAAATGGATCAAGTTCTAACCTCTAACAACCTTTTGAAACAAGATATAATTTTCAACATATCAACCAAGAAGAAATCCATAAGTTTTAGTTATGAAAATACCTCGAAAACTACAAAAGTTTGACAACCAAATACGCAAGACTATGAAATTTAAATGATTAGACACAAGAGTTGAGAGTATTAGGATTTCAATCATGTAATCCCGTAGATTACGTGATTGAAATCTAAAGTGTAACCCATCAATCAACATTCTCAAGGTGAAGTCAAAAGATAAAAACCAGACACGATCTTAGTTGCCAAAAAAAATATAGTTTTGCAATCGTTCCGTAGGGCCATAGGCCTAATAGGCTAGGAACGAACAACGAGGGTAATAACAAAGTTCCATCATGTAATCAAAAAGGTTTAAAGGATGAAAATCTTATATTCAAACCCACAACCATTATATCTTAGGTAATAAGTGACTTCATAGCTAATAAGGATGAGTGGAAAGGACGATAAGAATGTCCGGAATAGGCATTGCCTAACAGCCTACCTACTGAACATAACCAGGGCCGGAATAGTGACAAGCCTCATTAATTCCCAAGTTGAGTAGGCAATCTAGCATTCTAAACACATCCTTGCAATTTTCATAATACTTTAGATTTATAACCCTCCCGTTCTAGAGGAACATAGCCATGAATCTAGACTTGGTTGAAATTTTCCGACGTCAACTCACTTTCTAATATCATAAACGATGTAATTACAATTATTACGTTCGATACATATACAACTATTCCATAGCTTCTTTTCCCTTTTTAAACAACAAATATATTCACGACCTTCCATCACAATCATTCTAAATTTGTAATGAAAGGTCACTCATCAAGAAGGAAGTACAAAACAAGTTTGACTAAATTAAGGAACTTCATGTTACCTTAAGCAGTTGATGAAAACCTTAACTTTCACGAACCGTGAAAGATATTACCTTACTCCATCAAGGCATTATGTCTATACATAATTAAATCGATCACACAAGGAATCATCAACATACCATATCTTAACACCATAAAGGTCATTAATTTTATCAAATTTTACTCATAGAAAGAGTAGAATCAAATGGGGTTCTATCAATAATTTATGCCCTTCTATCAACCCAGGACATATTTTTGGTCCAAAACTTCCTTCTTAACAAGCATATTGTAATGCCCACTTCCCTCACGACACTTAGTTGATTATCATTTTGAGTTATGCAGACTTTGGATATGGACATGACTTATACTTATGTTGATTAGCATGATGTTTTGTGACTAGATGCATTTGGATTATGATTGGATTTTGTTTTCGTGATGATCTACACCGACTTATGGACGACTATTGGATATCGATATTATTTTTATATGGATATATTGCATGTGTTCTAACATTGGATTTCTTCGCCATGATGAGTAGAATGTAGTTGAATTTACATTACTATAATTTTGGATGATGATGAAATGCATAATTAAGTTGTGATTTAGACCTAAAAATAATGATTGATTGAAGTACATATAGATATTAATAAATCTCATGCATATGGTTATTTTAGATATTTTGACATGGCCGCAAGGCCGAAGGAGGTATTTTACATTTTGTAGGAAACACAACAGATCACAACCATGAGGGGATTGGGAACCAAAAACAACAGGATGTCGTGTGGTTACAGATTTGGTTGTCAAGGCAAATAGTGAATTGTATTGTGTTACTTTTGTTCGTTTATGTGTTAAAAATTTTCCATGAGGAGGAAATTTTCTAATGTGACTAAGAGGGTAAGAATTTTATTTACTTGTTTTAACTTACTTTAGTAGGTGATTTTATTTGTGATATCTTTTTAAAAGATTACTTTTGGTAAGTATGTTTAGAATTAATTTAACATCTTGTTTTAATTTTTAAGTTTTGGAGGGAAGTCTAGTGGGTGTAATTAATTTTGATGGTTGGCTCCTTGAGCCTTGTGCTTTCCTCTTGTTTTGAATGCTTGTTTTGAGTGTTGACCACTCCATGTTCTTTGAATCTCGAATTTGAGATTTAGGGCAATTTTGGGGACTTGTGGGACAAGTTAAACTTGTCCCACACTTCCCAAAACCCTTACCAATCATATCTATGGGTTGAGAATCCAAAAAGGGGATTATTTATTGTTTTGAGAAGGAAATGTGACTTTGGAGTGCACTTGTCTTCCTTTTGCATTTAATTGTGCCTTAAGACACTTGGGAAGGGATGGATGTGGAAGAGAGTTGTCATTCAATCCAACCACCCATTTATGGTGTTTTGGAATTTGAGTTGACTAAAGAAAGGTGGTCTTGAGGATGTGTGATGTGGCATCCTACAAGGAGCCACATCACCATCACTCTCCCTTTTATCTATTTATGGAAACTTCCTCTCTTGTTGAAGGGGTTGGAGTTTTGTTTTTGTTTTGTTGAAGAGTTCTCTTTGTGATTTTTGGGAGAGAAGAATTGGGAGAAAGAGAAAAGAGGGTGCTTGGACTTGCATGCTTGGGATTGCTTTTGGAGGGAGCTTGTGCAAAGCTTCTTGGTTTAGGCTTCTCCAATGGAGAGGTAGGAAACCTTCTCTTTTTTGTTGCTTTCATATTGTTGTTGATGCTAAAATTGTGAATAATGTATGTTTACTTTTGTGTATTGTGAAAATGGATAGAGTGCTTAATGTGTAGTGTAGGAGAGGTCTATGGGAAAACTCATGAGGGAGGCATAAGAGTAGAATAGGATATTGTGGAGGGAGTTTGAGAGGGATGCCCATCTTGGGTAAGAATGTTCACATTCTTACCTTGTTCTTGAGGGAGCCATAAGAGGAGGGAGGCATAAGAGTATGGGAGGAAAAAGGGGTACTTGAGGGAGGCATAAGAGTCATAGGGGCTTGAGTTTTATTATGGAGGGTTTTGGATGGGCATCTCATCTCAATAGGGAGGCATAAGGAAAACTTTCTCATAGTTCCTTCTCTTGTTGGCTTGGATGAAAGCCTTGTTGTGCAAAGTATTGTGTTATTGTGTTTCCTTGTTGTTTCCTCTTTTTACTTTGAATGTTGTGAAGAAATTGTATTGTGGAAGCAAGTATTGTTGCCTTGAGTTAGAGACCACCCTTCATTGTGTTGTGTTTGGGGCTCGGGGGTCAATGGAGGAGATTGCTTCTCTTCTCCATTGAGTTTTGGTTGGGAGGAGAGTGTTGCCTCTCCCCCTATCTTGGTTGTGACTTGAAATACTTGGAACTTGGAGCATTGATGAAGAACACCTTGGAGCACAAGAACCTTGTTGTTGACAATGTTAAAACATCATGTAATTACCCACCTTGAGTGGAGAAAAAAATGTAATATTGCCTTGTTTTCTCTAGCTTCCATTATTGTAAATTTGTTCCACATGAAGTAGGGTATGTTGTAATAAGATTTGAAGGAAAAGTTGCATTGAAATGATAGTATTTCTTGCTCTAAAATTTATTGGGAATGTTGTTGAATTCTTTTGTGGAATATTGGAAAGAAATTACAAAAGAATATACATGTTAGATCTTATTTTGTTGCTTAAAAGGAGATGTATTGAAAAGTGGAATGTTAGTGTATTTCCTCTTCTTATATTATGGAGAAAAGTCTCAAATTTTAAATGGCTTCCAATATGCAAATGAAGTAAATTGTGTCCTAACTCTATTATGTGTATTCTCACTTATGAATTTCTTATATATCCATTTCATATTGTAAAGGGAAATGAAACCGAATCCCTTTGAAAACCCATGCTAGGTTGATTAAATTACGTAGAAGAAATTCTAATGCAAAGGCTATAAACTTATTAAGTTTAATAACCGATGTTCCCTAATACATAACAAGGAATTAATATTTTCAATATAACCCATATCTATGAAATATTACCACTAATGGACTTATTATTTTTAGATCCTACTCATAACAATATACCATCAATATCTATTTGCATGTAACTAGGTACACAAACTCGAACTGCAGTAAGGAAACAATAGTAAACATATAAATAAATGGATTGTTCTTTGGGTTCTAAAAGTCGAAGCAAACTGTTCTAACACCCTGATCATTTTGATGACAGATCATAAAACATGATCCAAACTATTAAATAGAAAAATTCACACAATACTATACAAAAGTTTTATCTTATTTCATGAACTATAAGATCATACAATCTCTGATCTAAGAACTCGGTAATGGCATATTGATTTGAAAGGTAAATGAAGACCCGCTATTGTTGGAGTCATGGTCTAGATACCTTTTTCTTTGATTGATTGATGCAGCGTAAGGAAGCACGCAGCAAGGCATGGAGATCGGAGCAGGTTACCTTATTTATTGTTTTTGCTCTTCATATAAGCCAGCAATTTCTGTGAAGATATTCCAAATACTATAAAAATATACATAGTCTATTAAACTTCTACAAAAAGCATATACATGGCATGATACGAAACAGATCCACCTCTGTGAGATTTTCTCCCACGGGTGACATTCTCACTGTCTCCTAATCGATTCTGTTTTCTTTCTGTGCGCCTCTCACTATTCCCCCACCGAATTTGATAAAATATCTTGAAGGTGAGACCCGTTTTGAGGATGCATTCAATACTGAACATGATAACAACATAGTTGAACAGTCGGCTCTTCTAGACGCCCTCTCAGCCTGTGGATCCCCGCCATGCACTCACCCTGCGGCACCCAATGAAAGTGGAGTTAACTCGCCTCCTCACGCGCCTGGGGCAATAAAAATATATATGTAAGGATGGATCCAGTTGAACTCGCCTGTAATTTTTCCCTTAATGCTTTCACGCAAACTGAGAGCAATTGAGTCTTGTTTGGACAGATGAATAGAATTGGATTTACAAAATCTATTTGACCAGATTGATTGTGGCGGCCGTGTCAATAGGAGCAAAAGAGGCCAAACCTTGCAATTAATAGCTCTGCAAGTCTAGTGGGTTGAGCGGCTCGGTAGGTGCATATTGACACGCCAGGCAGGGAGTTTTAAAATTTAGACAGCTGGTGGTTGAGTCGCCCACCCCCCCACCAAACATAATTGTCTCCAACTTAATCTTTTTAATGAACCTCCACGTAGTAGCTTGGGCCACACGCTACGCCTTTCACTTCCGAGGCCGAGTTATTAAGACCCGAGTGGGATAAGACTACGTAGTGGTGTTTTCGTTTTATAGAAGGCCACGTGGATGTAGTTGTTGAGTTGGTCGAGAGGAGAATAAAGTGGGCAGTGCTTGCAATATAATGTCCGTGCTATTCGTGGGGTGGCTATGTTGTAATGTCGAGTAAATTAACTCGCCGGGTTGTGTGGAGTAACTTGGGCTCCAATAAAGCTCACCGAGCCATGTGAGATCTATTCAAGTTTAGCCTCGTTAAACTGCAAGGTGAAATATGATTAAATTAAAATAATGTCTTTTGGTTTATAAACGCATAAATTAGGTGGTATGATATGTAATAAAATTTTAAAATAATAAGTACACTAGATATAATTAAGGTATTATATATACCTAAACATATAAAACTATACAATGCAATAAAATAGATTAGTGCCAAATTATGTATATCTTAATGTGCGACCCCTTTCAGTAATACATGTGTATATATATGTATATGTATATATATATATATATATTATAATGTATTAAATCGCGATATACGTAATATAACTAGATAATAAAATAAAAATAAAGATTGAGTGCTCAGTGAATTCATTTCATAATAAATTACATCATACCCTAAGGTTAACATTGAAGACTTTGCTATTACGACATTACCAGACAATGGTCTAATCAATTCGAATAACGACCCTCCTCTTCGTTAACGAAATGTCGAATGAGGTTAAATTAAACATCTTTGTTCACGAATCTTTATCGCCACTGTTGTTGTAGTTCAACCCCGTATGCAAACGCAACCATCAAAAAAAAAAAAAAATTGTCGCATTTTTTAGGTCGCTTTGTTTGTTTGCAGCGCCGCCATCGCCGTTGTCGTGAGTGTGGCGTCGTCTTTTTAACGGCGTTACACATATATATTGAACTTCTAATTTCCAAATGCCCTAATAATTTGCACAATACACAAAGTGCATAATCACGCTTATCATAAAAAAAAATAAAAATAATCGTATATTTTCCTCCGTAATAACATAATAAGAACCTAATACTAGTCAAAGCCGCAACTTTCCGTGGGGCGATTACATACCCAGTTCACAAAAGAAACAATGATGACATTTTGTAGAAGGAAGTAACTTTAAGATTATATATATATATATATATATATATATATATATATATATATATAGTGACAAGTTGATAAAGCCAACTTACCCAAAAGACTCAATTTCTAGACAGGTATTTTTATCCTCACAATACCATTATATATATATATATATATTTCCATATAATTAATCGAAGCATAAACACCGAGAACATTTTTATTTTATTTTTATTTTTTTATAAAGGGGTTAGATCACTTCAACAAGAACAACCAACGGAGGCAAATCCGGAAATAACAAACTATTACCCATATACTGAACACAAATCCACAAAATCACAAATTTAAACCAATTTCTAGAAAGAAAAAGTTTCATTTCAAGAGGTTTATTAGATACTAGCATATTATGTATATGGTTAGTCTATCTTGCCTGTTTTAACGCATCCACCAGTCGTGAACATCCAGCAGGGACTGCTACAGCCACACGCCCTCCGCTTTATCCTCTACTTCACTGGTCTTTTCTTGCAATATACCACACCAGGATTCCCTTTTGAAGGCACGACTAGAAGAATGCAATAGGTGGTTGTCCAAACACTAGATTGCTTCAATGCAGCTGCTTTGGGGGTGAGAGTCGAATCGCTACCACTCTCTCCGAGAGCACTTGCGTTAGAAAGCTAAACACCAACCATGGTTTGAAGCTCGACACAAGACATAATGATTACATCGCCCGGCTCAAAGGCATCTACCGTATTGATACACAAACCTTTTCCTTCATCGATTTGGGGACAAAGATCAAACTCTCGATGCAAACATTACAATGTAGCTTGTAAGGTGATGATAATGCCAACAGAGTCCTTTATGCTCTGCTAACTTAGTGACTTGTTGTCAAGCAACTCATATAATAAAGCGAGCAAATTGTGTTTCATGAATATTCGATATGAAATGCAGATCGACTCTATGAGGTTCTCTTCCATGAGTTACATCGTACAACAAGTAAGATCTCAATAGAGAATCCTTGCAAATAAATTTCATCCAAAGCTACGGTAACACCCTCACTATCACTTAATCAATTTCAAGATACTACCTTCATCTCCCAAGACATTTTCTCCAACATTGCATAGATTCCTTGTGCCTGTGGGTGCGATCTGTCACCTTACTGATCTGCGAAAACCCTCAACTAAACCGTGGCTCGAAAGGCAAAGATTGAGGTGTGGCGAGTTAAATACTACAACCATCGAGCTCCTCGAGCTATGATCTCCAATGCATGGCAAGTGATGACCAAGTCACAAGTTTGAATCAAGCAACAGTAGCGTCCAAGCTAAATGTATGATCTCGACCTCCCAGGCTGTAAAGCAGAACTTACCCAAAACAAGAAACCCTTCATTCATACAAAGTTTTTACACGAGTAGGGTCGAAATGGACAAGCCCGAGCAGAGTATAAGGAATGCAGCTCTTGAACCAGATCTGGGCAGAGTCTTCTATTGCAAATCATAAGCAAACCACCAAACTCAGCATGCCGAGCCGCAATTACAAAACAAACTTCCAAAATGCCCAACATTGAATACGGCGGAGTTTGGCCATGAATAAATAAAGCAAACCCGTGCTTCAAAGTAGAATGTCGGCCATAATGCAAGGAGCTCAACTAAAACTTTACCTCGTTTCTACTACAACCGCAAGATTTTGCAACCACCGATCACCACTATGGTCACGTGCAACCGTAACATCGGATCAACACCGACGGTTCCTTGGGCTCGCCTCGCAATGTACCGCCGCACTTAACTCTCTCTGGAGGCCACTAATTTTCTAAGATAAGTTTACTTCTCTGCCCTGTAGCTGTGCAGATATAGCCAAACACTTCCTCACGGCGCTCTCCTAGGAAAAGTTCAGTTCTACGCTCCACTGAAACTGCCTGTACAACATGATTTTGAGAACCCACACCCACCCTCGCAACATCAGGGCGACAGACCTTCATTTCACCATTAATGAATCCACTATCCAGAACACGCTGTAGCAATTCATCTGTTTCAGCATTTGATGGAGTGCAAAACAAGCATTCGTGGTTGGACAGACACGACAGGTAGACCACGTGAACAGCAGGTGTAAGTCAACATTTTAATGAATGAGCATGTGCGGCCACCAAAGTCTCTTGCGTGAGCAGGTCAAAAGAAAACAAAAGATTTGCAAATCAGGGAAAACAGTGGGTGCGGCCACCAGCAAGGATTCCATCACATCATACTTTAATAGCTCCACCCTCCACGCCAAGAAGGAGATGAAGCTGACCGTGACAACTACAAGTCTATGAGATTTCTAGAAGGATCACACATATACAACAGAGGTTATAGCCAAATCAAGGACTTGTAGCTACGGTTCACTTTCATATTTTAGAGCATGCTTGTACATAAGAAAGAGATATACATTTCATAAGGAATCATTCGCAAATCAAAGCAACGGGGAAAAAGTTGGTCTACAGTTCATCTTAGGGGTATTGTACAATAATTCAATTACAACTTCTACTAACTGAAAGCAAGTGTTCAAGAATCTGCAATGAGGGACAACTAACAAACTCCACGTTTTGAAAGGAATATCAACTGGAAAAAAATGTTCAAACTCTAAGTAGGTGTCTAATGTTTAAAAGTTGTACCACAAAGGATGAGACTATACTCATATGCGTAAAAGAACAAAGAGCTTTATCAAGCACAAGTTTGCGCAACTGTGACTAGGGTACACGCCGAACGGGGCATTACAAAATTCACATTTGTTTGTTATAGTTCTAATAAAAAGGACATCCTTAAACAATCCACGAAACCAAAATATCAATAGTCCCCACATAATCAACAAATTGCTTTGTTCATTATAATACACCCAAAATATATCAACAAAACACAATCAACAAAAAAATTCATTTATTTCAACTATCCAATCAAACATTAAAGTAGACATCCTTAAATAAACCATTAAACTAAGATATCAGTAGTTCCAACACATTGAACAAATTGTTTTGTTCATTACAATCATCCAATCAACATAATACCTTTTTCATTATTATCATACAATTAAACATTAAACTATGATATCAATAAGACTCAACACTATCTTCCAATCAAACATTAAAGAAGACATCCTTCAATAAACCATTAAACTAAGATATCAATAGATCCAACACAATCAACAAATTATTTTGTTCATTACAATCATCCAATCAACATAATACCTTGTTCATTACTATCATCCAATTAACATTAAACTAAGATATCAACAGTGCCAACACAATCAACAAATTGTTTTGTTCATTACAACCATCCAATTAACATTAATTACTCATTATACTCGATAAAATATCATCCAACTAAAATTAAATAAAACCCATTATAATAAACAAAATTATCATTCAATTAACATTAAATAACAACTATTAAACTAAACTAAAAGTCAGAAATTAACCAAAATAATTAATGACTTATAACATCAATAAAAGACTATTGACAATTATTCAAAATCTTTGCATACAAATAAAGAAAACTATGACAATGTACCGACTCCACTATGTAATAATTAATAAATAAGTTCACTAACGAGTTAACTTATGTTTGTTATATATGTATAACCAGATTAGTAATGATTGCATCTTGAAGAGAATAAAACCACATTACAGTTGTGTGGTTAAATTAGGTGTAACTGCAATTATTAAAAAATAATCTAGTCTATAATATTTCTTTGAGTTGCCCTCTAACAAAACATTGAAAAACATTACCAACACATGAATTTCAAAATATAGAAGTGTGCACCTGGATATAAACGTCAATTAATTGGCGCAGCTAAACTTCAAACTGCCATAACACAAATATTTGCTTAAATCAGTTACTTTCCTTTTTACATTATTGAAAGCATGTGACAAAAGCATAAAATATATAACAAACATAATATATATGGTTAAAATATTGTTACAAACAATTGGATTAATCTGATAACAGTATTCATTATTAATATGGCATGTGAAGTATCACAATTAATGAAATTCTGAGCCATTCAACTATAATAGAAACATCATCTATACACGGGTAACTTAACTTATGTTTGACAACACCTAAACATGAGTTTACAACCCGCATTGATGAAGACTACTAACACCTAAACCTCGTACTAAAGTATCCTATCATTAACATGATTCTTATCCTAAGGATGAGGCAACGTGTTCATTAACAATAGTGATCAAAATGAAAGCAGAATTAGTAAACAAGTGAACAGGGCATTTTTATGCTTTGAAAAGGGCATGGCCGCTTGTCAACACATAATGAGAAGGGGATTTCTATCACATGTTTAATGAAAATAGAACAGAAACAGAAATCAACTTCAAATTTACCGCTCTAGTCTTACTAACCAGGCGACAGTCCAAAGTCACAGACGCAGAACATCGTATGCAATTTTAATTGCAGATATGGTAGAGATTTACAATTTATCAGATATATAATTAAATGTAACAAAACTGAGTATTTACAAAGCCAGGTTCCCAGAAAAACATTGCTAAACAGAGATATAAGGCATGCCAATGTTTTCATTTGTAGTGAATAATACACCTTAGTGAGAAGACACAAACTGGCTAATACCATTCTCAATTAAATTTATAAAAATTAAACAGTGCACACATTGCGTGGTAAAATCGTATACAATTTATCAGATATTATAAGGTTGCAACAACACCGAGTATTTACAAACCAAAATCAAGCGCAAATTGCCAACACCGAGTATTTACAAACCAAAATCAAACGCAAATTGCTATACCACGCAGACAACAGACCTCACAAAACATCATAGATCATACAAAGCAAATATAATGGTAAAAATGATGTCCAGTAACATTTAAATAATGATTTCCAAATCTATGAATGTATACCAGGCAAATAATAATTTCGAAAAGAATTTCCTCGATTATTAATTGATAGAATATATAAAGTGATATGTAAAAAAGAACATTAAATATAAACCACCATCTCAAACAGAGAGAATTAAACAAATATAACAAGTTGATTAACACTGTAATCAGTATTTGAACCGTGATGATCTATAGCCTGATTGGCCCTGTCCCATTTATGAATAAAGAAAAGATGATTATAAAAATAACTCGACTAAAATAATCCGATTAAACAAGAGTCTGGAACCGCCAAACAAACAAAACGCCTTACAGTTAAGGGCAAATGTTATTCTCTCAAAATAGATGCAACAGAAATAAATGTTCCTACCAATTACAGAGTATGTCCGAAATTTATTCACCAACATTTAAGGTTTTGAAATGCACAAGTTACAACATATTTGTTTAGAAAAAGGACAGAAACCTGGACAAACCACCTAATTTCCTAAAACAGTAGCAAGTGCCTAAGAAAATTTGTTCACATTTAAAACGCACAATAAAACTTGAGAACTGAAAGATAAGAGAAGATTATTTTATTATTAAATAAACCCTCAACAAAATTCGTACAGGCCCTTTAATTTAACAAAGGACTGTACAATAACCGAGTCAAGCCAGCACGTGTAACAAAGGATTATATCTAGTGAAAATCACCATTAATACTATTTAAAAAAATAAATTAGCCCTAACTACATATTTTGCTGTGGCATGCAATAAACCCTGCAGGGAGCATTACAACATATGAACAAATAAATTAGCCCTTCCGCATTTCAACAGCAAACACACTTCACAAACTTCCTTTGCCAAATCAAAGACAATTAAAATCGAGCCTACCCTAAAAGTAAATGGAGATACTCCAAATATCATTCCCGTGTTTCAACCCTACCTCACGAATGAAAGAGAAAAAGGCATGGAAACTTGTCCAAACCATAGAAATTACCTAAAACCATAACATTTGCCTACATAAAATGACATCAGACCTTTGTTCTCATTTAAAATGGACAATAACCTTGAGATTTGAAAGACATTGAAGATAATTTTCTGATAATGCCGTAAAACAAATTGCGGGATACTATTTTTAACCTCCAGGGAGCATTAAAAAGATATAAACAGATAAATTAGCCATTCGGCATTTTCACAGAAAGCATACTTAATCAGTACTACTCTGCCAAATGAAGGAGAAACCCTATTAAAAACATTATGTTCTCATTTAAAATGCACAATAAACCTTCAAAACTGAAAGATAGAGCAGATAATTTTATTATTATGCTATTTCTTGGGAATAAACCCTGTACAAAATGCGTTAAGGCCCTTCAATTTAATCCTGATATTTAACAAAGGACCGTACAACAAATGAGCCATTCTAAGGACTTTGTAACAAAGGATTATATCAAATAACAATCACCATTAATACTTTTAAAAAAACTCTTAACTACAAATTTAGCCCTATTACATGCCACTAACCCTGCAGGGAGCATTAAAAACTATAAACAAATAAATAAACCCTTCGTCATTTCAACAGAAAACAGAGTTAATCAATACTAGCCTGCGAAACGAAGGAGAAACCCTATTAAAAACATCTTTTGCCAAATTAGAAACGATTTAAAATCGATCCTAACCTGCGAGATGAAGGAGAAACTCCAAATATCATCCTGCGACTGAAGACGAAAATAGTAATGTTCGGCACTCCTGCGATACTCATACGACACAAACAACACAGAAATCGACACAGACATCATACGACAAAAACAACACAGACTGAGACATCATACGAAAAAAACAACACAGAAATCGACACAACACAACAGACATCATACGACAAAAACAACAGAGACTGAAACGCAACACAATACAAACCAAAATCAAACAGAGGCCTCACCAAACATTAACAGAAACACAGTACAAAGGCCTCACCATACATTAAAAAAAAAAAGCCTACAAACAAATTGGGGGAAAGGTTATTTTTATAGGGCATGTATTAACGGCTCTTCCGACCGACACAAATGCTATCCAGCTGTCCACCACTTTACCAGAAGCTTCCGCATTAACTTTCGTACCGTTTGATTTTGCCCGTTGGGAAACGAGCCACGAATCATAATGAGAGAGGTTGTTAGAGCTACCTAACAATCATTAAAACAAAAATACTTTTAATAGATCATGATTATTTTAATATGTAGATTTTTTTTTCACAAATTTAAATTATGTAGAGAGTATATTTTTAACGGATTGAAAATAAGTAGTTTTGAATACAAAAGAATTTAACAAAACCCATTACTTGAGAATAAAATCATTTTTATGGGTTGTCTATATGTCACCATTTCATTAGTTAATTTATTGATGTGACTTGATGTTACTTATTTTATTGGCTAGTTTTTATTTCATTTTTAACTTTAATTCAAACAATTAAATGTACTTTATTTCACATATCCACTCACATTCATTGGCTCCTTTTCGTTATTATGCACGCATTGTAAATTTGAGGGCTGATTATATATTTTTTATATTTATCACCATTAAAAATGTGATTTTCTTTTTTATTATCGATTAATTGTCTAAGCATCACAATTGAGTGCTCGCTTACATAGATTGTCGGCATCTCAACCCATGTTTCTAGAAGACATTTAGTAGAAAAACAATTCTTGCTGAGTGTAAAGGCCCCCGATACATGGACATGGAGAGTCGAGTGGCTGAAAATATTTGAACATTTTTAAAAGTAGGGTCTCTTTATAATATTCACATATTTAGAATATGACCGTCAATTTTTATATACATTAATATATATTAAATATCTCTTTCATAATAGTCTTTTGCATATTATGATGAGCACTCTTGAAATATTGTTTTCATTAAACTAGCAACCGCACGTGAAATATGCAATAGAAATGCCACAGGGGATGTGTCGAGGAAGTTAGACTTGAGGGAGATAAACATCAAAGGAGGAAGAGGGGCGATGAAGAAGGAGATTGAGGGAGGAGAATTCCAAAGGTGAGGAAAACGTTCGGGGGAACCTATGTGAAAATCATATTTCTTATGACTAGGCATCTATGAAGCATGTGTCATTTGTGTCAATATTTTGAAGGAGAAGGGGGCGCAGGGTGCAGGTCATTACGGAAACGTATTTTAGAGATGTCTTAGAAGGCAAGGCTTGGTCGATGAATACACCCAAGGGAATATTATAATGTGGGTTATCAATAGGAAGGTTATAATCTATTGATGAGCCAAAAAATTTGAATGCATGGAACTTATTGAATGCATGAATGTCATTCGAGGATAGGTGGAAGAGATGTCAACCCATATGTTAAGGCACATCAACACATGTAGCCTGCATCATCTAGTTGTCAGCAGAGTCGATCGATGCAATTTTTAACCACTGCATGCAAAGCAAAATAGTGGGAGTCAAGGCAAGTTACAAACTTGGGTGATCCCATTAGTGGTGTGAAGAGATGTCGATGCAAACAAGTATGAATTGTGATACTTGATACGGGCGTAACACACCAAAATTACCAACACAAGAACAACACAGTGAAATACAAGATAACTTTTTTTTTTGACTTGCTTTGACTCAACACGACACAACATGTCGTCACAAGGTTACAATCAACACTTAGAATCATTTTTTTACTGGGAAGACCACAAGGTCAAAGACGGAACATTCACACTTATCAAAGACAATTTATTTTTCTTTTGACAAGACAACATGAAAGTCCAATCCACATGACACACTCACGGCTAGGGCAAGCCACAATAAGAAATGGTTAGGGTTTATTTATTTTGGTAAGACACCCTTTAGCTCATGACTTAAGTTTTCGAAGGAAATCAATATATGGTTTCAGCACAAATTCATCTCACCAACCGAGTTAATTTCTTATACACCAAGAGTAGTTCACTTAAAGTCTTCTCTACTTACTAAATCTTAATATCTTCCGAAACTAACCATTGTTTTCCTTTAAGCTTGTTTAAGAGTTCACCCCAAACGGATAGTGTTCGCTAGTTTAGCTAGGGGTATCAATTTATAAATGTTTACTTCACAAAGGATGTTTTCATTTTGATCACTCATGGAAGTATTTGATTTCAAATAGATCACCTTTACATTTATTTGTTGAATATAAAATTATTATTTTTGTTTAGCTTCTTTAAGGGTTAACCGACTCATTTTACTTTACTTATAAAATATTGGCGCTAAGTCTTAGAAGGATTTAACTTAATAATTTATTCTCAAGATCAAGTTTTACAATACTCATATCAATGTAAAGATTGAATGCCATTTCTCACAAGGATAATTTCAAGCTTAACTACACCAGAACAAGACACTTTATTTCCACCATTACCAAACAATACAAGGCAAGAGGTCGTATCAACTCTCTTTACAAGCAATGTTACACAATTTACAACACATTGGACATTTTTACAAGGAACTTCATAATGGTACAGATGAAACTTTTACACTCTTTTCTTCTAGTCTACTCGCATAATCCATCTCGCACAAATATTAACTAAAGTCACTTCAAGAAGAACTCGAGCATGTTAAGACTACACAATGCAATAGTAAGCTAACAATTAACAATATCAAGAAAGGAATATTCTAAATTCAGAAATGGATTAAAACACAACTCACAACTCCAATATTAATCTCATGAGAGAGAAAACTAAATCATCCAACAAGGAGAAAGTCCAAATACTAGTAAGAACAAAATTACATAAATCAAGGCAAGACCTTATGGGTTGGGAACAAGAAAGTCCAGAGTGCTGATATCTCCTTCATGTAATCCTATGGGTTACGTGATAGGAATCCAAAATTTACTCCATCCAACTAAAGGGTCCAAGAGAAGACAAAGCGTACTAATTATGATCGTAGGCGCGAAGCAAAAATGACGTTATCCAATTCTTCCAGGGGGGGTTTCAAAGTAATACGGGTTCGATGCCCTTAAAAGAACATAACTATAGTTTTGGTTTTAACCAAGGAGTTTACCACCACCTCCCTATCGGATTTCTAAAAACGTAGTACTAGTTAACCAAAACAAATCCACTTTTCCAAAAGCGTACGAAAGAGACACAGAAAGGGCCATTATTCTACCAACAAACCCTATCCTAATCGTCAACTTCTCTACATAATATAAGGGAAGACTAAACCCAAAAATCGTTAATAATTTTTATATAATTCAGACAATGTCAATAAACATTAAAATAAAAATTGATTTCCCTAACAAGGCCACAAAATGGGACCTTTTAGTAACCAAGTTTGAAGTACAAGGTATTCGAGTTCGAAAACAAAGGGATTCGATACGTAGAGGGCAAAACACCAACGATGTCCCAGACTCAAAAGACCTTACCACGAGTACAAGCACAAACCAAGAACCAACGCACATAGCTATCAGGAAGGTTACGCAGTGCGGTCAGGGCTAGAAGTTCTATGAACTCCTTGCCAAAGGTATAGAAGATGGAAAATTTTACCCGATCCATGTGGGCTTATCGAGGAAAAGTCTTAGCGAGTATCAAACAGATAAATATAACAGCCACCTATGATATTATCACTGAAATCAGCTGTCATCTAACAGGAAACGAGTTCACAAGTCCAGTACCATGGATTCACCTACAACTTTTGTTTCAGTCTAGCTAGTAATAGCTTGCTTGCAATCCTTAATAAAAATTGTAGAGATTTCATTCAGTTAAACTTACAATGTTTCCCCTTGCTTTAATCATACAAGAGTTTACATCAAGAAATAGGTATAGTAATTCTCTCAACACGTGGAGGTCAAAAAAGATGCCAGGTTATCCCTCATCTAGACTAGGTACAACAGTCAACCATATACAGTTCTAAAACAAACCCCAAATGCCATTTTCTAATCAAACATAAAGGAAGGAATGCCCACAGGCTTAAACAAGTTTCAGAACACAACGTCACTATTAATGTACCTTCTAGCAAAACAAGAGATCCCTAAATAGGAAATGCGTATTTATTCAACCAAAAGAGGTATGTAGGCTTAACCTTCTATTTAGTAACCTTCAATTATAATTACCATCACAGAATTCTTTTTAAAAGAAAGTCATATAAGCAAACAAAACTCAATAATGTTTCCTTCCCTACGAACTAGATTGCATCACTCAATATTGCAGTAACCCATTTAGACAAATATGAAATAGAGTAAGCTATAAGAGCGGAAGGAACATTCCAAGCAAAATCAGCGAAATTGGAATAAGATTTAAAGGAACAACCACACAATCAGGCAGTGATATAAACAACCACGAAAACATCTAGTCTAGGCGCCATTCAAGAGGAAAGAAAATTCATTTCAAGATACTGAAAGAAGGTAGAAAACTATTACAAGGGGTAGATTTAACATGCCTGGTTTAAAACGCCATCTCCATGCATATGATTGTTTCAATGCCGTTGCTTGCCTTTAACCCAAAATGCTTTGCGAGCTCGAGCTAGCGCCACAATCACGCAGTGAAAAACAGCTACAAACCAACCCCATGATTTGAAGCTCGAACACGAGACATAATGGTTACACCACGCTCCTGGCTCGGGTAGGCATCTACCGTGATGAAACACAACCTTTTCCTTCAAGCAGTACTCTCCTGCTTTTCCCAATCTCCACCTACTCTTCTTCTTGCTTTTCATCCTAGAGATGCATACCATACATCAGATCTGATGAAGTAAAATAGCACACCCAGCTCCTCTTCACATTCGTAAAGGAATACTTTTTCAAAAGTGAAATAAATAAATAAAATAAACTCGATTCCTTCTTATCACCGCAAGTTCCATATGATGCACCTTATTATAGTGCAAATGTGCAGCCCATCGCTGTACTTGCTTCACTTAAGCAGCACCAAAATCTCCATAAGAACATTGTCATTGCTTAAGATGAGAGAGTCGGATTGCATTTCCCACAACAAATTTCTAGCAATAAAATCTTGGAGATAAACTTGGTCAGTAGCAGGGCACCAACATCTGTTAGAAGGCTCTTTTGAACTTAATATAATAGAGTGTTTCTCCACCTCGCTTATGCCACGTAGAGACTTGATATCATCATTTCATCTTTGTCCAATGAATTTTCTGGCTTTGCTTCACCAGGCATTACCAGAAATCTCAACAAGAACATTTCCCTTTTTTTTGAAATGGAACTACTTTACCTCTCTCACAACAATTTGCATTGCAACAATCTTGGACAACCTAGTGCAGTGTGGCAGTCAACACATACATTAAGGTTCCTGACAACTCTGAGAGTTGTCCCAGGGGAAAGGCTTAACAATCCAAAAGAAATTGCCATCTTCTCACTATGGTGACAGAGGAAAACTTTTACCTTCCCGATCACTCAGCACATGCTCTGAATCTAACAAAAAATCCTGCTACCTCCATCTCCCAAGACGTTTTCTCCAACATTGCAGAGATCTCCCGTGCCTGTGGGTGTGATCTGTCACCTACACAAAAGCATGCACCATTTTATTGCCTGCCAATATAGTGACTCGTTGAAGATGCTCATATAATTGCAAAGCAAAATGTGCTTCATGAATATTCTGATATGATACAGATCCACACGTGAGAGATTCTCTTCCATGCGTTACAGCATAAGACAAGTAAAGTCTCAACAGAGAATCTCTGTAATAAACTTCATCGGGTCTCCTGACAACACTCTCACTGTCACTTAATCGATTTTGATAAAAATATCTTAAAGGAGAAATCCCGAATTGAGGACGCAGTCGAACCTGAGCAGCTAACAACATGGTTGGTCGTCCTACTAGCTGGAAGCGCTCATAAAGGCTTCTACTACCCTGCAACAAACCTGCCGCCTGGCTAAGAGGCCCTTAGCCTTTCTGTAACGCTGGCTGGGAGTAACTTTCCAAAATAAAAGGCAAGGCGGCTCAGCTAAAACTTTATCTCGTCCTTCTACTACAGCTGCAAGATTTTGCACAACTGATCACGACTGTGGTCGCGTGCAACCAGAAAACTCCTCACAGCGCCCAAGAGAAAGGAGATAACATGCCTGCTACACTATCTTGTAGCTTCATCAACACCCACACGCAACAACCAAGGCAAGAAAAACGTGCCAGGAAAGAAGAAAAACGCACAGGAAGAACAGACGCACCCAACCCCCACCTGCACGCAGCCAGAAACACGGCAAGAGCAGGTCTGAAACGATTTCAACCAATGCGGCTCCCAGACCGGCACAAGTCAGACCAAAAGCATGAAAATATGTATTCATTAAGAGCATTAATGGATGGTAGCAGGCCACCAAACACCATACCTTCGCCAGCACCAAACAAGGATCTTTTTTACAGCAAGGAACAAGCCAACGTCCAATTAGCAATTAGTTTCCTTTAATGACAGCCACGTGACCAGGTCAGGACGCAGCTAGAGTTGTAAGCGGCGGGGTAGGTGGTAGTTGAAAGGATTTAGTTGAGTATTGAAAGTATTCATACCCAACCACACACGCAAACTCCCTACCCAAGCAAACGATGGACACCAAAGAAGACGGGTAACCAACACTCACCCCAACCAATTTGGTTAACAACAAGGACATACACACTGACATGGCAGAGAGAGAAGAAACAAAATCATCTCATGCAAGTAGGACTAATCATCCTAGGGAAGAAGATAAGGGCTTGACGTTCGACAGAGACCACAGAACAATGACCAACCAAGTATCACAAAAGGAGACGCTCTTCTTTACGTGGAATGGGGCCTGGTTTGAGAAGCAACCAACCAAACAATAAACTTGTTTATCGATAATTAATCATAACGTTGATAACAATCGACAATGAGATACTGAAGTTATCACCGATCGAGAATTAAAATAATAATATTATTAATATTTTCAATACTCTTATTATTACAACTTAATAAAAATTATTAATCATATTAAGAAGGGTCAACATACAAGCTCGATAATTTGAGCACACAGTTTCCCTTTTTTTTTTTTTTTGTTATAGGGGAAAACGTAACGGGCGTTGCAGGGCCAGCAACGGCAATAATGACACGAAACCAGCATACACGATGAAGAGGGAGAAGGTTGAATATTCCCTACCATAAAGGTGAAGCCCACCAATGATCGATGGGGCACAACTACGTTCCATGCTTAGCACACGATCGCCAAAGTATGAACAGGCGTAACGACAAACGGGGTTACAACGGGATCCATGATACAATACGATGTCAGTCTCAAAGGATCCTTAATGTAAAGACCAACACTTGACACCTAGGGTGTTTCTAGCCCTAGTGCTAACGACTACATCTACAAAATCCACCTTCCATTAAAATTTGATGGTTGTTTATGCCCTGCTCGAAACTCCCATTTTAGCCCAGCTAGGATGATGGTGGGGTAGGTCTGAAAAGGGGCGGATGGAATCATACAATAAAACAACATAAAGTGGAGATACTATCTCACAAGATAGTTAGAGGCCCAAAGATAAATCCATGAGATTTTGTGAATGAGCTCGCTAACATTCCCACTAGAAAGTATAATTATTTTCCCAATGCACAAGAATAGTAAAGGAGGCAACATTGTCTTGAAATTCCTTATCCAATTCCAAATGTGAGCTCATCATAGGTTACCAAGGGACTGTAATGACTCGTACCTAAGGGGGAAACCCTTAAGCCAGTGAGCATGAAATCTACATTCTCCCCAACCTAGAGGCTTTACAAAGTCTCCTTCACCACCATCTGCAAATAGGAAGGTTGCATATGTTTGATTCTGACACATTGTTGCTTCCTTTCCCATCATGCCCTCTAGATCATCCTTGTCATCCAACTTATTATCTTTGTTAAGAGACAACATACACTCAACAAAACCAATCAACATTGTCGTTGGAGTTTTGGATGTCCGGGCCCTTGAGTTGGTGCTCTTATGCAATGTTTTTACCATGTTTTCATGTGTGTTCACAATTTTTTCATTTTCCTTCCACACTTACATTATTAAAACACATAATAATGTGAGTGTAGTAATGCCAGAAAGTTGTAAAACCAAAAAAATAAGGTTTTTCAAGTTAGTAACTATTAAGACAAATTGGATGTTCAACAAACATTGCATTAAATAGATTATGTTGTGATGGTAAGAAATAGTGACACATGGTCCATATGTGACCTTAACATTAATTTCTTCAACACCTCCCTATCGATGTCACCAATACACCGCGCAAGTGCAATAATTAGTTACAATGAATAATTAAAATTTTCCATCATAAAACATTAGAGTAGAATATATGTTTTCATGGCATGAAATCATATATTGAGTAATCTTAGGACCATGGGGGATTGAATAAGTAAAATTGTGGCATATCATGTTCGTTCACATGATGTTAAATAATACCCCTATCTCAAATTATAATTCTCAATATTTAATTATTAATACCCCTTCCTAATACATTATTCCTATTATAACATACCCATTATATTACCATATATTATATGTCCCCATTTTTTCTATGAAAATTTCAATACCCCTTATTATTTGTATCTCTTTCATGTTGAATTTGTTCTTTCGAGAATGTGGGCCAAGATCGAGCATTGATAAAAAAAATGAGCTCACAAAGTGAGTAAAGTTGTAAGAGAGGAACCAAACATGAGCCAAAATATCAACTTGTATATTGAATGCATTGAAAAATAGATTTACAAGAGGCGTATATATAGGAAGTAAGGAAATGTAACGAGCACCTAAAAGGGTGAAGAAGTGTAACTCCCATCTATCTCTTTGAGACCTAAGAAAGTTAAATACATGTGTAAGAAAAACCATGAAATGGAATTAAAAACCTACATTAACACCCCACCTTATGTGTAGCTTAGGTAGGTAAAATAAATGGGTCTCAAATACAAGGCCTAATGTGGCACCCAAGTATAGATAAAATCCCTCATAAAGTGAAGAAAAGGAGAAAACATGTAGGAGTAATTGGGCCAAAAGAGAAAAAGAGAAGTGCAAGGAACATCTCCCTCAGTAAATATGCCCCTAAAAGAACATAGAGAACTACCCCTCTAGAAATAGAGAGAGAAGAAGTGAAGAAGAGAGGGTTAGGAAGCCCCCAAATAAGATGAGGCCTCATAAACTCCAAATAAATCCCATAGATGCAAAATCCTTGCTATCAAGAGGAGATTCACTCAAGACTGAACCCCAATTAGGAATGTCAAATGTTGCATTGATATATTAATATGGATTGAAGGAAGAGACAAAATTATCATGTGGAACATCACATACCTGTGACTATTCTCGTCTCTCATCTAATGGATCAATAACCAAATCATCTACATCCTGCAGTTTTTGTCAAGTCCAAATTGGACTAGAAGTCATAATTTCATAAGGAAGTGGTCAAGAATTCTATGAGACATGAAGAAGTGGACATAAAGATGGGAATATGGAGGAGATTCATCAACTTTGAATGCAAAATTGAGCGAGAGGTGAGGAAGGACATGATGTGTGTAATCAACCTTTAATAAATGACTATGAGAGGAAGTAGGTGAGCCCCCATCACTGATATCATCATTTAGATTGAAATTTGAATCCTCATCATTAATACTCTCATCATATGCACTAGAAGAAGAATTAACATGATAATGACCAAGTGAATCTAAATCCTTATAATTTTCATCAATATCCAGTGAGTATAATGTGTCTGAAGTGATGTGTTAGAAGTCAAACTTGATGGGATCACATCATCTATGTAGGATTCATCATCAAAGTGTGAGAAATGATAAACCTAGGACTAGTGAGATGTTCTCCCTACTACCACTATGGAATCATTATGTAACTTCCTGATAACCATAGATTTTGGAGTGAACTCATCTCATTTTCCTAAATCATGGTATGTGATATGATATACTGATATGAGATTAGTTGAAAATGAAGGTACAAATAGAACATCCTAAAATATCCCATCACCTGTTTTAATATACCCTCTCCCAGATACTCCAGCAGAAGTGTGATCCCCCATCAAAATAGTTAGCATAGATTATTTCTCTAAGGAAGTGAGTGCAACTTGTGATGAAGCCATGTGGTGTGAAGCACCTGAGTCAAGAACCCATGTGGTAGGGTGAGAAGTGATTGCTACAAGTGCTTTACCCCAAGCTTTCCCTTTATTGTTATCTTTTTCCTTTGTGGACTTCTAGAACTAGTGCTCTGTGTTGAATCAAGAACCCTGATATTATTCTTCTCAAATCGAGAACCATATGTATATTCATTCTTTTTTTAGAATAAGTGATTTCACCTCACGTTCTTGGCTTTAGAATGTGATTCAAGTGATCAATTTATTTCTAAACATATGTATGTTCATCATGTCTAGGTTTTTTATAATAAGTGAATTCGACCCTCACATTCTTAGGTTTGGCTTTAGAACAAGAGGACTTAGTGGAAAGTTTTGGATCCTTCCTTTTCTCATTGTCTTGTTTATTCTATTTATTATCCTTGTTGTTCAAAGCCTTATAATTTTCCTATCTAGCAAATAGGGAATGTGCCTTACAAGACTTCAGAGTACCCATATGTATGATCTTATCTTCCTCCCTAGTGAAGGATGAAGAAAAAGTTTCTAAATAAATTTCCAGGTGACTCAAAGGGCACTCCTAATGGAATGGAAATTGGAAACAAAACCCAAATAGTAAGGACCCAACTTAGAAAGAATAG
Organism: Taxus wallichiana var. yunnanensis; assembly: GCA_018340775.1. Lineage (NCBI taxonomy): Eukaryota > Viridiplantae > Streptophyta > Pinopsida > Cupressales > Taxaceae > Taxus > Taxus wallichiana. The sequence goes on from CM031236.1 coordinate 675,158,743, forward strand.
AAAGAATCGTCTACTCATCTCTATTGTCTATCCCACATTATTTGAACTACAATCTAAGTGATTTGAATTTTGTGAAGAAGTCTTATAGAGTTTCAAAGCTATCCGGACTATAATTGATGATCTCATTCTCAAATACATGACCCTTCATTGCATCCTACTTGCCATAAATTCATTCTAATGTGGTCAGATGTCACTGGGTTTGCTAGAAGATTCAATGTGAAAGATTGAATAAGGAGATATAGACAAACATATTAGACTAGTATGCTTCGTCAAATTTGTTAAACCACTTAACTTTAGTTGCATATGATGTTGATTCAGTTTCATGACCCATTGTGATATGGTGTAAACCATTTCTCCTAAAAATGATTTACATTTTGATTTTCCACTCATGATAGTTAAATGGTACGAGAACCACATGTTGGCATGTGCTCTTATTAGGTGTTTTCATTGATGCAAAACCACATTAATGAAAAATTAGATGGTTTGTTAGATTCATATGATGATGTACATGATTTTGAAATACTAGTTAAGATGTGTTTATGCTAGTACAGTGAGATTCAGTGAGGATTGCTTGCTCTTGCAAGCTTATTCAGGTGCCTAGGTGATGTAACATGACATTATGAGCTTCTTGGATGCTAGAGAAGCATGTTGACATGATGGATACAAGGAGTTTTTAGTGGCAAATATTCAATTTTAGGAAAATTTGAAAAGGTGAATTTTTTAGAGCAGGTCAGTGTACTGTTTGCCTAAAATTTCCAGTATAAATTTGTTAGGGGTCCGCTTCGCCTACCATTGAAAATTAATCTATATAAACCTAAGTAATTTTTTGGGTAGTATACTAGTAACTTACTACTAACTTACTGAGGTATTGTCTGAATAATAATCAAGTACCATAAACTTGTGAAGTACCAGCAGACAAAGTGTGGATTAGACTGGTTATTACAGATGCATGACAAGAAAGTGTCACTGACATGCGACAAGAGAGGGTTGCAAATGGGTGACAAGAGAGTGTTGTTGACATGCGACAAGAAAGGGTTATTGATGTGTGACAAGAAAGGGTTGTTGCTGCGTGACAAGAGAGGGTTGTTGACACGTGACAAGATGGAGTTACAGACCTAGTGACAAGAGGGGTTAATAACGCGTGACAAGAGAGGCTTTCTGACACCTAACAAAGGTTGAGTGACATAGTTAAGGGTTTGTTGTTCGTGAGAATGGAAGTTGTTAATTTGCTTAGAAGACCCAAAAGGTAACAAAAATATGAAAATTTGTTGTTCAAGTTTTTTGGAAACTATGCTGCTACCGATACAACTACACCAAAGACCCATACAACTGCCACTAGAATCAATCAGAGTACAGACTATGTGGAATTTTTATTGAAGTGGACATGGCTTCAACACAATATCAACCAAATGATACCTATGATGACACCATGCCAGAGCTTGAAGATATTCTGTAGACAGTGAACCAAGAGTGCATCAAGATATCTCAAATACAAATACTCAACAAAATGTAACACCAAAATCAAATGAAAATTCTTGTTCACGAAAGAGGAAACCAAATGATCATGATATTCCTCAAAATTCTACTCGTAAAAGTAAAACTTTGAAAGCAAAAAGAATATGTGGACACTTGGGAGGACATATAAGTTCGAGTGGCCTGCTAAATTTCCTTTTATCGAACTTGTACAACCTAGTTAATTTAGAAGATATCCCATTTGAATGTACATGTACAATATGTACCTGGAAATTGGAAAACAAAAAATGCAACTAAAGATGGACACAATTGAAAAATGTAGTGGAAAACAATATGTGATTTTACAATGAGAGGATGGCTAGAAAATAAAAACACACAGATGGAAATCTGAAAAAGAATGTATGCATGTTAAATATGTAACAAAGCATGAAGATGAGAAGAAAAGACACAAACATCTCATGGAAAAGGGCGGAACAATCACATCACAAATTGTTAAGAAGAATCAATCAAATTCTAAAATCATACCTCTAGCTTTCCACATCCTTATGAAGGGAATACCAATTTCAGATTTCATTGATTTCATTGATTTGTACCAATATAATGGAATGCACAATGTTCCTCAGTCTCATTGGTCAAACAATAATACAGGGGAAATGGTTAAATTCCTTGCAATGATTGAGAAGGAAGATTTGAAAGAGAGTGTAAAAATGCAAAGTTTATCTCTCAATCAATTGATGAAGTAACAATAGTTGGTAACACCACATCTATATGTATCCACATTTATAATTTAGAGAATCATATAAAGACACCGCATCTGCTGAGTGTACAGAAAATGGTTGAAATTACAATGCCTAAAACCATTATAAAATAGTTGTTTCTCATTTGAAAGATATTGTTGACATGACTAATTATGAAATTGCTACAAAGTTGGTGCAAATGGTGCATCATTCATGTAGGGTCATCAATCTAGGTTGAGTGTTCGATTGCAAGAAACAATAGCCCCTTATATGCTTGCAATTCATTATATGGATCACAAAATGAATCTATCATATAAAATAGTTAACAACTTTGAAAATTTTCAAAATTAGAAGACCTTATTAGAGAAATGCATGCCTATATGTCAAGAAGTCCAAAGAGATTTCTTGAGTTTCAAAAATTTGCAATTGGAATTATAAATGGAAAAAAATATTAAAGGATGTTGATACAAGGTTGATTTATTTGTATGATCTTGCATGCAGAATTCGTGAAGAGTATCCATCGTTGGTTGGTTTCATGCTCAAATATCGTCATGATGTTGACAGGGCTAAGGATGTTTTGTTCGCTTAACGGATCTGGAAACATTGCTTACATTGGTTGGCATTCTTCCAATGTTGAAGGAGATCAATACATTGATGAAGCATGCACAAGAGAGATCAATCTATATTGTTGATTTTATACGGCTGAGAAAGTGGGTATGTCAAAATCTTGATGTCTTGTACTTGTCACAAGACAGTTTTGATACACCTGTTTTCGATAATTGGAAAGTTTTATTGGATCTTAAGAATCACAGTAATTATTTGTGATTTAATATCCATGATCACCTATGTATCAATGTTAATGTAGGAGGGAGATATCACTGCACATTTTGTAAAAATGTCAAGATATCACAGGATCAGAAAGAGAAGAAGTTCATGTTACACATGTTCTGTTTGATTCTGTTACAATTGATACACAAATAAAACTTCAAAAAATTACACAATCCTTAGCATTCAAAATAAGAGAATGTTTCAGTAAAGATTAAATTATTGAAGCTATGGGTGTGATGAATCTAAATTTTTGGAATACTGAAGGTGGTCATGCAGATTTTGTAAGTAATTTTTTTCATAAATCCATGGGTACAATAATGGATCATTTCACCAAGACTTCAGAGGTCAATGGTATCAAAAAAAAGGTATATTGAATATTGAATTAATAAAGTCTCAATCATCTGATTCTACAACGACAATGGGTATCTAGTATCATTTTTTAAATGAACCTCATGAGAGTGGTGCTATTACAAGGATCTGGGAAAAAATCTACCAAAATAGTGTGTTACAAGGAGACATCAATGAATATTTTTGATTATATGAGTTGTGCCAAACAATGATTTCAGGATTTTTGGAGGACGAAAGGGTTTTTAGTGTTTTTTCATTTATAAAATCAAAACTGAGAAACAGGTTGGATAAAAATCTAGAAAGTTACATGAGGTTTTATGTTTTGCGCTACCCTTGGACACATTTCCTTTTGATAGAGAAATTACACATTGGAATTCCCTTGCTGAAAGAAGAGGTGTAAATAATACAACTACAAATACAAATATTCTCAATGGTGAGACTAGAATTGGTGCATCCTCAAACTCTATAAATGCGAATATTGACTATGAAGAAGCTATTGAAAATGGATTGTTTCATCTTTAAAACTTATAGATAATAGGTATCACCTTGACCTTACATTTTTTGTTTATCACCTGACATTTTAAAAAAATTATGTATTCAATTTCATAGTAATAGATTCAAATATAATTGTTTATAGTTAGACGTAATACAATTGTAATGTGACTGGATTTGGTGCATCCTCTAATTTTGTAGATGTAAATATCGACTATGAGGAGGCTATTGAAAATGGATTGTTTCAACTCTAGTTATCATTTAAGATGTTACATGTATATATATTTACATTTATTTAAATATAATTATTTATAATAATTTATTTTATAATTGGTATTTTGGTATTTTCAAAATGCTTTGATGTTGTGTTTGTGACATGCATTTTTGGTAATACTAATTTGCAAGGCCATCGATCTATGCATATTTTCTCCCCTATTTCTAGACTTCCAGTGATCCGCACTAGTCGTCGTCAATGGCATTACATTCTTAACACATGCCTCTCACCATCAAGCCATGCATAAGTTCTGGTTTGATTTAATTTTCTTAGATCAGATCTGCATTTTACTTTATCTTCATTGCATTTCATTTTCTATTTATTGCTCGATCCAATCAATAAATATTTCATTTGTTTTTTTTCAAAAACATGGGATATGACATTTAACTATCCTCTAAGCTCTCACTTCTGATTGCAGACCTAATCAAGGAGGATTTCTCATTTTGTTCCCGTAAACTAGACATTTACCCATTTAGAGGTTTTTTACTAGAGGTGTTTGTTAAACCTATCATACTGGAGTTATAATAATATTGTTTAATTTATTTTAGTATTTTCAAACTTATTTTGATGTAGTGTCGTTGACATGATTTTATAATACTAATTTTAAATATCGTAATTAGAGGTAATGTGAAGAAACATGTTGGGTTCGAGTTCAAATTTTACAAGTAGAGAGAAGAAGATTTTGTTGTCTATTAAGTGGAAGATATCCTTACAAAGAGTTATCCAGCTTTACATTTTTGTTATAGGTGACTATCCGACTAAGCTTTTATGCCCGCATTAAAGAATGTTTGATCTTAACCAATGATGATTTATTAGCATCTATTGATGCAAAGTGGGGACAATCCTTGTTTTTACACTGATGCCTTCGATGTGATCTATTTTAGGTACTTAGCATTAGTGCAACTTCGTGGTTGAAAAATTGTCTTCATAGAGAGATTTAGGTTTCCAGATTTTGAATAATCTTCCCATCGCAGGATGAGTCAACTTCTAAGAATGAGGAACCCCTTTTGGCTCAATATTTTCAATGTCCGAAATAAGTCTACATATCAAGGACTTCATTTCTTAACTTGAAATATATTGATTAGATTATTTTTGATTTGACATTAACATTAAAATGCTACACCAAAATGCAAAAATATCTCTCTGATTTGATTCCATTAATACAAATGGAATAGTATTGAAGCATACATTCAAATAGGGGTCAAATTTTATGATGTGCATGGGAATCTTCTATTATTAGTATTTCCCCTGTTTTGTTGTTAAATATAGTTTCCAACATAAAGTGTCGACATGTGAAAATTCACACCCAAGATCATTATTGATATATAAGTGTCGACCATATTTTTTATGCCCAATGGGGCAGGGTCCCCTCAACCAAAGTGTCGACATGAGAAAATTCGTGCCTTTTATAAAACACAAAGTGTCGACATGCAAAACTCACGCCAAGGCGTAGTTAGGGCATTAACAAAGTGTCGATAGGAGAAAATTCGTTACACGTATATATATTTACATTTATTTAAAGTGTCGATTATTTATAATACTTCACGCCATTTTATAATTGGTATTTTGGTACACAAAATGCTTTGATGTTGTGTTTGAGAAAATTTTTGTAATACTAATTTACAAGGCCAAAGTGTCGACATGCATATTTTGTCATTGTTCGCAGACTTCTAGTTGATTCGCGCCTAAGGCGCAGTCGGGGCGCAAATCACAAAGTGTCACACTCTTAACACTTATGTCGCGCCATGCATAAGTTCTGAGTTTGATTTACATCAGGATGTATTTTACTTTATCTTCACATTTTCATTTTCTATTTCTTGCTTGAGGCGCAATCATTTTTCATCTACACCTTCGAAAATGTGGGTTGACAATCCTTAGAAGCTCTCACTTCTCAGATATTCAAAAAACCCACCCATTTATATAAATCTTTTCACAGTGTTGAGTCGATTTACGCAAGGTTGGACTTTTCAGAAAGGTCATCTAGGTCCTCTATCCAACTAAAACTAGATATCTTTAATTAGGTGAGAATGTTCTTCAAAATGTAAAATACAGTGACCATTTTTAGGGACTATAGGTTCTCAATGATCCGCCATAATGAGATGAATTAACTTGCAACCATAAGGTGGTGGTCATTTAGATTTATTTTGGTATTTTCAAACTTATTTGATGTATAAATCAGTAAGTGACATGATTTTATAAATACTAATTTTTAAATATCCCTAATTAGAGGTGAATGTGAAGAAACATCCCATCTAAAAAATTTTGCAAGTTTGAGAAGAAGATTCATTTTATTAAGTGGAAGATATCAATATTACAGAGAAGATAATGTTTGCATTTTTGTTATAGTGTAGTGGATCTGATTAAGCCTTTATGCATTAAAAGAATGTCGATCTTAACTCTATGACAATTTATTAGCCTTGATCTTCTCTGAATCCTTGTTTTTTGTTATATGCATCATCTGCATCTATTTTAATGGTTTGTGTTTATCAGTGCAACTCTGTGGCTTTCTCTTCATTCCTAGATCACCTTTAGGTTTACTTTATTTTATTATTTTCCCACTGCATCTTCTTAGCCCCACTTTCGCTTTAATTTGCTTATTTATTAAACCCTCTACATTTCTAGGACTTCATTACAAGGAATGAAATATTCATCCGAGAGCTTATTTTTGATTTGACATTGCCCACATTAAAAAGCTCCATGTTATGCAAAAAATATCTCTCTGATTTGATTCTTAATACAAATGGAATAGTATTGGGGGCATACCTTCAAATAGGGGACAAATTCTTTGATGATGTGCAGCTATTGCCATAGTCTTCCTCCTTCGAAACAGAACTTTTGAATTTTGTTGGCTTTTACAAATACATGTAGCAATAAAAAAATATAGACATATAATCATTGCATTGCTTTGTGATACAGTTAAAAGATCTATTTATTGACATCTGCATATTCCCTAGATTCATGACTTCCATTGCTTGTCCATTAACATGAAGATCGGATTGTTATCTGATACTATTAATTTGCTCGAACAAACTGAAAATGGTGTTTTACATAAAACAGATGATGTATGCTTTTGATTTTTCATTTTACCTATTGCACTGCAGCTATATTGGATACACATTTGTAAGATGGCTGGTAAAGGAGGTTAAGTTTGACAATTTTTCCATGGCTACAAGTGGTGAGTTTTTGGTTTTGATGTCAATTCTTGTAATATTTTTTATGTTTTTCCTCTTTTCAGAAAGATTGGATATGCTACAGTCATGGTTAGTTACTACGAGATTCAGAAGCATTTTGTTTTCATGTTTTTGTAGGTAAGGACATGTCTGCCCTACCAAAATTTATTGGCATTATGAACACAAGTCCAGTAACTCAATATTAACAAGGAAATGCTTCAGTGCCACTTATAGAATAGCATCTACTCTTCTTCTCTTTGAGATCAAAAGTTTTTTAGCAATACGGAGGGGAAACACTTATTTTTTATTATTATTAATTTTATTTCTCACTTTTTGTCATTCTTTCCAAGTGTGTGTGGATCTACACTAATAAATGTGTTAGCTGCGTCGACTTTGTCTATCGGTGTGGAGTAATTATTTAATACTGCTCTGACACATTTGTTTTATTTACTTATACAAGGTGTTGGAAGTATAATAGTGGAGTCAGTGCTTTAGTGACTTAAATTTGCATTGCTCATCTTTTCCAATTATCTTCACGTCCACCTCAAAAGTAATTGTTGTTTAAATAATCTTTAGGTGGTTTTTTTATTTTAAGATGTAAATTTCTTAAGGTGACATTGGTCATATAATTGTAAATTGTTGGGTTCTTTGTGACAAAATTATTTTATATCATTATTTGTATTGAGTCCAAATTAAGAGTCACTATCAAGTTTTCTGGTCATGAGTATGTATATCACTTTATATCATTGTGTTTAATCCTTGTTAAATAGTTTGGTTAGACTTTGTAAGTCATTTTAATCGTATTCCATTTCATTGTTAAATATATTTGTTCGGTCAAAAGATCCATTTGTATATATCATCGTAATAGGGTTATAATGTCTTTAAATGGAGAAATTAAGTTTAATTGATAAATTTGAAGGATGGGATTTCCATACATGGAAAATCTAGATGCAGTTACACCTGATAGAGAAGGAAATGTGGGATGTTGTCAAACCAAATGTGTTACCATAAAAAAATGAAATCGATCTTGCAAAGTGGACTATCAAGGATCAAAAGCCTTAGGAACTATTGGTATCATTTTATCAAAAACATACCTTCATCATGTAGAGTTCTCGAAGTTAGCAAAAGAGATTGGGACTCTTTAAATAAATTATTTGGATTTTAAGCGGAAAGTTCCAAAACAACACTTAAGTAGATATTGTATGGATTGAAGATAGAAGGTGTAAAGATGTCATATCATATAAGAAAGTTCCATTCCCTACTCATTCAACTCGTTGGTATTAAGAAGGGAAAAGATGATGATGCAAAAGTAATACTTTTGAATAATATGCCTAAAAAATTGTCTAATATGGTTTTCACCTTGAGCAAACTAAATATTGGTTTAGGAGTCATTTATACTCTTCTTTGTTCAAAATGAATATTCAGAACAATATTAATTCTTAAATACTTGTCCTCGCATTAAATAAATAACATAAATTAAGAATATTATTGTAACGCCCACTTAGAAACACACACAAGGATAACACGGAAAATAACGGATAAGTTTTTTTTTTACTTGCTAGGAGTTACACAACACCACAGTGATCACAATGGGCTAAAACCAACTCTCGATAAGCTCGACACAATAATGACCACATAGGCACAAGGTAACATACGACACTCATCACGAACAATTCACTTTCCCTTTTGACAAGACACAACATAATAGTCCAACCACAGAACACACTTATAGATAAGGGCATCCCATAGTGAAAAACTTTTAAGGTTACTTATCTACTAAATATGTCTCTAAAATCTTAACTTACGTTCAAGAAGATTTATGTCATGATTCACACAATTCTTCTTATGAAGCTAGATTTATTCCTTTTATACTAATGAGTAATTAGCTTAAGATCATCTCTAATATGACAATTACTTGTTTAAATTTGTTTATTTAATAAAGGAGGTATTCAAATCCACAAGGCTATCTATCCAAACTCACACTACTAAAACTCATTTCATACCTCCATTGCACAAGGAGATGAGCATAAGCTCCAATTGAAGTGGAGTACCATTTAGGTTCGAACTATAACCTCCTTGTGCAAGGATCAACGTTTAACCACACTTAAGAGAAGATTACAATGTACCTTGGAAAAGGTTAGTGGAAGAAGGTCAAATTGAATTCATCTTCATGATCTCATTAGTTATTAACCAGCTTTTATTTAGGCTTAAGAATTTATCTGGATTAGATAGAAGATTCATTTAGGCTTCTCTTGATTAAGTTTAACAAAAGAATACATATTAGGTTACAAACAGATGAGTTAGATTTAATGGTTTCTTAATCAATTTCTCCTTGCTTACGATGACCTAGTTATTCCCAAAGGCTAATCAATGATTACACTCTAATATCATGTTACGTCCCACAATGATAAGGATAAAGTATATTAGTACAGTTTAGGGGTAGGAGGTAAATTATTTTCAACCCAAGTAGATAACTCCCTTTTCTTCCACATAAAGACACTTGATTTCATCTAGAAGATCACAACTTATTCTTTTTTTTACTTCTATAAATATTACCAAACCCATTTATTATGCCTAGAATCACATTAATACCATGACTGAGAAAGGTTACTACACAAAATTATAACTCAAGAGAAAAGTTTACCCTTACTCATTTGTGAAAACTATACATGGTTACATCATTTCTATCCAACATGGCACATAAACCAAAGGTGGAAAAATATTCTATTGAAATTTGACTCGGGAACAAGAAGGTAAACAAAATTGGTCAATCAACACTATACTATTTTCAAGATTGTTAGCATATGTTGCATAGTTCATATTTTAGGAGTGTTTGTTCTATTTTATCCCCGTAATGCCCCGTTCGGCGTTTACCCTAGTTCTTGTCGCAATGACCTCTTGTGGAGTGTCAAATGGCTGTGTACAATTCTGATGTCTTGGCTCCATGGTCGGTCTTTGCTTCGTGTTCACCTTCGAACGTTAACATCTAGTTTATCCCCTTGGTTGCTTAGGCCTGTTCACATGTTGTTTTAATCATTGTGAGTAATGGGCAATTCGATTCTTACTTCCTCTAGCTTGCTCGTCTGTTTGCGATTTAATCTTCTCGGGTTGAATAGTAATCATACAAAAATTCGTATACCTTTTTAGCTTATGGGAACTGTTCAGGTAATCTTGTAACTCCTTTTGCATTTGTATTAATATATCTTCTTTCGTATGCTTTGTGAGCTTACCTTAGTTAGTAGAGATTTTGTTATCCCGTATCTTTGCTGAAGGAGGGGCTCATGGGGGCGCCTGGCGATGGGGAGGAAGTGTGATTTCAAATATATTTAAAGAATCTCATTAAAAATCTAGATTATCATAAATATGGAATTTTTTTCAATATCTATTTTGCAAGACACTTAGTCAGTTCCCATCATTTATAAATTTATTTGAAATCATTAAAAATCTTGATTATTAGAATATGTATAAAAATTCAAATGCTATTCTGTAAGACACTTAGTAGCTTCCTCTAAATACATTCATTGATTTATTCTAATTGATTCTTGCTTGTGGATAAGGAAAAATAATTGGACAATGAGATTTTCTCGGTAATTTTGAATGGCCAACTAATTTCTAAATGCTAAGAATTCATTGGAAAAACCCACAAAAATATTTTAACCTCTACCATTGAATTAATAGGTCGTGGTGAGGACTGCGCAGTTTTTAAATCTTTTAATTTGCTTGCACCTACCCTCCACTGCCACCTTGGCCGACCAGGTCCATTCGCAGGTCTTGTTGCAAGTGGATGACATTAGTCTCCTCCCAACCACCCAACCTGCAGACTGTAATGGCCATCACGTTTCTACCTTGCGTGAGGGAGATGGGAGTCGGTGGAGGCCTAGTTTTTCTTCACCTGGATCTCTTTTTGATTCTTTTATTCAATGCGTATGGGCGCAGTAATGGTTTGACATGATGGCTAGATGGAGCTTCAAGCTAGTGAAGCAGGCGTGTTACCTCCACTTTCATTGAGTGCTGCGAGGTGTGTTCTTTTCTGTGGATCCACAAAGAAGAACCCGCAACAAAGAATTAGCCAGCAAGCAGAAAGATAGCAGTAACACTCGTGGGTTTATTGGGTTAAAGAGAGGATTCGACCATGTATAACTCTCCCTTCAGGAGCACGTGGGATCGAAACGCGGGAAGGACATTCACTATTCCAAAGCTTGCTCTTCTTCTCCCTCTGTCGCTTCGTCTTCCCGCGCTTTGTGAATATAGACACCCCATGGCATGTCACGGCTCCTCCTCATCGGATGGACGATACCATTGCATAGCCAAAATACAAACAGCTTTTCGAGGGTATTCCGTCGAAAGACTAAATCCTTCACAAGATTTTTGCGAGGGTCAAGTCGAGTATGGAAGAAATGTGGTGGTAGGCATGTCATAAGATATAGTAGAAGCCTTTGTGAGCGCTTCCAACAAGCAGGTTGTCCAACTATGTTGTTATCTGTTCAATATCAAATGCATCCTCAGATTCGGGTTTCTCCTTCAAGATATTTTTATCAAAATTGACTATGTGACAAAGGAGAGAGTGTTACTGTGAGACCCGATGAAATTTATTTACAAAGATTCTCTATTAAGACCCCCCATCGATTTGTGGCATTTTCATTCACATTTTTCTCGCCGCGTGGATTCTCTCTCTCTTTAGCATACGTTATTTTGGAGGCGTATTCTTCTTCAAATTTTTATTATCCTTGTTCCTTGTGCTTTTCAATGCCTCTGTCCTTCTCTCGATGCCCCATCTTTAACGCAGTCGGAAGGTTGTTTAGAGGGTTTGCACCTGCCTTGTCCCTTTCTTTTCAAGTATGTGCTGAAATTTTTCATTAAAACCATATTGTGCATACCGTAGTCTTGACAGCACCTAAGACCACCATTCTTTCCGTTCGACGTTTCTTATAAAATGGAGCTCTCGCCTGTGCTAAGCATAGACGAGAATGGAGCTTGAGTGCCCAGCCTATAAAAGGGGAGATTCGACCTGAGGATTGTTGTTGCTGGTCCGGGCGGTGTCCATGAAACCTGTTGAATCTGGAGAAAAAGGAAAGATATTTCTACACTTTTCTACTGTTATTATATTTAAAATTATTGTGAAATCGAACCACTTTTTCCTTGCATTGATTTGTCAGTTGGATGTCATGATGGGAGATTTCCCTTTCGCTTATTTCTTCTTGTTTTAGCTTTTATCGTTGTCGATGTTGGTCGAAAGGATGCGTGTGCCCTCTCCTCTCGGGTGTTATGTTTCTCTTGCTTATGAGTGATAGACCTTCATCCTGCTTGTTTATGTATTAATTCTTCTCTCGCGATTGAGTCATAAGTTATTATGTTGATCAAACTAGTATTTTCGTTATCATGGAAGTAAGTTTACGATAACTATGAAGCCCTCCCTAGCACCCAAGTTTGTCTTTTTTACATTTTTTTTTAGCTCCTTCGCAAGTCCCTTTGATAACCTTTTCGCATCGAGAAAGAAAGGTCAGTAGGATTAGTGTGATCAATGCTTGGGCTAGCCAAATTTAGAGTTTCGTATTAAAACTTTTAGAATGAAAAGGTTTGTGTGCAATGTGTTTTCCATCTCGCGTGTTTAGACTCTTATATTATCTTTCATCTTGTTTCTAGGCTTTTAAGGCCATCCTCAAGAAGTACCTTGACCATCCCTATCAACTTGAACCATAACTAGCTTTTCGGATCAACTAAGCTCAAGGTTTCATTGTGCGAATCCAAGACTTCGCCGACACTAGAATAGTTTTGGTCTAATCCCCTCTCAATTATTGTTGATGGCGCTCTTCTATTTTTCCTAACTTGCATTATTTCTCCTTTGTAGTGTTAATGCTATTAATTAATATTGGTCGGTTTTTATGCACGTAATTACCTTAATATTTTGTGATGGAAATTTCCTTAAATGTGATCAATCTTCGGGAAAAACTCATCTTTCATTTGATAGTCTTATGGATTCATAGCGGAAGGTTTTGTTTTGATAATGTCACTTAGAAATTATGTTTGTATCTATGTGTGACGGTTGACTGTGTTACCAAGGGTTGCCTTAAAATATGGTTGTTTTGGGAAATAGGTAATTTATTTTAAATTAACCAAACATTAGAATTGTTGTGGAGGTTTGCAAATATTTAGTGTTATAAAATTTGTTGATGACATTATTGTATACTCTTGTTTGACGGAACTCCCTTCTTCTCTCGTGTTTGCTTCTAGCCTGTAAGACATCGTCTTCTTCAATGATTGGAAAATCTCGAGTTAATGGTCAAAACTAGTATACTTTGCCTTCGCTTCGAAACTTATGTTGTGTGTATACTCTATTTGATTTCCGGTTTGAAACTCAATTATACATGGCTTTTTGTGTTAATTTTTGAAACCCGTGGTTCCCCTTTCTTGGGCCGATCAACTCTTGTTCTTTTAGAAATATATTATTTTAGCCTATGCGTTTGGTACCTTTGATAAATTTCTAGATGGTTGGTCTATATATCAAATCTCAATCTTGTAATTATTATTTAATTACTTACTTGATGGGAATTCTGTTTTTGCTAGATTGTTTATTTCTCCTTATAGGGCCAAGGGCCATTCTCATACGATTGCTATACTTTCGTTGCTTTTACTCCTAACTGAAGTACAAGGTCTTCTCCTTCTTTGATTGGCATGATGGAGACTTTATTATAACTTGATGTGTTGATAGTGTTTAGAGGTTTGACCCAATTCTTGTAATAAAGTGCTTCCTTTTGTGGTATTGTTAGATAATAGTTATGGTGGTTTTGTGTAGCCTTATCTTGCTCGCTTCTTTGCCTCGCGAACTCGACTCTTTCCGGAAAAATTTGTTGCAGATGGATTTTGCGAGTAGATGAGGGATAGACTTGTAGATTTTTACATCAACCTCAGTTGAGAAGTTCTTTTGCATGAATCCTTTTTATATTGTTCAACTATTGATAACATCTAGTGGAAAATTTAGAAGAGGATCAATGTCTTAGTATATTGTATCGTGGATTATGTCGTCTTAACTTTGGAACCTTGAATTGTCTGTCTATCTTGGAAAATATAAGAAAATTTGTTTACCGCTTGTTGAGTGACCTTAATGGATTATCGGTATTCTAAGAGTTGATGTAACCTTATTTCGTTTTCGTAAATGAGTATTGTTAAACTTTACTCCCTACGATTAAATGTTGAGTTAAATCTTTCTAAGACTTAGTAATAGTGTGTTATAAGTAAAATAAAATGGGTTGTTTAATACTTATAGAAGTTAAACTAAAATTTATATTGCAAATAAATTAGTGTAGAGGTGACCAACTTGAGAGCATGTAATTCCATAAGTGATCAAAGATGAAACTATCCTTTGTTAAGTAACATTATATAACTTGATATCCCTAGCTACACTAATGAACACTATCCCTTTCATGGTGAAATTCTTAAACGAACTTAAAGGAAATCTATGGTTAGTTCTGGAAGATAATAAGATTTAATAAGCAGGAGAAAACAATTTAGAAACCACGCAATCTATCTCTCAGCCATTGGAAGGTAAATTGTTTTATTTTTATAAAACTCATTTAGTAAACCCTAAGTAAAATCTTTAATAATTCTGGTTAAGTTTTCAAGTTTCAATTATATCTTGGTAATAGCTAATGAGGCCTTGAAGATGATTTCAACTCAACCTTCTCCCTCTAACCTTTTTCCAAGGTGCCTTGTCTTTCTTCTCTTAAGTATGTTGAACGCAAACCCATGTTGTCATATGGGCATGAACAAGTTCTAGTAGCGTAAGTGTAAATAGATGGCCTTGTGGAATTAAATTACCCCTTTCTCTAAATAAATGAATTAAGCAAATAAATGTCATAATAGAGAAGATTTAAAGATGATTACTCAGTGTAAAAAGAATAAACTTAGCTTGGTAAGATGAATTGTATGAATCATATCTTGAGCCTCCTTGAAAACGTAAGCTAAGAATTGCAAGATGTCTTTTAAAATAAATAACCCTCAAGAATATCTCATTGTGGTTGGCCCTAACTGTAAGTGTGTTCTGTGGTTGGACTTCTATGTTGTCATGTCAAAAAAAAAAAAAATGTATTATCCTTTTGGGTGTGAACTTTTCCGTGCTGACCTTGTGGTCATCCCCGTGACAAGTGGTTCCCGAGTTGGTCAGTAACTTTGTGACGACATGTTGTGTCGTGTTATGTGTGGAAGCAAGTCAAAAAAAAAAAAATTATCCTGCTCTTTTATCATGTGTGTTCTCAGGTGTGAGTTTTTGGGTCGCTACAATTCCTTTATTATCTCTTTCTTGGTGTATTCCATTATTCTCTCCCCTTCATCCAAATCTTCCTCCTTCAGCTTTTTAGGGAATATAGTTAATTATTTCTCCTATATAATGTATGTGCTTCTTCATAATAAAATCAAGGTGTGCGAGTATTTCACTCCACATTCTTCTCTCCTATCTCGCTTCCTTCATTCCAGCTATCGTGAGCATCAATATCTCGGCCTATGTGCTTGGCGCGTGAGCATGCAATCTACGTGGAGGATGTGTGGTAAGTGAAGCCTTCAGCCTACATGGAGAAAGGAGAGACTGCGTGAAAAGACTTCGACACAAGCGTGAACACCTGCATGGAACGTGCTTCATATAGGAGAAAGAAGGAGATTCAATTTCTGCACTAAGGAGATTGCTGACTCATCTTGCTACGTAGACCCATCTTGGATGACTACGTGGTGTGGATAGAATAATTTCTATCTGAGTATTGCGTGTAATAATCCACCTGTTACGTCCTGCGTGGTTGAGGGATTGGAGTGGCCTGAAGCTGCTGGAATGTGGAAAATATGTAGAAGAAACAACGACCTGCACTTTTGTCTCTTTGGTGCATTCTCCTACGTGGAAGTATAAAATTGGTGCGTGAAAAGCTGTGTGGAAGGAAAAACGTGGAAGCATCTCTATACATATAACTGAGTGAAGACATTCACCTGCATACGTGGAAGAATTTGTACCTGCGTGGAGGAAAATCAGACAAATATATTTCTGCATGGAAATTTGTGACCACATTTTGTGGGAAGGAGACCGCTGCTGCTATTTTTTGACTGCACATTTGATTTCTACATGAAGGTTGGCATTCATTGCGTGGAATTCACAGTTTGAAGCTCCTCTATGCGTGGAGATATTGTATTCTGCGTGGAATCTGACCAAAGAGCCAGTGCAAGCAGCAAGAGACAAGTGTCTGGTCCCAAACTTGCATGAAAAAAAAACACAAAGAAAAAATGCACCTGTATGGAATTGCGTGGAAGATTCTTTGATCAACATGAAGTGACTACTTTGCTCTGCGTGGAAGTCTAAAACTGCATTTGAAGCATTTCTCTACTTGTAGCCACATGGGAAGACAATCATTGTTGCAGCATAGAAGATCTCTAATGCTTGTTGCATGATCTGCATATCTTTAGAAAAGAGTTGGAGTTGAACTATTGCATGAAAGTTTGATACTGATACTCAACCAAGGCAACGTGAAGCTGATCCTACAACACTTCACCGAATGTCGAGTGTAGATAACTCGATTGAGAGTGTCAATAACATGGTCGCCACAACCAAAGCTCGGAACATCAAATTGCCAGCAAGAGAACACCGTGAAGAAGCTCTTGAGGGCTCCAGGGTTCTACTTTGCATTGCTCAACGAGCTTCGAACACAAAATCTAGCCTTCGATGACAAGCTAGTTCGAGAAGGACTTCTTGAATACTTCCTTTTCGACGTCAGCTGCTAAGCAAAGTGAGTACAGAAGAATTAGAAGCCGGGTATGATGCCGACTATGACGACAAAGAAGAATGCCCCACAAAGCGTTGCCATCTCACAGCACGTGAATATCACGAGCATCTACGAGCAAGTAATTCTCATCATCAGTGAGTCAAATTTGTAATAACTCTTGAAATAAATAAATAAATTTTTTTATTACAATGTTTGCTCTGAAGTTGCTTCTTTCCGATGCTCAGTTGCTCAAAGGGCCCAATTTTGTGGCCTGGAAAACAAAAATGAAGACAATCCTTCAGTTTGAAGGATTATGGGGCATCGTGACCGGATCGGTGCACATTCCCACTGCTCCTGATGAATTAGTTAAGTATGAGATGGCTAGTGCGAAAGCCTTGATGCTGATAATGCTTAGTATCAGTGATGATGTGCAACCGCATGTTCGGAAATGCACAAACCAAAGGAGGCCTGGGACAAGCTGGCAACAATTTATGAAGCCAAAAATCAGATGAAGATTCTTCATCTTCAATCAAAGTTGCACACCCTCTCTATGGGGTCAGATGAGAAAGTGGAGGAGTTCTTACGTCGCATGGCTAAGCTGAGATCGGAGTTATTAGCACTCGGTGAAATGGTGGATGATAAACTTCTCATCATAATCACCTTGAGAACACTCCCTTCTCAATTATGAGTGTTTGTTATGACACTGAATGTGTCTAAAAAATAGTGACATTCAAATAGCTTGTGAATTTTCTATAATAGGAAGAGGCCATCACTTCATCCCATGAGGAGTCTTAAGATAAAGCCCTATTCTCAAAGCCATACCATGGCTAGAAGAATAAGAAGGGTCCCCGAGAGAAGACAAATCAAGCACAACCAAAACAACAACAGAAAGATCAAAAGTCAAAGAGGTGGTGTCACATTTACATAACCAACACTCATGACACTGATCACTACGCTTATACAATAACTTGAAAAAAGGGTCTTCAAGTCAAACAAGCACATTAGGGAGCAAAGATTTTCAAAATTCCAAATGACGTCCCTCTGGAGAAAGTAAAGGGACATCTCACAGCCCAAGAAGATGATGAATCTGATGAGGAGACATCAAAAGGAGCCCATTGTGGTAAGAACATTGTACTTGTCTCTCAAACTTCTCAGCCCACGAAGAAATTCTGGTTGATAGACTTTGGTGCAAGCAAGCACATGTCAAAGCATAAGAAGATGTTTGATTCACTACATGAAGAACCAACTGGATATCGGGTTCGGATTTTCGATGACAAAAAATATGTTGCAGAAGGAATTGGAAATTTCACCATTCCTTTAGGACCATGAAAATGTACACTTACAAAGGTACTATATGTTCCTGGCTTGAATAGCAACCTCTTGTCAGTTACTCAGCTCTTGACTCATCACCTTGAGGTATAATTTCTTATTAAAAATGGCATTAAATCATGCTTAATCTCCCGACAAGGTACGGTTCTTGCTAAAGCATTTGTAAAAGATAAGTTATTTTCTTTAGATATTGTTTCATCTTCTGTAGTAGCTTTATCTGCTTCTACAATAGAATCAACTGCCCTATGGCATTTTAGATATGGACACTTGTCGCTAATTCACTGCACTAGATGAGTTCAAAAGCCATGGTCCGTGGACTACCCAAATTGTCCAGTTCCTTGCCTATTTTCCCTAGTTTGTCTTGCAGAAAACAACACAG
This sequence comes from Taxus wallichiana var. yunnanensis, assembly GCA_018340775.1. NCBI lineage: Eukaryota > Viridiplantae > Streptophyta > Pinopsida > Cupressales > Taxaceae > Taxus > Taxus wallichiana. The sequence continues at coordinate 675,177,507 of CM031236.1, forward strand.
AGATCCATTTCAAGCGAGCACCTTCCATGCCAAGAAGTGTCTAGAGGTAGTTCATACCGATCTGAACGGCCCATTACCTACTTCATTTTCAGGATACAAGTACTTCTAACTGTTCATGGATGATCACTCTCGCAAGATGTGGGTATATTTCCTAAAGAAGAAAAGTGAGGCTCTTCAACATTTCCAGAACTTCTATCATTGTGTTGTGAAAGAGACCGGACAACCACTTCTTCTACTTCACTCAGATCGAGGGGGGGAATTCACATCAAAGAAGTTCTTGGCCTTCTTAACCAACAAGGCATTAAGCAGACTGCTCCCTACATGCCCCAGTAAAATGGCATTATTGAGTGTCGCAATCACATAGTGATGGAGATGGCTCGCTACATGCTATCAACTGCAAAGCTAGAAGAATGCTATTGGGATAAAGTAGTACAAATAGTCAGTATATCTTCTCAACAGGGCACCGATAAAGATTCTATAGAACAAAACACTAGAAGAGGTATGGAGTGGTAGAAAGCTCCATCAATTTCTCATTTGTGAGTATTTGGTTGCACAACATACATGCATGTCCCAGCTCAGAAGAGAAAGAAGGTAGAGCCAAAAACACTCTCATGTATCCTTCTTGGCTACAACACTACCTCAAAGGCGTATCATCTCATGGATCTTGAGACAAAGAAAATATACGAGATTCGTGATGTGGTTTGTGATGAGTCATCTTTTGACTCAATAGTATCAATAGAAGATCCACTTCCAACCACCTCTCACCGACTAGTCTCCGAATCAGATGATGAGCCAAAGGAGACTACTCAAAGAAAAGAAATGCTGCAAGAGAGCTATTTGTTGACCTTGGAGAACTGGAGAATGTGACTCCACATCAATCCACACAACAACGACATAGTTCTTCTCAAAAGAAGCCAAGTTCTTATCCGAAGTGGGTACAAAGCACTATCAAGGACTCACATTTGCAACAACTCCCAGATACATCATCCAAGTCAAAACAAGGAGTCAAACAAGAAATGAGGTAAACTTTGCACTCATGAGTTCATTGATTAATAGCTCCGAGCCAAAATGTTCATGAAGCACTCAGTCAACCTCAATGGAAGGAAGCCATGGATATAGAAATTGACTCACTCAAGAAAAATCGAACATGGGAACTTGTCGATCTCCCTACTAGGAAAGAAACCCATAGGATGCAAATGGGTTTCAAGAAAAAATATAAGGTAGACGGATCCATCGACAAACATAAAGCATGTCTTGTAGCGAAAGGATATGCTCAGAAATAGGGCATCGACTATGAAGAAACCTTTGCACCCACTACGAAGATGAAGACCATCAGAGTAGTTTGCATGGCACTAAGCAACACGAAGAAAGGATGGACACTTTAGTGGATGGACGCCAAGAGTGCTTTCCTAAATGTTGATCTCGAAAGAAGTATACATGACCCAACTTGAAGGATTTTTGATGAAGAGCACCCTAAAAGGTATGTCGTCTCATCAAATCACTGTATGGACTAAAACAAGCTCCAAGGGCATGGTATATCAAGATCAACAATCACCTTGTGCAACATGGGTTCACTCATAGCCCCTTAGATTCAAATTTGTATATAAAGAAGGTAGGCAAAGAAATTGTCATTCTTGTTGTGTATGTAGATGATCTTGTGATCACTGGCAGTTCAGAAGATTAGGTTGATATAGTAAATAATGATCTTAAAATAACCTTCGACATGACAGATTTGGGGCTACTACATTACTGCCTCTCGGCTTGAGATATGGTAAAAAGAGCATCACATTTTTTCTCTCTCGATAAAGTACGCCAAGAAACTCCTAGAAAAGTATAGAATGTCTGACTGTAAACCTATATCCACTCCCATGGAAAAAGGCTTGCAACATTCAAGATTACAGGACTCACCTCAAGTAGATGCTACTCTATACAGGAATTTGTTAGAGGGCTCATCTATTTGACATATACTGCACTGATCTTTGTTATGCTATCACCGGAATGCAAAGCAAAGCATGTTTTGAGATATGTCTCGAGGAACAACTGATTATGGTTTAGAATATAGAAGAATGATCAATTCTTCTTACAGGATACGTCGACTTGACCACGCTGGATCTCACTGATGACAGAAGTCAACTACAGATACATATTTCATCTCGGATCGGACCTATCTCATGGATAAGAAAGAAGAAGAATGTTGTCTCTATCTCATCCACAAAGGTAGAATATCACACCGCATGAGGAGTCATGTGTGAAGTGATATGGTAACGCACATTTTGGATGACCTCGGGAATTCTTGAAAAATAGTCACCTATTCTCTATGACAATCGAGTGTGTTGAAGCTCGTGTAGAATCCAGTATTTCATGAATGAACAAATCATATTGAAATTGACTACCATTTCATTCGAGAGCACATCTTGAACCATCAAATTCAGCTCCGTAGATTATCCTCTGCATAATAAGCACAAGTTGCCGACATTCTCACTAAATCTCTTAGAAAAGTGAAATTTGAACTTTTCAGGGTCACATTTGCAAGAATAATGTAATAAGGGGGAATGTTAGCATACGTTGCATAGTTCATATTTTAGGAGTGTTTGTTCTATTTTATCACTTTATTATCTCTTCCTTGGTGTATTCCATTATTCTCTCACCTTCATCCAAATCTTCCTCCTTCAGTTTAGGGGAATATAGTTAATTATTTCTCCTATATAATGTACGTGCTTCTTCATAATAAAATCAAGGTGTGTAGAGTATTTCACTCCACATTCTTCTCTCCTATTTGCTTCCTTCAAAGATTGCTATAATACTATAAAAATACTCATAATAATGTGTTGATCAATTTATATCTTTCATAATAGTATTTACAAGTTTTAGTTTCAACTGGGTTATGACAACAATACTCCACAATACAGATTTCTAAGGCATTGAGCCCCTTCTAAAATTTCCAAAAACCATACTAGAGTCTTACAACACACTAAGCATTTGAAAAAATAACTCCATAAGAAAACTAATGCATGCCCTCCTACGAATCCTTTCCCTCATCTACTCACAAATCCATCTACACATTTATTGGCTGAGTCAGTTCATGAGAACTGAGCATGTTAAGCATTACACAATAAAACATTATGCTACTATTAACAATATCATGAAAAGAAATATTTTATTTCAAGAAATGGATCCAAGCCTAGCCACCATTCATCTTCTTAAGGTGAAACAACATTTCCTCCATGCCATTAAGATGGAAAAATCACATGCTTCAGCTAAGCACAAAGTCTATAAACCACAAAAAAGTTAACAAACAATCAAGTAGGACAAAAGACCTTGCAAGTTAGAAACAAAATGTCATGTGTATTGGGAGTTCAATCATGTAATCATATAAATTATATGATTGAAATCTAATACACAACCCATCACACTTTATACTCAACGCCACTTCTTCTATAAGCAAAGCAATATGTAACCCCCAACGATGATTAAAAGTGGTAAAATAACACACACACACACACACACACACACACACACATACACGTATACGTAATATACGTATATATGTATATGTGTGTGTGTGTGTGTGTGTGTGTGTGTGTTTTTTACTTTACGGCAATAATCGTATACGTAATATACGTATATATATATATATACATACATACATACGTATATAGGTATATACGTATATTACGTATACGTGTATGTATATGTGTATATATATATATATATATATATATATATATATATATATATATCTGTGTGTGTGTGTGGTTTTATAGCGAAATCGTACACACACACACACACACACATATATATGTATATATGTGTATATGTATACACACACAAACACACATATATACGTATATATGTGTGTGTGTGTGTGTGTGTGTGTGTGTATATATATATATATATACATACATACATATACACATATATATGTATGTGTGTGTGTGTGTGTGTGTGTGTGTGTGTGTGTGTGTGTGTGTGTGTGTGTGTGTGTGTGTGTGTGTGTGTGCTACACAAACAAGCTTTTTTACCACAATTATTCCACAAAATTTCTACAATTTGAGATAATTGTAGAATATTTGTGGCATCGCTATGAAAAAATAGTTTATTTATTTTCAATTATTGTAGATGTTCCAAAATTTGAAAATAATGTTAATAATTTGTAGATAACTCACATATCCAACCCTTTGTAATAGAAAATCCACAATTTTTTTGAATTTAACATAAAATTACCAGAACATTTACAAATTGTAGAATGTTTTTATAAGACAAATATAAAATAAAATAATATTAAAATTCCACATTTAAAAATGTGGAAATGCCACATCATTCAAAAACTATTATTTTTACATATTTTTTATAAATTTTATATAAACTTTGTATTACAATTCTATTGAAATCCAACTCGAACTTATATGTTCTAATTCTATTGAAGATTAAATTAAGTCGTGGTTAAAGTGGAGAAAGTTAATATTACATAAATTTGAATTATTTTATATATTTAAATATGTCTAATATATAATAACAATAACATAGAACTATTATAATATACAAAAAGAATTATATATGTGTGTGTTATATAAGATGACCCCATTAAATAGTGTAGAAATACTATCACAAACAAGTTTTGTTTATTACAATCAATGTACATCATTTCCATTTAAATTAATTTTAAATATTTATGACATATCTACAATAAAATTTCAAATTACCTAGTGTATTCTTCTAATTATATTAAAATTTATATTTTATTGATATTACTATCTATAATTATCTAATAACTTTTTTATGCAATGCATAATTATGTAATATATATTTGATTAGTTATTAACTTTAAAATCTACGCTTGTCAATTCTAGTGTACACTTGTCAACTCAAATGCAGTTTATAATGCCAAAACCTCATAAAGTAATTGCCTTACCATGATTTATGGTATGTAAATTCCACATAAGCTGCCGTGATTTATGTCATTCACTCTCAAAAATAGAAAATGCCGCCATTTTTTACGAGCCCAATATTAAATAGGATTCGAAGGATGAAGATTAAGATTGTTTTTTGTTTTAAGGATGAAAATTCTTCCACATGTCAATTAAAATGAGAGAAATATGCTATGTGGCGGGATTTTTTTAAATTTCATTATTTACTATTCGTTTTCAAGGAGTTGTTGTTTGTATATATCAATTAGTTATATACAGATTTGCAGCATTGAAGTTTTCATTACAGTCCATCCATGTAGTTAGTTATCAGTCAGAAATGATTTTTTTGAGATTCCCACAGCTAATCAATATGAAGTTTTATTGATTTGTGCTTCAAATATATGCTAAAACTATTTTGTTCAGGGTTGAATTTCGATTTTTGCTTCAAATATATTTTAAAACTGTTTTGTTTAGGGTTGAATTTTCTTTAGGAGTGTGAATATATTTATTTTTTCTATGAATTATAAAATTGATGTTATAGTGAAAATTACTTCACATAAGTCTGTATATGTTGTATTTTACATTATATGGACATATACACAACTTATTGGGAATAATTAGTGCATAACACAAGAAAACATCCCCTAGTTCTAGAAGGTGATTTCAACAGATCAGCAATTTCATCCGTAGAATGATCATTAATTTAGGTTTCATTTCAATGTGCATTAATAAATGAATAGTTCAAGAATATGATTTAGGGATTATTGTTGTGGATCGAAGCAATTTCAGAAATGTAAGTTTAATTTTTCATTGATTTTATGATTTTGATGAAGATATTCTTACAGGTAGATATTGTCCATCAGAGGCCTATAGCTAGCAATTAATTATGAGTAGTCTGATTTATTAATTCTTCTTGATAACACAGATTTGCAGATAAAAAAATGGGCCTTAATTTGGTTACATTGTTTCCAATTATGTCCACGTTATTATTCCCTGCACTTGTTTATGGAGAATATGGTGGGTGGTAGTCAGCCCATGCAACCTTCTATGGTGGCAGCGATGCAAATAACTTTTCCCAGTTTGAATTGGACACCGAGTGAAATAAGTAGGGTCATCTACCTATGTGGATCTAAGATGCAAAACTCAGTGCCTAAAAATTATATAATTCATAGGTTTCTTAATTCATCTATCATGATTGCCTTCATTTCAAACAACGAAGCTTTATACAATGGAACGAGATTAAGAAGGAATCAATGGAGATGAGGCTATTCACTTGTTATTTCAGCTTGAGATTATTCATACTATGGAGTGAGATCATTTATCTTCCACTTAGAGAAAGAAGGCAAATATGTGTAGGAATGGACATGATTATCATTTGGTGCTCATGTTTATGAAATATCCTCTCTAGGCTCGCATTGAGTGTTTGAGAAAAGTTGTTTCAATTTAAAATATGCAGAAGCTACTCTCTTGTATATTATATCCGATATTTTCTAGTTTCATCTTATGGATTGCTAATATAAATATTCGGAGTTTATTCTAACTTCTTGATCTTGTATTAGCTTAGTGAGAGGCCTATTTATTGGGATATTTCTTCTAAATATTGGATTTATTATTCTTAGTGTAACTCGGGATAAGCCAATATATATCATACCTTTGCAAGTTATGTACCACTACTTCATATGATTAGGAAACAAACTTCAAAAGATGGGACATAGTGAGCTAATATTTAACTTGTGATAAATATAATAATGGAAATGTGTACACTTTCTCTCTCCATATATAATATTTTTCCAATTGTTATTTGACTAATTTTTTGATATTTTTAATTATTATTTTGTAGTGAAATATTTCTTTCAAATTAAAATTGGGTGTATCCATAGAGGAAAGAAATTATTTAAATTTTTAAATATTTTTATTTATATCATATAAGATAAATAGTAAACATTTCTTTATAATATATTATTCAATATACAAATATGATTTTTTCTAGAAATATATTCTCATTTAACAGTAAAATTATATATTTGTGTGTTTTAAATGTAAGACAATAACATAAAGAATTATTTAGATGAATGTGGAATTTGTTCTTAGTAGTAAATTTTCTACATTTTTTAAAAGACAATTTCACAATTAGTTATCAGAGCAATCAAATCAGAGCTTCCACCTACAAGTTTGATGTGGTAAGGACAATAGTAGAAAAAAATGTTGAAATTTCCACAAATATAACATTGATGACAGATATGAAATATTAAATTGTGGAATTTCTACATAGATTAAATGTGTAGAAAATCCACATTATTGTGAAAAGTGTAGAATACTAACAAAAACAAAAATTGTAGAAATCTTACAAACATCATGAAATGTGGAATATGCATGGTTAAAAAAATGGAGGTTAGCTATAAATTTTATGAATTGTGTAACGACCCAAAATCCACACACGAACAACACAAAGTGAAATACAGGATAACTTTTTCTTTGACTTGCTTGACACATAACATGACACAACATGTCGTCACCAAGGATACAACTAACACTGTGAACAACTTGATACAAGGATGGCCATAAAGGCAGCACGGAAACATTCACACCTATCAAGGACAATTTACTTTTCTTTTGACAAGACAACATAGAAGTCCAATCACATAACACACTTACAATTAGGGCCAACCACAATGAGATATTCTTGAGGGTTATTTATTTTAAAAGGACATCTTGCAAATCTTAGCTTACGTTTTCAAGGAGGCTCAAGATATGATTCGTACAATTCATCTTACCAAGCTAAGTTTATTCCTTTGACACTGAGTAATTATCTTTACATCTTCTCTATTATGACATTTATTTGCTTAATTTGTTTATCAAGAAAAAGGAGTATTTAAATTCCACAAGGCCATCTGCTCACCACTAACACTATTAAGATTTGTTCTTGCCCACAAGACAACATGGTTTAAGTTCAACACACTTAAGAGAAGAGATACAAGGTGCCTTGGAAAAGGGTTAGAGGGAGAAGGTCGAGATGAAACATCTTTAGGACCTCATTAGTTATTGCCAGTATTTAATTGAAGCTAGGGCTCTTAACCAGAATTATCAACAACTTTACTTAGGCTTCGCTAAAAGTATTAACAAGGAGTAAAAATTTACTTTCCAAATGGCTGAGAGATAGATTGCGTGGTTTCAAAATTGTTTTCTCCTGTTTATTAAATCTTATTATCTTCCAGATCTAACCATAGATTTCCTTTAAGTTCGCTTAAGAATTCCACCATGAAAGGGATAGTGTTCATTAGTGTAGCTAGGGATTTCAAGTTATATAATGTTACTTGCAATGATAGTCCTGCCCTTGATTACTTAAAGAATTTCTTGCTCTCAAGTTGGTGACCCCTACGTTACTTTATTTGAATACAACTTTTAATTTAACTTCCAGAAGTATTAAACAATCCCATGTTAGTTTACTTATGACACTTTATTACTAAGTCATGGCAAGGTTTAACTCCAAATTTATTCTCAAGGCAAAGTTGTAGCAACACTCATTTACAAGAACAAAACAAGATTACATCAATTCTTAAAATACTGATACTCCACAAAGTCACTCAACCACAATAACCAAATTTTCTTATAATTTCAATGATGGTTACACAATACACGGTTTCCAAAGTTCAGATGACAAAGTCCACAAGTCTATCCCTCATCTACACGCAAAATCCATCTGCAACAAATTTTCTACAAGAGTCAGTTCACGAGAACTGAGCAAGATAAGGCTACACAAACCACCATAACTATTATCCTGACAATACCACGAAAAGGAAGCACTTTATTACAAGAATTGGTTCAAACCTCTAAACACTATCAACACATCAAGTTATAATAAAGTCTTCATCATGCCAATCAAAGAAGGAGAAGACCTTGTACTTGATCGGAGTAAAAGCAACGAAAATATAGCAATCGTAATAGAATGGCCCTTGGCCCTATAAGGAGAAAACAAATAATCTAGCAAACAACATAATTCCCATCAAGTAAGTAATTAAACCATAATTACAAGATTAAGATTTTATATATACACCAACCATCTAGAAATTTATCAAAGGTACCAAACACATAGACTAAATTAATATACTTCTAAAAGAACAAGAGTTGATCGGCCCAAGAAAGGGGAACCACGGCTTTCAAAAGTTAACACAAAAAGCCATGTATAATCGAGTTTCAAACCAGAAAATCAAATAAAGTATACACACAACATAAGTTTCGAGGCGAAAGCAAAGTATACTAGTTTTGACCATTAACTACAAAGATTTTCCAATCATCCAAGAAGGGTCAAAGTCTTACAGGCTAGTAGCAAACACGTGAGAGAAGAAGGGGGTTCCGTCCAACAAGAGTATATAATAATGTCATCAACAAATTTTTATAACACTAAAGATTTGCAAACCTCCACTACAATACTAATGTTTGGTTAACTTAAAATAAATTACCCATATCCCAAAACAACCATATTTTACGGCAACCCTTGGTAACACAATCAACCGTCGCACAAATAGATACAAACATAATTTCTAAGTGACATTATCAAAACAAAACCTTCCGCTATGAATCCATAAGATTATCAAATGAAAGCTGAGTTTTTCCCGAAGATTAATCACATTTAAGGAAATTTCCATCACAAACTATTACGGTAATTACGTGCATAAAAACCGACCAATATTAATTAATAGCGTTAACATTACAAGGGAGAAAATAATGCCAGTTAGGAAAAATAGAAGAGCACCATCAACAACAATTCTGAGAGGGGAATTAGACCAAAACTATTCTAGTGTCTACGAGGTACTGGATTCACACAATGAAACCTCGAGCTTAGCTGATCCGAAAAGCTAGTTATGGTTCAAGTTGATAGGGATGGTCAAGGTACTTCTTGAGGATGGCCTTAAAAGCCTAGAAACAAGATGAAAGATAGTATAAGAGTCTAAACATGCGAGACGGCAAAACACATTGCACACAAACCTTTTCATTCTACCAGTTTTAATACCAAAACTCTAAGCTGGCTAGCCCACGCATTGCTCACACAATCCTACAACCTATATTTCTCGATTCCAAAAGGTTATCAAAGGGACTTGTGAAGGGGCTAACAAAAAACATCAAAAGACAACTTGGGTGCTAGGGGAGCTTCATAGTTATCGCAAACTTACTTCCATGATATCGAAAATACTAGTTTGATCAACATAATAACTTCAGAACTCAAACACAGAGAAGATTATATACATAAACCGATAGACGTAGGTCTATCACTCGAGCAAGAGAAACATAACACCCAGAGGAGAAAGCACACGCATCCATTCGACCAACATACTGACAACGATAAAAGCAAAAACAAGAAGAGACAAGCAGAAAGGGGAAATCTCCCATCATGACATCCAACTAACAAATCAATGCAAGGAAAAAGCGGTTCGATTTCGCAATAATTGTAAATATAATAGCAGTAGAAAGGTGTAGAAATATCTTGCCTATTTCTCCAGCTTCAACAGGTCGTACAGACTCCACACGGGCCAGCATAAAAACAATAGCATGAGACAAGGATGTGAGTACTGCTGCTGGCGATGTCAATGGGCCAAAAGTGATAACTGGATAGACTGATGGGGCAGAAAATTTAACAGTTGAGTCCTTTCAAATCCACCTCACACCGCCTCGTAGTGTCAGCTAGAATCCCATAAGCTTCCCCATTTGGAAAAACAGCCAACACCCATGGGTGGGACTGATATAGAGATGTTGTATTATCACCATAACCCCAAGCATCATTGTTCCACGTAAAGACACGCTTGCCTGTTCGCTCGAGGGAACCACTACCTTCTCCAGTGCCCTATAAAGAAGAGCCATGAGGGAGCTCAATGGTGACAACTTGTTGGCCATGCACGTACTCACAACATGGAATATAATCTGGCACCCCCGACATCCAATCTTAGGTTGGTAGAATAGATGAACATACTTCAGCTTGTAATAGAGGAGATATGTTGTACATAATGTCACTTGGGCTGCATATATGTCTCAAAATATTTCACTATTGACTTTACTAATAATTATTTTCATATTATTGTCAACCGCAAAGAAAGACAACTGAATCACCAAACAATTGCATTGATGCTGCTGGTAACATACTTCAACGATCTACCATTACTTTTGAGGACTAACTGTTCAGCCAAAGCTTTACTATGCCCATAGGGGTCAACATGATCCTCTAGAGAAAATATCGCAATCCTTCATTGCCATTAACAATATCCTTTCCCGCATATACAACATTATATGTTCTTGTATATATATAAGTCTCCTCACTACATAGTTAATGCAGGCATCCAATACAAGGCAAGTCCCATGATTTGAAGCTTGGACACAAGACATAATGATTACATCACGCTCCCGGCTCTCAAAGGCATCTACAAAGAGTGATATATAAACCTTTTCCTTCATCAGATTTGAGGACAACATCAAACTCTCGGTGCAAACATTACAGTTGTAGCTTGTAAGGTGTGATAATTCCAACAGGAAAACTTTATGCCTGCCAACTTGGTGACTCGTTGAAGAAGCTCATATAATAGCAAAGAAAATTGTGTTTCATGAATATTCTGATATGAAACAGATCGGCCTCTATGAGGTTCTCTTCCATGAGTTACATCATACAACAAGTAAGATCTCAATAGAGAATCTTTGTAAATAAATTTCATCAGTCTGCTGGGTAACACCACCCTCAGCATCACATAAACGATTTTGAAGATACAACTTAGTACAAGTTCGGATCTAAAAATATCCTGCTACCTTCATCTCCCAAGACATTTTCTCCAACATTGCATAGATCTCCTGTGCCTGTGGGTGTGATCTGTCACCACATACCAACTCTGTGGGCTAAGGCCGAGCCAACCAGGATCACCCAAACTTAATTCCCCAAGCAAACCGAATGACCCATTCACAACACAGTAGTCTTGATACCGCTAAGTTTGACAAGCCAACAAGACTGAGCCAAAGTGTGACCGAAGCCACCGGAATCAAACACACGATGGAGACAGACACTCATCTACGGGGCAGAGTGGAAGAAATGAAACAACGCAAGGCAATTTGAGCTTCGTGAATATTCTGATAAAAACAGATCCACCTTTATGAGATACTCGTCCATGAGTTACAACGTAAAACAAGTAAGAAATCAATAGAGAATCTTAGTAAATAAATTTCATCAGGTCTGCTGGAAGCACTCTCACTGTCACATAGTCGATTTGAAGAAAAATACTCTTGAAGGAGAATCCCGAATTTGAGGATGCATTCGATACAATGCAAAAACTACATAGTTGGACAACTCCGCTTGTTGGAGGCGCTCAAAAGGCTTCTACTTTCAGTAACTCATCTGCACGCTGTCTAAAAAAGAAAGCTGTGTGCAGTCAAAAAAGAACTCGCAGAGCTAAAAACAACGTCCATGCACCCAACCTCTTACACACCCCCGCATCTCGAACACACGACTGAACACACCTCACAACCCAAGGGAAGTGGAGGAAACACACCTCTCCGCACTCGCTGGTAGCCATGCGCGCGCCGAGAAAAGGGAAACAACGCTCCTTTTCACCCGAAATGCCTCAAGAAACAACAAGGAAAATCCATCCAGTCTCCTCACGCGGTCGGGGTAGGAAGAAGGAGGCGTCTAGGAGAAACCGTGAGAAAAAGAACTTGATGAGAAAGGAATCCGATGGCCTCTCTGCCCACGCAACCAGGTAAAAATGACAGTTTGGGAACAGGTGCCCAGCAAAGGAAAATGGGATTTTCCAAGGCCTCTCAACCACTCGCATTGAAAGAGAATCAAAATGAGATCAGGAAGTCAAGACTCCACCGACTCCCACTGTCTCACGCCAAACAGGAAGAAAAAACGCAGTGGTCATTACAGCTTGCAGGTTGGGTGGTTGGGTGGAGACCAAATGCATCCACGTGCGAACAGGACCTGCCTGGTCGGCCAAGGTGGCAGTGGAGGGCAGGTGGTAGAAACGGGATTCGATGCCCACGGGGCATTACATAGATATTATTTTTGAAGATTATGTGGATAATCACTCCCTACTACATTATTTTATTGCCTGCCACCACTGCAAATTCTGTATACCACATCTAAATTCAAATTAGACGTAAGAAAGGAATTTTAGATTAATTTAAATAAATCTGTAGTTATATGTAGGATATTTTTAAATATTGAAAGTTCCTTTAAAATTCAAATAGGCATTACAAATTGTGGACCATCTACAAGATAAAATGAACCGTAGAAAACCACAATAATATATCAAAAGTGGATGAGCTACATTTCCAATGCCACAATTTTAAGTTTTGGAAAACTTAAAACCACAAAAATATTGTTGAAAAATTGTGGTAAAAGATGTACTATGTAGATGTATATATATATATATCCTGAAAAGTCATTACAAAAACCAAGGCAGCCACATACCAAACCTAATCATACTATTAGAGGGTCCTAAGTTAAACATCAACAAGCCATTGTATTGAAAAGGTTCACAACCATGTTACCCAAAACTAAACTCATAAAATAACATCATAATAACCTTACTTTAATTGTAAGGAAAAATGTTATTCTCCACTATTGATAAAAGAGTTTCACATCCTAGCCGCAACCACAAAGTTGATAAAGAAACATAACTAATTTTAATCATATTCATAGCCCAACTTACTTTCCGTCTCACCCAAAAGAGCAAACATTATTGTATACGGTGAAGAACTCATAAATCTAATTAACTAGATAGGATAAGCCTAAAATCACAACTTTTCGAGCAACCATACTTGGCTAAAAAAGTGGTTTAGGTTGCATTCACGATAAAAGAAACACTAACCACTTCAAGGTGAATAACTTAATATTGGCTTACTCGCATGCCAGGATGATGCCTTATTCTCTATATGGTGACCGATAAAAAAATAGAACTAGACAGAATAACAAAAGAGTCCACAAGACAATCACTCACCCTCAACAAGGCTAATCGTATTACTAGATTAGATTAATATAACCTATATGTGGGTATAAAACATTATATTCCTGATATTATTATGGTAAATTTTATTTACCTTATTCCTTTCAAAGCCCCTTAATATATATAAAAAAAGCAACATAATTAGAGGCTAACGAGCACAACCCCACACACAGTGGCCACCAACCAAATCACTACATATTTCAAAAGTAACGAAACTCAAAAAAAATAAGCACGAAGCTACGATGCACTTGATCATAGGTTCAGAGAATACCCCAATGTCACACCTCTAACGGTAAGTATCCTCCATCTTGAAAACAAAGCCATTTTCCCAACAACATAAATATCAGTTTGCAGATTTTTAAGGTGAGTTTTAATTGCCATAACAAAACTAAGTCCTTATCTCCTGTAGAATCCTAATTAAGTGACAAGGATGACTAATCCTCACAATGGGCTAACTAAGTTTCCATTTACAAGAGTTTGGACTTGGTTCTAACTGCAAAACTAGAAATTACCACCTAGGGCCAAGAGTACAAGATTATTCAACCATTCATTTCTTTCACGGAGAACAAAGAAAGACCAAAATACAAAACCCCTAACTATAAGCTTATGTTTTTGGGCATTTCAGTCATTCTGTTGTCCCCATCACAACTCGTAAACCAGGCACGAGAGAAGAATTTGTAGCAGACCCAGATGTTGTTTTATCCTTAAGATATTTAAAATCATCTACATGAATAACATATTCGTAAAGGAAACAAAGAGGCCTTCAACAATAAAATGACTAAAACTATCCAAACCCACCAATAACCCCAAGTGATTGTTATTTCCCTTTTGCTCAAACAACAAGTTACATATAGAAATTGAGAAAATTGGAGTCCAAAACTAGAATATTAAGCCATATAAAACCACTTTCTACTAATAAATGCAAGGGATTTATGGTGGAGATCCATATAGGCTACCATTTTAGGAAAGAAAAAAATTCTTGAGAGAATGCTAAAATTAGCAAATGCTAAGGTGGTAAAGCTTAACATGCCTGAACTAAGATTCCCAACTCGAAAATGCGTCCACCATGCTCGTGTACAACAACCCAAGGCGAAAAAATTCCTCTTTTCTTGTTTGTTGTGCGCTCAAACTCACTTAGGGTTTCCCTGAAAGGCACGACCAGGGGAAAAAAAGGCACCAGGAGGCTCTGTCCCAGCCAATAGCATTTGTTTGCAAGTTTCAATGCCTCTTTTTTAAAACCAAAAACCAGTCTGCATGAAACCGGAGTTAAACAATCCACGTGGCCACATTTTTTTCAGGAATTTTGGTGCACAGTTTATATGCCAAGTGCTTGCTTCCTCCATTTGTAGGCATATATGCCCTCGTTGAAACCATCTGAAGCAAGAAAATCTGAATCATGAGCTGAGTTGTGTCACTAACTAAAGGCAAGGCTATGTTAAACCGTCAAATATGGGCTTCCACAAAGGCCCATGTCTCTGAAGAAATAACACACCCAGATCAAAATATGGTGAGCAAGCCAACAAAAATTAACGAAAGCCCAAAAATATGGAGGCCCATAAAGCAAGAAACACTAGAAGCGAGCTCAAGGAGTCTCCCACAAATCCTTCAAAATGGTTAACAACGTAATGGTGATCCAATAAAAGAGAAGCAACTAGTCTGTAATCTCGATAGATGCATCCAGACGCAGGGACACAACTCCCACAAATATGGTGCTTCGAACACCTAGATGTGCCATGAAAGCCCTATAAGAAGTTCTAGGGATTTTTTTATTAGCCATGTACTGGTGCAGTAACAAATTAAGAATAAAATTTTAATGTTGGCGGCCATCTTCCAAGGCATTTAGACCAACAAGGGATGCCCAACACGTTTACCATTAAAGACCATAAAAGGGGGTGACAGGGTTGGTGGTTGGGTTTAAAGAATCCACTGCCAAAATGTTGTTTAGAAGGGCATGCGTGGAGGTCAGGTCACCCAAGGTGGAAGTTGGTGGTTGAAGAATAAAACTCAAACATTAATCAAATAACTACCTTCTAGATAATGGCGCCACCAAATAAGACTCTCCCCCTCTTTCATGCAAGCTAAGACCATGCCTACGGAGGGAGATCAACACTGAAAGGGGGCATTACAATTATATTATATAAAATGAATATTCAAAACAATAGTAATTTCTCACTTGTAGATGAAGCACCTTTAGCAAGAAATTTGTCACTATTTCAAGCTTGTTACTCATCGTAAAAGCCAAAGCGACCCACACAAAGTCCCTCATAAAAACCCTCAAAATTGTATTGATTATCGAGTTAAATTTAGGTCATATTTGATGGTAAATTTAATTCATCCTTCCAAAATTTAAACACATCATTTTTTAGAATAATACAACAATTTTATTCTTCAATATTCTTGAGTTACTTGGTCGAATTAAAATTAACATCTACTTCCTTCAATGCAAGTTTGAAGAACAAATATCGATTATAATTATATGGGAATTTTAAAAAATAAATAGAACTCGAAATTGCATCATAATTTCCATGATGAGTATCATCTATAATTACATGCCGAAAGGCATATTGTTATGTGGAGTTAATCTGCCCGCCTTTGACAAATCACTATTCCATCAATGAATGAGATCACATTGGGGAGGACTTTGAACCTTGGACATGTTTCAATTGTCAATCACATTGCCCATGACTGACACATAATGGTATGAACAATATTGTAGAGGACAAAGGATAGGTCATTGAGGTATGATCTCCTGCAAACTGTTGATTGGAGATGAAACCCTAAAAGGGATGAGCCGCATTTTTGACACAAAAGTAGGGAGAGCTAGATAAAACACTAATGTGAGAGATCAAGACATCGTATGGAAATGAAATTAGTTGCAAGGTTTGATAAACAAAAGATGCATATCTTAATTTTGATGTCATTTCCTCTAAAAAGGAAGTAGACATGGGTTACGGTGGCTTATATCGAGGTGTGAGAGATAAGTCACGAAATTTCCCAAGTTGCAAGTTGTGCAAACCTAGTTAATTAGGTTCTAAGTGAACTCAAGATGATAAAGTGCAAGACAAATAACGAATAATTATTTATTGTTGTTTGTACATTGCCTATTTCCCTTCATCTACTTGAGCTTAGAACTATAAATGGTCCCTGTAAAGTACTCCAACAAACAAGCATTTTGGATAGGTTTCTAACATGGAATCTGTTGGATTTTTACACCTTTAAGAACAAATTACACTCATGTGAAAAATATTCAAACTCAATTATCAATTGTTGTTCACAAATCATTTGTTTCCTTTCACTTACTCAAGCTTAGAATTGTAAAGGGGGCTACAAAGTGCTCCAAGAAACAAGCGTTTCAATTGCGTTTTTAACATGGAAACTTTTAGAATTTTTCCTATTACTTATTTTTTCCCTTTTGAGCATAAATTCCACTCAGATGAATAATCAAAACAAGATCGAGTCAATAAAGTGTAACACAAATAGGGGATATTATTTGGGTGTTACAATTCAAACCTTGGAATGGGTGTGGTGCATGCATGTACTTTGTTCTTTCTTTTTTATTTCCAACTTTCCATTGTTGTCTTCATCTTCATATAAATAATCAAATGTTTCCCAATCGAACCCTTTGAAATTGTTCACAATAGGGTTTCAACTGTGGAACCTGCTGGATTTTCCTCTTTCTTTTTTTCCACCCCTCTGAGCAACAATCTCACTCATCACACATCATTTGTTTCCTTGCACTTTATCGAGCTTAGAATTGTTAAGGGGTACAAATTTCCCTATGAAGAAAGTATTTCAGTTGGGTTTTGAACATGGAACCTCTTTGACTTTCCCCATTTTTAAAATTTTCCCCTACAAGCGTAAATTGTACTCACGTGAATATTGTGAGAAAGATAGACATGGTTCAATGGAACACAATACACTTCTCCTCCATCAAACACCTTCTTTATCGAACCTCATCCTCTACCTCTTTATCGGTTCCTCAACACATATTTCATCCCTCCATCACCTTCAATATGTCTATTCTTCTGAGGCAAGGTTGTCCACTTAAAGAAAACTTGGTACGCCCATGCTAGGATTTATTAAATAAGAGTTGGATTTCAAATGTGTGGAGTCCATAAAAGATCAAAATAATTGTGCCATTTTGGAAGCCGTTGTGTCTGAAAGTTTTTTTTTCCTTGGTTTTGTTAACCATACAATTACATTATAGAAGAGGCTCAAGACTACCCAATACCATGTTTTTACATTCCTCCATCTACTTAAGAAAATATTCGTAAGTTTTAATTAGAGATGGCTATTCACATATTTCTTTCTATCTTACAATTACTCACCTTGCAACTAAAGGGTTTGCAACCAAGTGCTATAAGGATCAAGAAAATGTGATTGGGTTTCTAACTAATAACCTTTTGGATTTTCCCCATTTTCATTTTTTACGGTTTCCCCTCTTTTAATTTGGACCCTCTAAGCTCATATTACACTTGCATGAATATTGAAAATGAGGTCGAGTTGATATGCCCATGATCAAGACAACATAAGATTTAGGGGTGAACCTTTCCCTTTGATCATAACACGACATTCTTGAAGACCAATCACTTCCATCTATACCTCCTAGGCACATGTTCCAAATCTACACTACGTAGATTTGACATTTGGTCACAATAAGATGGTCTTAAAGATAAATCACTACCATCTGTGCCTCCTTCCCACATGTAGTCAACCTGAAATTTGTATAGTTTGAAATGTTGCACCATTTAAATGCCATGATTTGTGGCTTGTGAGAATGGAAGGCTTCGATGCTTTCCACTTTGAGTCAACTTGTCACAACTCGTGTGCTTCAATTAGGGCTCAACCAGATCATAAAGCTATGGAAATATAGTGGCTACCAACATTTCACCAATAACCACTAGTGTCGATCGAGGTCAACTACTTTTTAGCAAGCTTGAAAACCCCTTGCTCTTACCACTCCAATCATTGTCAATTCTCATACATCGAGAATGTTATTTTTAGACATTAAACCATTTAAACACAAATATTAGTGGCTTATGAGAGTTTTGTCCTTTAATGCTTGACATTTTTGAACACGTTAGTTAAATCGACCAAACTCATGTAACTCGATCAAGTTCCGTGTAGCAGACCAAACACTAAATGGATGGTTTTTGCCATGTGTCACCCCAAGATAGTTATCTTGCTCAAAGTCGTGAAATGTTCACTAAGATTGAACCCCTCTTTTTGCTTTGTCTTCATTGATTATTACTAGATCTTGCACCGACATCTTCCACTACTATGCATTATACTTTTCTGCATGTCAACTCCACATGTTTTTTTCGCTTCTCTTCACTCGCATTTCAACTACTTTCATTTACATAACTACGACAATGGCTACTCTTCTATATCATTACCACCCATTACACCACCACCCATCATACTAATTTTTTCTTCTCTATTTCCTTACCCTTTCCACACATATCATTCCTCCACCGCATCCCTTTCGACGTTCACATTGCACTGCTCACGTGCGGTTGCTAGTGTAATTGGAACAGTAATAGAGGGTGAGGATTCATTTGGGCGTTGAACTCCTGTCTAGATACAACCATTAGATTTCTCCAAACCCGTCAAATATTAAATCTCTCTTTTAGATATCCATTCAGAAAATGTCACCTCATATACGGACTACAAAATGTATTAATATGGTACCTATTTCAAATGATGGCAAATCGACGATGATTCTTTCATCAAATCTTCTTCGTAAAAGTTTATTTGTAGTTGCAGGCACAAATTAAGTGGGATATTTTCACCCGTGCCCCAAAATTTTTTTGACTGTGGAGGAAATTTTTTGTACTCTAAGTTACAGTCGGTCGTATATGTGGTCACTGCTCAGTGCTCAGCATTTTACGTCACTCAATTTTCCGTATCGAGTAAACATACATTTATGGGTAGAATCTCATCTATTTTGATTTTGTTTTAATCGGATGTACCTAGATGACATTTGTTTCACATTTGAATTGTGAACATTAAATTTTGTCATAAGTATTGTTTTTGGATTCAGAAATCAGATCGAATCCAAAAAACCAATGTAATCAATCACGGCAGAGGACACACAGAGGAATATTTGTAAAGGGTTTAACTTTGACAGTGCTTTATGGTCGTCAAATAATTTCTTAATAAGGAATAGTTTTGAAGGCTTAAAATGTAATGATCATTTGTAATTTTCAAAACATATTTGAGTGACTATAATTTTTAGTACCATCCTTTAGCTTGTACATAAATTATTATATTGGAAATAACTTTTAATTATTTATATATAAAAAATATGGAAAACGTGTAAACAAAAATCACATTTAAACCACAATAATCCAATATGTATGTTGAAATTCAAACCAGAATAATTTGTAGGTTACCCTTGAAAATACCTAATACTCTTTATAAGGAGAAATTTATGCACAAATCAAACCCAATCCCATGTGAAACTTTTCTAAAATTCCCTTGGCCTCACAAAATGGAACAACTTGTCCTATAATGTGTCTAAATGTATGTGACTGAGAAGCCCTGTAATGTTCATTCAAATTACTTTGCACCACATTTTTCTTATTGTAAAGATAATGTGAATTAAACATTTACCACTGAAAGAATGCATGTAGATGTAACGTAGGGAGGAAATCGTAAATTTTTTTTGTACGCGTGTGAAATGATAGAAGAATTTAACATGCATGGGGTTCAAAACAAATCTACTCTTAGCCTCTGGTTAAACAAAATGAATAACCTGGATATTGACATGATGTGAGCTGTTTTTTGTCATTTTGCTTGTATATTACAAGTAATAAAAATTGGTAGTAGTAGAGAAAGATGAGTTGAAAATTTACTAAACCATATGAATTTTTAAATAGTCCTTTATAAATATATGAAAATATACAGATCTATGGGAAGAAATTATTATAAATAAATAAAAATTAGAAAGCAAAGTGTGCTAAGGAGATAAACTGTAAAAAAATGTTTCGACAATTGGAGATAATTTGAAATTCCAGGCCTAACTACAAAGCATGACTTCAATTCTTCATATTAAAGCTTAGAATGATCAAGAAATAATCTATAAGAGATTTGAATTTTCTATTCATCGGTGAAATCTTCGAGGAAAAAATATTGCATGCAATTAAAATTAGATTAAAACCCTTGCAAGAAAAACATGGTTTTTAGATGCAGTGCCTCTGCTCTTGGCTGGGTTTAACCTAAATAAATGCTCATATGCTTAAATTATTGTTGATTAAGGATCTGTAATAGAATAATTAATAAATTCTAAAATTTAACTGTAATTCATGTTTAACAATTGTACTGCATATATTTTCAGTTGAAATGCCTATAAAAGTGCTATTTTTAAACAAATGCACGTAATCTTTATTCTTTTTAGTTATTTTCATAAAACAAAAAGAACTAAAATACATATAAGAGGGTCGTAACTCATAAGGATAAATAATGAATCTTCCCAACTTGACTGGGTGATTACTTTTGGTTCCCAACAAGGTAACATTCTAATGGAGTAGGTGAAATGGTTTTCATCAAAGGACATATGTTCATCTCTTAAATTCGTACTATAAATAGGGCCATTAAACTAGTTGTTACTTGCAGCCCCCATATTAAAATTTTGAATCTCCTCACTTGGAACACCTTTCAATTTTCCTACAAATTATAGATTGGTATAAAATGATTACGAGGCTCTTCACAATCAATCCAGAAGGTAATGCATTTTACTGGAGAGAAAAGGATGAAGGGAAGTAGAAGGGTTATGTTATCTCTTGAAAGTGCACCCTCTAGAGAGATGACTGCAAGTGTCCTAAGCTTGCTCTGGATCTCTCTTTTTGTAGATACAATGGAAAAAATCAGGTCTATGGGTATACCTATTGTTGAGGTGAGTCTCCGGTATTAAGGCTAGTTCCTTC
Organism: Taxus wallichiana var. yunnanensis; assembly: GCA_018340775.1. Lineage (NCBI taxonomy): Eukaryota > Viridiplantae > Streptophyta > Pinopsida > Cupressales > Taxaceae > Taxus > Taxus wallichiana. The sequence goes on from CM031236.1 coordinate 675,199,323, forward strand.
TTGATGTATCCTAAACTATTCTTTTGGGTTTTAAGGGTAATAAAGATGACTGTAAATGAATTGAAAAACTGGGGTGATACACCAAACTTGTTGAGGGCTTTAGTTGAGTACATGCACAAATATTTGAGAATGGATTATGCACAAACCAATAGTTTTCAGCAGAATATTAAGGCAGACACTTGATATATTGAGGGAAAATTTCACAACAATACTTTAAGATACACATGTACACTAATATCATGCATAAATTACTAAATTTGCAATAGGGTAGGATGATTAACCAGGGAATTTGACATCCACAAGGATTAATAAGACATACACAAGACTACAAATTATTGGAAAGGCAAAATATAATTCTCATTCAAAGGGAAAAACTAGCAAAATCTGCTTCAGCACTCCTGTTTCCAAAATTCCTCCTTTGTGCTTTGCCATTGCACACAATATATAACAATTTTACGCATCCCACCCCTCCTAAAAATACACTAAAAATTTTACTCGCCCATGCATCCTATTTTTATCCTTTATCATGAATAAATAAAGGAATAAAAATAAACATGTTAATATAATGAGGCATTAATAGCCTTGGTTACAAAAATACAACTCAATCAAACTGCAGTTGACTGTTCTATTTTTAATAAAGTTGGATGAATAAATTGGCTAACAATAAGATTTGCTTCATGAGCAAATCTTCTCCAATACATGCAATCTCTGTCTTCTCGCTTGATGATGTGACATCTGCAACTTGACCCACTTGCAATGATGAATTTGACATTCTTTAGTTTTGCCCCTTGGATGTACATGCAAAATAATAAACCTCTTTGTGTGTGAGCAAAATAATTATTATTTGCAATATTTGGGAAAATATTCCCCCATGTATTCCATCTACTTGCAAGCTCTGATGTTGACCTTTGTTCTATCTCTTATGGTGATATGTTAAATTGACTCTTGTGCACATACTGCCATTGTTTGCTTTCTAATCTTCCCACTGTGGGGACCACCTGAGATATGTGCACACTTATATTCATATGGCCTTTTCACTTTGACTAGGTCAATTATATGCTACCTTTCCTTTACTTTCCACCTCAACCATGTATATTTGCAAAAATAGACACAAATATTTCGACTATAATAAGGTCCCTCATAGACCATGTGCTTAGAGTCCTCTAATCATGGGTATACACTTTTGATTTTCAAAGGTCAAAACTTGATCATTTCTCGGTCCATTTGGATATTTAAAGTTACAGACCATAGTATAAACTAAGGTCAAAACACAATGATTTAAAACAAAAGAAAATTCCCCTCTCATGATGGAATGACCCTTTATGATTGTTCGTGGAATCTTCAAACCATGGACTAACTCGTGGCGAGTTAGGGTTTTAGATATGCATCTTTGGTTGGTGCCAAGTATTGTAGAATAACTCATATTGAGTTAATTAACTCGCCGAATGAGATAAGGAGGAAAAAAGGGTCAAACCCTATCATTTTGTATTTTCACTTGGAGCTCTACTCAAGCTAAGGAAACTCTATGGAAATTTTTGTGGCCGCCATTGATGAAGCTTTTGAGCTCAATTTTCTAGGTGAATATGAGCTCTGGATTGCATGATTACTTAACTTGAAACATCCATGTTTTGAAAGAGACTTCTTTACGCACTGCCAACCTGTCAGGGGGTAAGTTTCATGGTTTTTTTTTGCTTTTGTGCACGCAGGTTATATGCACAAGAACAACACTTATTTTTTTAGTCTGAGTTGACTACATATATATGTTAATACCCACATCTGCACATTATTCCTTTTTGGATTTGAGTGTCTCGATTTTTTTGTATTTGAGATGAGCCAATTTTTCGCAATGAGGGTTCGAGCAAATGGGTTTGCCATGATTCCATTTGTGTGAGAATTGGAAGCTCTGTATTGTGATTTCTGACTGCCCTACCTTAGATCTATCCTTTGCGACCATTTTGAAACATTAATCCCGTGGAAAAGAAGTTCTTTTGACTCGTTTTGGGGCTCTGCTTCGTTATTAGGGCTATATTTTTGCTTGAGTTTATAAGCCTCTATACCAAAGTATGGACACTTGGTTTTGAGATGTGTTGATTTTGTGCTACTGGGTTCTTCACCATTTCGAGGTAAATACTATTTTGTGGTTTTACTTTCTAGCTAGTGGTTAACTACTAATCTGGTTGTTCTTCCATTCACGACCGTACGTTGTTGGTAAGATCTATTTTTATTTCTATGCTCCTTTCAAAAGTTGTTCTTGAAAATCATGAGTTGGGAGGATATGCACCGTAAGTTTATTATCATTCCCCTGATATTGCATTTCCTTTGTTTTTGTGTGCTTTTGCATCTTTGTTGGGTTCACGGTATTCTTTAGTGATCTCGATTTGAGGGGTTTGCTACTTGTTCATTCATGTGTATGTACTTAAACCTCTATTTCCATATGGCCTCCACGTATCTTTCATATGCATATGATTCCTCTTAGTATAGTAAACTTATTTAACACCTAGCTTACATTTTTTATCTTTAGGCTCACCATTGGGGATTCAATACCTTGCTTGGAATTTGTATCTTTTACCTACTATGCACACATTTTCTCATTGTTGGGTTGCATTTGCAACTCATGGTGTTATTTTCACAAGCATGATATTAGTATTTGAATAATGGTTGTGCCTTACTAGACATTGCTTGGCCACTGTAAAATACCCAAGCTCATTGTTAGCTTCCATTTCGACCTAGTTTGGTTCATCATTTTTGGCTACTAACTATGTATACACAGGGCCATGGCTTCTTGTGTGCTTCAAAACACCACCTATTTATTTCATTTAACACATGGCTTCTTGTTCAAGTGTGTTTTATGCCATGGCTCCATATGTTTGGGAATTTTATGAGATGAGTGTTGTGGCCTTCTCGTCCTGAAATTTCCACCTGAGTGCCTTACCTGTGATCTATTATGAAAGCCTTGAGCTCAAGATTTTGCTTATTTCAAAAAATTTACTATAATTTTTTTTTTTCTATTTTCCCCAATCTGGGTCGTTCTAGTTATTTACCATTGATGAGTTCCATCGAGCTTGTTGTTATGTGTTTCTCTTTAAGATATTCATAACATGGAGTCATGGTGACAACCTTTTGAGATGATGGAGCTACTCCTGATGATGACTGCCTAGTTGTGTCAACTCAATCAAAATATGCATATATTGAAAAACCATTCTCTGAAATGTGCATTTTGTTTTCCTAGCTTGAATGTTAACCTGTATATCTTATCGTGATGTGGAAAACTTTATTTCTCTTCAAAATTATTACTATTAAGATGCATGAGAAATTCCTGGATTTACTTCACACTCGTAGCCTTGTTGAGCATAGCTCCAAACGGATCTGGGTATTATATTAAGAGAGTGGAGGCTTGTATTAAAATCTGAGCAAGTTTCTTGGTGGACGTAGCCCAAATTGGGTGAACCACATTTCTTGTCCTTACTTGATTTTTCTATTTGAGAAAAATTTCATGATTAGTTTCTTCTTTCTTTTGAGTTTATTTGAAATCGTAATTGATAAACTTATTTAGTTAACTGCATTTCTCTTCAAAATTATTATTATTCTAGATTCTCTCCTTACTTCACATTTGCAAATTGGGTTGTTCCTTGCCTTACTTGATTTTTCTACTATTATAAACCTTCAAAATTTGTTCCATAGTTGTATTATTCAGATTCTGTTAATGTTTTTGAATTAGTTATTCAAAATGAATAAAAATTTGAATAAAAACTCCCCCTATGGATACTTGGTAATTTTTGCAAGCTACTTGGTTGTCTTCTGTTCAGTATTTTGAAATTATACTTGATGAGATCATTCAATATCTTGCTATTATGTGTAATGAGCCCCTCTTTTTGAGAACTTACCAGCTTTGTTTTCTAATTTTCTGTCCCGACTTGGAAATTTTTCATATGGTTCTACTTCTAATATCCTTTTGTACCCAAAAGTGTTTACTAGAAAATTCAAACAAAGTCCTGCAACATAAAACTCTTCAGGCCCTTCTAAATTGTAACTCTGGATTCAGATTCGATAATCATCGGTTTGAGTTCTTATATATCATAGTAGACCATTCTTTGTCACTGATTCTAAGTTATATATCTTGTAAATGCTTCCTTATTCATTTTGTACTGATTTCAAGTTCATTTTTGAAAGTGTATCTAGCTAATAGTCTGTGAATACAACAAGCATGAAATCTGGAGCTTGACAATTGTTCATTTCCCCTTTTTAGGTACAATGGAAGCAGTTGGAAAAGTGATGAAGAGGGAGTAGCGAGGACAACAACTCACACCAGAATCATGAAAATCCAGGCAATGATGGATTCCATCCTTTCTTTATTCACAACTTTATGTATATGTACTTTCATTGCTTACACTTGCTATCAAAGTTACTCCCACGACTTGTGTGGGTTTACTTTATACTATTATTCCTCATGAATAAATGAACTATTTTCGTGTAATGAGATGTATGTCTTTTTTTTATGTACTTTCTTCATTTGTATGGATAATAAATGAACTTATACAACTCAAAACACTTAAGTAATTCACTTAATCATAGAAATAAATTAAAATCAAGTGTACCTTTTTTATGCTCATTGAGAATGCAAACTACTTATAACACTGCACCTTTCCATGCTTCAAACCTACAACTGAGACTGCTACTTCAAAATGTAAAACCCTACTTATGGAATCTTTCCCGTCTTCACCAAGGCCTTATAGCAGTCTTCCCAGGCTACTACACTGTCTTTCTGAAGATGATAAATTGGAGAGGCGGGATACGCAGAGTGTTGCCTTCTGGGGCAACACTTTCAGATGCTAATTTGATGCATGGTATTCTAATCTTGTCCAAAACCAAGTAATTAAAATTATATCCCTTTCCAGAATGGCTGATCAAAACATATCTTAAAATGGTAACCTGACCAATCTGTGAAACTTAGAAGTTTTGAGTTGACCTCTTTTGCACATGGTGCAAGAAATGTTAACAGGTCCCCCCTTCTTCCTCTCATGCTCGGTTGTCTCCTCCCCTTAATCCAAATTGTGAGGATGTTGCGCTCATTTTGTATCTGGGTGCATTTCTGTATCTGTTATGGTGGATGACTCATATTATTTTACGATCGTTGATATAGCCGAGAGCATGGACGGGAAAGATTATAAGTGTTATCAAAGGCTACCCAACCTTTTTACTTGTAAACATTCCTTTCGACATAAAAATGTAGGAATTTATCAACAAGACTATAAATCTTATCACCTCTTTCCTAATAATTATAGAGTCATTTTATTACCCAACAAAATCCTCGCATGACTAGAGATTTGCACATAAAAAAAAATATAAATAGCAATCGTACGTGGAATGTACGATGGAAAATGCCGAAGGGGATGCATCGAAGAAGTAAAAATGGATAGGGGAAATCGTGTGAGATGAAAGGTGGGTTTGGGGGAGGAGAAGGCTATGGTTAGGGAAAACACGATGCAAAATAAATGTGAAAGTCTTATTTCTTACAAACATGTTTTGTTTTTTTAATCGTTTGAAGGAAAAAGGGTGGGAAACACACAATTTGTAAAGGAAACATATTTTGGAGATATCTCAAAATGCAAGGAGTGTCAGATCAATAATGTTAATGTCAAAAGTTGTATATAATATCAACCATTGTGTTTTTTGGGTAGTTAGCACACATATAGATGAAAAGGGAATGCACTTGCACATTTCTTGGAACACTTTAGAGACATAGATATGTGGAGCGGACCTAAAATTATAGGGTAGCGATTTCATGCACATTTATGAATAGGGTTTCTTTATAGCTATCAAGGTAGTGATTAAGGTTTCCCTCCTCAATGGACCTGATGATGACATCCTTCAACGAACACCTATATAAAATGGGCGTTGGTGTTGTAATTTATTTATTTTAGGTGGCAAGGTTTTAAATTGGGAAATGCTTAATTTTTAGATAAAGCAAAGACATGAAAGGAATGTTAGATATAAAAAACCGTGGGAATAAAATATTTGCATGTGTTTTACCTATTCAATGACTCAGATTGATCCGACTCAAATACTAGTTTCTATCTATGTTCAAATTTTACTTCTCACTCTAATTCATGTTATTCAAGTGAGTGCATTTTGATTTTAAAATGACAAAAATAATAAATGGGAAAAATCCATAAGTTTCAGGTTAGAAACCCAGCCATTATAAACCTTGATTCCATAAAAAAGTAAGAAATCCAAACTCAATTGGCTTATTAACTCTACATGCTTCCCATATGATCAACCATTGGAGGGGCTCTTGTCTTCCTACAATTACTTTAGCTCAAAATTGAAAAAGGGGGATACAAAGTGCTACAATAAGTAAGCAAAGGGGTTGGGTTTGAAACTTGGAACCTATGGATTTTTTCATTTTTTATGTTGGCCCCTTTAAGTTGAAGCTGAACTCGTGTGATTAACGTGAACGAGATCGAGACGATAAAGAGGAATAGGGGATTTGAAGAGATGGTTTGAAGGAGGAGAAGTCTAAGGACGAGGAAAGTGATATGGGGAAACAATGTAAAACTCTTCTTTCTTGTGACCACATGCGTTTTTTGTTAATCATTTAAAGGAGATAGGGTGTGTAGTTTGTGATTCATGAGGGTGATGTATTTTGGAGATATCTTAGAGTGTAAGGTGTTTTCGATGAATACTACTGATGTCAATAGTTTTTGTATGTAATATGAACCATTACGTTATTTGGGTATTTATAACACACGTATGGGGAATTCGATTATGTATCTCTTGGGATACTTTAGAGATAGGGATATGTGGTGTGGATCTATATGACTTAGTTTTTTTTTTTACTATTTTTTTTAAACTTATAAGATTGTAGTCCATTTGCCCGCATTTTGGATGACCAAATCTTGTTTTTTTCCTTTGGTGAAATGTTAGATGTAGTTGTCTATCTTGGGATGGATTTTATTTTGTATTTTTTTGAGCAATATTTTTTTATGATTTTTTCCGTGAAAGTGGTCTGAAAATATTTAGAAAACGGAGCGCTTTCCATTTGCCCACCATAACTATATCAAAAAATATCAAATCAAATATATATTTTTTAACGTGTATAGAATTTGTCCATGCTTGGGATGGTATAAGTTTTATCATATTTTGATAAGCGAAACAAAAGTTACAGTCTTAAACGTAGACATGAACATTCACGGGAAAAAATGTCTTAAAGACCTATTGTTAGTAAAAAATTATAAAATGATATTTATCTTATTCTATTCACTTTAAAATCAATATTTCTATGAAGCTAAGAGTCTCCCCTACGCGATGGCACCATTTTTGTGAAATGTTTTCAGTTTTTTAGCATGGTTCAAGTCTTTGGAAGAGCAGATTTGAGGTTTTTTGACCTTTTACACTTCATAATGACCTTCCATAGCTTTGGTTGGGGAAAAACAAAGATTTTCCGAGGCTTAGGTTCGGCAGATAGATCCGATCGCGGTTTATAAAGCGCGATCGTGGTTTTTTAACACAAACCATGAGCGCGCTTTATAAACCGCGATCGCGGTTTATAAAGCACACTCATGGTTCATAAATCATATTTACACACATCCCAATGTCTGAATTACCATGTGATTTTTACTCTCTGACCTTACCATATGAATTACTGTGAAATTTTATCTTTTTTACATTTTTCTTATCACCGAAGCAAAACATCATGGGAGACAAAAAACGAAGTCAAAAAAGGAAGTCATTAAGTAAAAAAACACCAAACAAATTAGAGGCCAACAAAATTCAAAATGTTGAGCGAATGCGGAAACTTCGTGAATCAAGAAGAGGTTCATCTTCAACCCCAACTATTGTAAGCAATGAAGAACCGGTAATGTTTCTCTTTATCGATGTTGAAGTTGAATTAAATACTCGTGATGAAGATGTTTTTACTATCAATGTTGAAGAAGAATTAAATACTCATGATGTAGCAAATGTTGAAATTGAAGGAGACAATGAAAATGTGAATAAGGAAATTCATGTTGAAACTGTAGACAAGCAAAATTTGACAAAAACACCTCCTAGGATTTTACGTAAGAAACCTAATTTTTTATTGAAATTGATGAAAACATTTTGAAACCAATATCGACAAACTTTTACGAATGACAAATCGGAAGAAAAGCCACTTTGAAATTTGGGATAATCATTTTGAAATTTTAAATGATTCCCAAAGATGTCAGTTGTTGTTAGTTTGATGAAATTGATTAAAATGAGACCTACATTAAACACCTTAGGATTGACAACATCTAATATACGTGGTCAAACCTCTACAATTGTTGAAAACCTTCATGATGCATATCACACTTGTTGGTGTCGAGAGAGCGCACTAGGGATAGTAATATTGTGTGCGTCGTGTACTTGCTACTAGTGTTGTAAGTGAATCAATAAAAAAACAACGTTTGATTACGCAAACAAGTTGAATGTTGCAAGTTAATCGAAAAACTCTAATGAAAGCAATTGAAAGACGTAATATCCTTGATCACTCACTCAATGCCGATTTTTGGGCATTTTACTGCTAGAAACACCGCGTAAGGACAAAAATAATTTTGATGCTATAAGAGAAGTTGTTATTAAATTTTGGCATGATAACACTAGAGTTTCACCTAATACAAGAGATGTTATAAAATGGAGAGTTGGTTCTACTAATCGTGAACCACATCCAAAGCATTTCTTAGATATGACTCAAACTCAATTTTTTTGTAAGTTTGAACAAGAGAATCTAAATTAAAATTAGTCAACGTTTTTTGAAATGTTGAAACCATTCTATGTGAAAATCAACCACGCTCGCACCACTTGTTGTTGTAGGCAACATGTTGAATTTGCGATGCATTATGCTAAATTTTTACGTATTCATTCTAATTTTCATTATGAAACTATGTTATCGAATGTGGTGTTCAAGTTCCACCAATATCTTCCAGGGATTTCATTCCTACTATATTTTGTGAAAAAGAAGTTGGACAATTTTTTTATAGTCAGGATTGTTTAGATGGAAGTTGTAGTACATGCGGCGGATTACCTAAATTGGAAAGTTACATCCATGAGAAAATTGAAGGTATAATAGGACATAATTTAGTTGAGTTTGATAAATATAAATCAGTTGCATACCAGTTGAAAGATGGAAAAGAGTCTAAACGGTGTGAGCTAGTTATAAAACAAATGCCCATTTTCTAATTTTTGAGAAAATTTAAGGATGAAATTGTTTATGAGTATGCGAGGCATACACATAGAGCTCGATGGTTGGATGAACAGTTCAAGCTATGCAAAGACACATTTCCTATTGGTACTATTGTTTCAGTGGTCGATTTTGTAGAGAAATTACACATTGCTGACCACAAATGGAGGTTGAATCGCAATATTACAACTCGGTACAAGTTGCCATTTTTGTGCATATAGCATTTCTACATTCTCTGACAATAGTATGAGAGAATGATCAATTTTTTTAAGAGAGTACCACTTTTATATCAGTGATGATCGTACTCATTCTACTGAATTTGTGCAAGGGTGTTTCCAGTTATTTTATGGAAACTTGTCTAATAGGGACATCCACTTCAAACAACATTATATATGGTCAGATAATTACACGTCTCAGTTTAAGAATGCACAAATGTTTTATTGGATGAGCCAGAATGCACGTCAAGATGGGTGTGCAACATATTTGGAGTTTCATTGAAGTTTGGACATGGAAAAGGAGAGCATGACGGTGCAGGGGCATGTGTGAAAAGAGCTCTTGCAAGAGAAGAGTTGAAGTACAAAGATGGTGCTAAATTAAAAGATGCAAAGAGCATAGTGGAATGGTGTATTGACAACATGGCCCGGTTCTCAAGAAAATTCCACAGTTCGTAGATATTTTTGGTTGATAGAGGAACAACATATTGCTAACTACGAGGATTGTATGACACTCACTGGGTCCAGTGATATGCACTCATTTTGTAGCTCAGACACTACTTCGTGGGCCGTATGGACAAGAAAGTTGACATGTTTTTGTGCATCTTGTATCGAATTTGTCACTGCTGAGTGTGATTCACAAGAATGGGTGGAAGGATGGATTTGTAGGCCTCTAACTCCACTTCCTAGTTATCAACCTCCACAAGCATTACGACTTGTTTCTGCAGATGAAGTTACAACATCCAAGGACTTTGACAAAATTTTGATTTTGGTGCGACAAGGTATTTATGGTTATTTATTTAATTTTTGTATTGAGTTATGTCCATTGAAATTTTAATATGTAATTTAAATTTGAGTTGTTCAACCTTTTTTTTTTGTAGGACATGTGTTTGCAATAATTGCGACAAAAGACAATGAAGAAGGAACAGACTATTTCTTATGTCGTTGCATCGAGGAAAGAAAGAAGTTGACTTCTCCTATTATAGATGGCGAAGATATTGAGTATCCTACAGGGTCAGTGGTAGTTACTGGAACTTGGCTTCGACGGTATCCATTAAAAAACTCCTCTGTTTGGGTGTTTGAAGACTTTGAGACACACAGAAAATACTCTTATATTCGCATCTAGTTCTAGCGACAAATATTCAGCTTGTATAGATATCGAGGAAGGCCTAATAACAAGATTCTTTGGAAGGTTCGAGAGTCAGATCATGAAGCAATCTTGTCTGCTATTCAGAGTAGATCCGATCCTGATGGTTCATTGGAATGAATTTACAATGCTCATGTCTGGTATATATAATTTCTTTTCAATATATATATATTTGTTAGTTTAAAGATCTAGATTTAAGTTTGAATATATTTTATTTTAAATTTGTGTATTTTGTATATATAGATAGTATATGGTTTTGATTTGAAACTTAAATTTCTTTGACTAACACTTTTATGTTTAGGTTAGTGGTGCTAGAAAAGCTTCCACCTTCACGTGGTTGGCACTATTAGTAGAGAATTTTAAATTCTCGAAGCTAAGAGAAGCTTTCATTGTTTGAAAAAGTTGTAAATTTTGAAAAAGTTGTAAATTTTGAAAATGTTGTAAATTTTGAAAAAGTTGTAAATTTTGAAAATGTTGTAAATTTTGAAAAAGTTGTAAATTTTGAAAAAGTTGTAAATTTTGAAAAAGTTGTAAATTTTGAAAATGTTGTAAATTTTGAAAATGTTGTAAATTTTGAAAAAATGTTGTAAATTTTGAAAATGTTGTAAATTTTGAAAAAGTTGTAAATTTTGAAAAAGTTGTAAATTTTGAAAAAGTTGTAAATTTTGAAAATGTTGTAAATTTTGAAAACGACTCCTCCCCAAGTGTTTACAAGACCATACCTACGCGTGTGCACCAATCTAGGAAGGAAAAATCTGAGAGAGGATATTGTAGAGGGTCCCTATGCCGAGGTGTCGGATCAGATGATGAGTCTCTCTCTAGGTGCCATGGAGTCCGAGTAGTCACCCGTCGAAGTTGAATGATATTTTGGTCTCAGGGCTCTTAAGGGACTACGCCCGAGCAGTAGCCGGAAATAACGACCTTGTCATGCACCAACACACCACCTCCTCTAGCATTCACACTGCCACTGGACGTGTCGGTCACGTATCGGTTTGGTGCCACGACCCACCGTTTGCAAAATATAGCGTTTGACAACCTATCACTGGCTCCAACTGCACTATTTTTCACGCATTTGCAAACAATAGGGCAGCGAGAGCACCAAAATGAGAAGGAAAAAAAAGAGAGGCTTTTGTAGAGGGTCCCTACGCTAAGGTGTCGGATCAGATGAGGCCATCTCTAGGTGCCATGGAGTCCGAGTAGTCACCCGTCGAAGTTGAACGATATTTTGGTCTCAGGGCTCTTAAGGGACTACGCCCAAATGAAGTAGCCTGGAAGCAACGACCTTGTCGCGCACAAAACACCACCTCCTCTAGCATTCACACCTGCCACCCGGACATGTGGGCATAGTCGGTTCGGTTCGGTGCACACGACCCACCGTTTACAAAATATAGCGTTTGACAACCTTATCACTGGCTCCAACTGCACTATTTCACGCGTTTGCAAACAATAGGGCAGCGAGAGCACCAAAATGAGAAGGAAAAAACCAAGAGAGAGGCTTTTGTAGAGGGTCCCTACACTGAGGTGTCGGATCAGATGAGCCATCTCTAGGTGCCACGGAGTCTGAGTAGTCACCCATCGAAGTTGAACGATATTTTGGTCTCAGGGCTCTTAAGGGACTACGCCCAAATGAAGTAGCCCGGAAGCAATGACCTTGTCGCACACCAAAACACCACCTCCTCTAGCATTCACCTAGCCACCCAGACATGCCATCGTAGTCGGTTTGGTGCCACGACGTCTAAGGCATGACTTCTCACTCCTCGCCTCCGTTCATTTCCTAGGACTCAAAACATTCAATTTGTCACTTGTTTACCTTCCATCTCTCTTGTTCTCTTTGGACTTGCCTCTGTCCTCTTAGACCTATTTCATCACTATCCTTGCTTTGCTCTCTTGAGCTATGTTGTTGTGGTGATCTCTCTCCATCCTCTGCTTGCCCCAGCTATGTGCTTACATGCTCATTATTTTTGCATTGTAATAGGATTCTTCATCACATATCACTAGACACAAAATTAGGAGTATAAGTACAAATCATCAAACAATTAAGGGAACACATGTGTGAGGACCTTTTATTCATAAGTGCCATCATTGATTGCATGAGATTAATCATCTCTGCCTCAAATTGAAGCAATGTCTCCCATCTGAAACTTCAACCCCCAGTCCATCAAGCAAGATCAAGCATTCATACTGCAAAGAAGGACATGTGACCATTGGGTGAGCATGATCCTTGAAAAAGGGAACATGATCTATTTCCTGAGATTATCTCTTTGTTTAGATTGTTCTTGGTCATATTTTTGAAAATCAATAGGAATAGAGTTGAGATCAAGAAAGAGAAATTCCATTGGGAAAATAATCTCCCATTTGCGAGTGAGATGAATGAATAATTTTGATTCTCATTCCTTGGTGAGCTCGGTGTGTTTTTCATCTACTCAGAGAACTTGTATGACATTTTGTCCCATACCATCACCTAGAGGTTTGATGCTCTAAAAGAAGCCATTTCTGATTTTGAATCCCATGAGGAGAATGTATCAAAAAAATTTTTGGAAGATCTTGGCACAAGAATGCATGAGCTTGGTACTCCTCTCAGGGAGAATAATTCCACATGAAGAATCTTCAGGATTCAAATTTTAAGAATTGGTTCAGGAAAATATTTGTGACCCTTTCCTTTGAAATAGTCAATAAGTTTTAGTTCAACCCTTGTAGAGATCATAGGTTATATCTCTAGAATCCTATGAAGAGTTAAATGAAAAATATTTTAGTCAATGTGGAAATATCAATGCCATTCCTGAGAATTGACTCAACACATTGGAGCATGTGAACATCTTGGAAGATGAGAAAGTTTCATTTGTAGTTTCTAGATTCAACAAGATGGTCTATGGAAAAGCCTCATCATTCAAGATCTTCCGCGGAGGAAGACATGAGTTGATTCTTCATTAGAGGAGGATTCTTCATGTGATGGGTGGAACCTAAGAATACTAATAAGGGCTTACTGTCAAATTTTTACCCTTTTCAACTTGGGACATCAAAATGCACCACCACATGAAATCTCTCCCTTTCGTCACTTAAGGCTTGTAACATTCTCACTAGGTATTCAATTCCTCAGCACCCCAACTTGATTATGTTTCCCCCTCTCATGAATACTTAACCCCTTCTCACATTATCACCCCTTTAAGTCCCTTTGTCACTTAAGGCTTGTAACCCTACCCTGTCATGCCATGTAACCGGGTTAATCCAGAATGGTCAAGGATGAGTTAGAAGGTGAGTTAGCTAGGTTAATGTTAAGAGGTGAGTATAAACATACACTTAGCCATTTTTTTAATCCCTTTTTAAAATATTTCCTTTTCCTTCATTGTTGCTAGTATATTTAGTTATGCTACTAAATTTTCAAGAAACCCTATTGCAAAAATCACATTTTTGCTCATATCTCCTTCATTTTTGCTCCATTTCCCCTACAATTTTTCCCATAACTTCTACTCATGAACTCCTTGAAGATGATCTAAAAATATTTTCCATTGGTACCCTAATTTTTTATAGCATCCCATTTAAAATTTCAAAGAAAAAACTTGCCTTTTTAGATCCTTGCAATTCTAGAGATCAAAAACACTTGAAATTTGAAGCAGGAAACCATATGAAAATACCTAATCTAATGAAAAAATTTCATCTCAATCCAAATAAAAGAAGACATGATTAAATATTTAAATCAAACATGTACATATCAGAGAACTAATTTAAATGGTTATGAAAACATACATAGAAGGATATCATACATGCAATGAAATCAAATCAAACATATATAGTATATCAGTATAGTTCAGATTTTATCGTTATGAAAACCAACACACATGGATATATAAGAATCAAACAAAGTGTGCTCCAGATGCACGTCTCTGAAAATATATATATATAAGTTCATAATGTATGTGTACATCTCGAACTAAGTGTGTCATAATGTACATATGGGACCACATGCGGTCGTAAAAGGCTATATATATATGGACTATATGAAGAAACATGTTCACTAGGACCAGATGGCCCATATATATATCTATGTACATCCAGGTGGACTATGAATCTACTCATGAAACATCTTCCCTCTCTTCGCCTTCTTAGAAGTAGCACGTCCACGACACAGGGATGTAGTGGAGGAGATGCCACTACGGATTTCATCCATGTGGTCTAGGTGTCTCTAAGCATGCTGCTGACCTAACTACATTCATAAACAACAAGTTTTTAACACCCAAAATTTTAAAATACATTCAAAATTTAGAAACTTGTACAATTTAGTTAAAATGCATGTGAAATCTTACATGCATGTCATGATCCCTATCAATTTGTTGTTGACACATCGCAGGGACAACAATAGACTCACGAGGGGTAAGCTACATACAAATAATTAATTTTCAAATTAAATATTTCACATATACATACAAAATTTGATATTGTAGATTTAAGTAATAAGAAATAATGAACCTCCAAAATTTAACAAATTTGAAAAATTGTACCTCAGTTAGTGGATCTGCAGATGCTATGGCAGTATCTACAGCAGCCTCCACAGTCTGCATATATGGAGGAGTCTCTCTAGCAGTCATAAGCTATACAAAAAACATGTACAAATCAATATTAAAATCTACATGACTGCACCACATAACAGAGGTCCAAAGCATGTAATCCACGTGAACTTCCAGTAATTAGAAACAAAGTGTAAAGAGATTTACTAACCTGCGTAAAACTCATGTGAGGCATGCCAGTAGCCTCAGTTCCCAGAGCAGATGATGACCCACCGGGGCTCCATGTATAAAGAGAAAACATATTAATATGTACAACATACATGTGAAACATTATAATAATAATCTAGTGCAATCAAATGAAATTAAAAATGTAAGTTTGTACAACTTGAAACTTACGTTTGAAACACGCCCAGCTGCAGTAGCTAGCATGTCGATGCTCGGATGTTTCCTTCACCGGCTCTTGCTATTTAAAATAAAATAAAAAATTAGTTTTTTACATGTATGTACATGACGTACAATCATATATATATATATATATATATATATATATATCTCAAACATGTGAATTAAACTATTGTATATATATATATTATTTATATTTATTTGAAATTTACCTGTGAAAGACCAATATCAGTGGCACCAGTTCCAAAAACATTCCCCAACATCTCATCTATAGAAAAGAAATCCTGTGAACCAGCAAATGATGTCTCACTCGCAGTGCATACGGCACCACATGATCCACAGTGGTGTGGTGCGCTAGAATTGGTGCCTCCACCACATCACCGGATGCAATCTGGTCACTATCTTGGTCAGAGTGTCAGTGAGCTCCCTCAATGCATGCAGTGTATCAATCTCCACAACCTCCTTCACTATAGGAGGGATAACTGAAGGTAGTGGGGTTTTGGGGCATGGGGGATCCTAGGTTGACCTATGCGTGCACCAAGTCTACTCTATGCAGAGCCACCTCCTCGACCAAAAAAGTTAGAAAAGTCAAAATAATTTGGGACCTCATTGAGCACGAACTCGTAATATAATTTCTTCAAAAAATAAAGAGGAACCTCATTGTTGTTGCATGGTGGATAATCAAAAACCATCCACCATCGGTCCCAAAAATTGTTTTTGATTCGGTCATCGTGGCACCAATGGATTGGGAACCATTTGCAAGTAACTTGGGGGGGCATTGGTTCTAGGGTCGGTAAATAATGCACAAATGAGGTCTTTTCCATTTTTTTGTCTTTTACGGCCACATGGGATAGTTTATCCACATACCACCACCTACAGTCACCTCTAAAGGTATTCCATCTATGTATTTGGTTGGTTGCGGACTCGACTTCACCAATCAATGTTTGCGATGTATTATTGGCTAAAGTCATGTGGGATGGATTTGTAGCATGATTTTGTCTTATAGTTTGAATTAGGTTCTCAATGACAATTTTATTTTCTCGGATTCTTCCAATGATATTATCTTGTGTTCCTACTGGCTCAGTGGGGATAGAAGGAGCCACATGAGGTGGATCTATGTTTGGAGGAGGGTTTTGAGGAATGTTCGAGGGTTTTGAGGAATGTTCGGTGGGTTTTGAGGAATGTTTTGATGGTTTGCATGATTTCAGCTTTTCGACCAACTGATAAAACAAGAAAATTGTATACATAAACAAACATTTCAAAAAACCCATGAAAATGCAAAAAAAAACCTAAAATGCAAAAAAAAACCTAAAATGCAAAAAAATGATTAAAATCGGGGGCTTACCTCCTCGTCTTGGTGGCATGGTTGAATCTATCGCTATCCAGAAGTCTGATGAGCAATTTTGAGGTGGTATTCAAAGCTCGAGAATGTCTAGGAAAAATGGTTTGAAATGAAAAAACCATGCAAAGCAGGACCAATCATCAATAATTGGGCCCCTCCAATGATTGGTGATAGGAGCAACATGTAGATTTTATCTAATAATCGAGCCTTGCTATTTTTTTGTTTATTTATGGCGTTGAAGTTTTTGATTGGATGACGTTTAGCTTGTTACATAAGACAAATACATAAATGGACTGTTGGAAATAATAAGGAGAAAATTAAATACCTATATGTACTGCACATATTCCATAACTTAGATTGATCCTACCCAAATAATATATGTTGTGTGAGCTTCATTTTACTATCTTGATCTCCAACACATTATTCACGTGAGCGGAATTTGAGCTTAAAGGGCCAAAATAAAATTTGGGTAAAATCCAAGATGTTACAGGTTTGAAATCCAACTACATTGCTTGATTCGTGTAGTGCTCTGTAGCCCCCTATTCAATTACAAGTTCAAGTAAATGTAGGAAAATAGGCGATGTGGAAGCAATCAACAAGAATTGAGCCCCTCTAGTTATTCATAAGATACGATCAATAGGCATATTCTATCTACCAATTGAACTTTGTAATTTTCTATTTTTATTTTTCACGTCGTCAAGGTTTAAGATCGGATGGTGTCTAGTTCATTACATAAGACAAAGACATGAATGGAAATTTGAAAATTAAAAGGTGGAAATTAATACCTGCATTTTAATTTGTTACATAAGACAAAGACATGAATGGAATGTTGGCAATAATAAGGTGGGAATTAAATACATATATGTCCATCACCTATTCCACGACTTAGATTGTTCTACCCAAATAATATAAGTTATTTGCGCTTCAATTTATCATCTCATTCTCGCTCACATTATTCACATGTGACACGACCCAAAATTTTCACACACGAACAACACAGTAAAAGACAGGATAATTTTTTTTTTTGACTTGCTTCCACACATAACACGACACAACATGTCGTCACAAAGTTACAACCAACTCTGGGAACCACTTGTTACGGGGATGACCACAAGGTCAGCACGGAAACGTTCACACCCAAAAGGATAATACACTTTTTCTTTTTGACATGACAACATAGAAGTCCAACCACATAACACACTTACAGTTAGGGCCAACCACAATGAGATATTCTTGAGGGTTATTTATTTTAAAAGACATCTTGCAATTCTTAGCTTACGTTTTCAAGGAGGCTCAAGATATGATTCATACAATTCATCTTACCAAGCTAAGTTTATTCTTTTTACACTGAGTAATCATCTTTAAATCTTCTCTATTATGACATTTATTTGCTTAATTCGTTTATTTAGAGAAAGGGGGTAATTTAATCCCACAAGGCCATCTATTTACACTTACGCTACTAGAACTTGTTCATGCCCATATGACAACATGGGTTTGCGTTCAACACACTTAAGAGAAGAAAGACAAAGCACCTTGGAAAAAGGTTAGAGGGAGAAGGTTGAGTTGAAATCATCTTCAAGACCTCATTTGTTATTACCAAGATTTAATTGAAACTTGAAAACTTAACCAGAATTATTAAAGATTTTACTTAGGGTTTACTAAATGAGTTTTATAAAAATAAAACAATTTACCTTCTAATGGCTGAGAGATAGATTGTGTGGTTTCTAAATTGTTTTCTCTTGCTTATTAAATCTTATTATCTTCCAGAACTAACCATAGATTTCCTTTAAGTTCGTTTAAGAATTTCACCATGAAAGGGATAGTGTTCACTAGTGTAGCTAGGGATATCAAGTTATATAGTGTTACTTAACAAAGGATAGTTTCATCTTTGCTCACTTATGAATTACATGCTCTCAAGTTGGTCACCTCTTTCACTATAGGAGGGATAACCAAGGCAAAGCGTGGGGGTTTTGGGGCATGGAGGATCCTAGGTTGACCTATGCGTTCACCAGTCTACTACTGCAGAGCCACATCCTCGACTAAAAATTCGAAAAGTCAAAATAATTTGGGACCTCATTGAGCACGAACTCGCAATATAATTTCTTCAAAAAATAAAGAGGAACCTCATTGTTGTTGCATGGTGGATAATCAAAAACCATCCACCATCGGTCCCAAAAATTGTTTTTGATTCGATCATCGTGGCACTAATGGATTGGGAACCATTTGAAAGTAACTCAAGGGGCATTGGTTCTAGGGTCGGTAAATAATGCACAAATGAGGTTTTTTCCATTTTTTTGTCTTTTACGGCCGCATGGGATAGTTTATCCGCATACCACCGCCTACAGTCACCTCTAAAGGTGTTCCATCTATGTATTTGGTTGGTTGCGGACTCGACTTCGCCAATCAATGTTTGCAATGTACTAGCTAAAGTCATGTGGGATGTATTTGTAGCATGATTTTGTCTTATAGTTTGAATTAGGTTCTCAATGACAATTTTATTTTCTCGATTCTTCCAATGATATTATCTTGTGTTCCTACTTGCGCTCAAGTAGGGACGGAAGAGCCACACCACGGAGGCGAGATCTATGTTTGGAGGAGGGTTTTGAGGAATGTTCGAGGGTTTTGAGGAATGTTTTGACGGTTTGCATGATTTCAAGATTTCCGACCAACTGATAAAACAAGAAAATTGTATACATAAACAAACATTTCAAAAAACCCATGAAAATGCAAAAAAACTTAAAATGCAAAAAAATGATTAAAATCGAGGACTTGCCTCCTGGTCTTGGCGGCATGGTTGAATCTATCGCTATCTAGAAGTCCGATGAGCAATTTTGAGGTGGTATTCAAAGCTCGAGTGAAAAATGTCTAGGAAAAATCGCGGTTTGAAATGAAAAATGGGGAAAATAAGGAGTCGCGGGACTGCTAATTTTTGTCTCAGAGTTCCGCGATCGCGGTTTATAACCACGCTTGCGTTTTAGGTTCGGTAATTACCGAACTTGGAATTCAGGAACCGCGATCACGGTTCCTTTATTTCAGGTTTTTATGTCCACAATTGTCCACCAACTTCATGCACTTACCCTTGACCAACATTTAATTATTTACATGAGATGAAGACACAAATGGAAATTTGGAAATAATAATGTGAGAATTAAATACCTACATGTATTGCACCTATTCCCCGGATCAAATTGTTCCTACCCAAATAGTATCTATTATTTGTGCTCCACTTTATCATTGACGAAGAAATGAATGGAAAAGTTAAAATAGAAAGGTGAGAATTAAATAGATGTATTGTGTCCCACACCTATTTTATGCAATATATTGATCATAACCAAATAATAGTTTCCATCTACGCTCTATTTTATCATCTCTATCTTGCTCACATTATTCACTTTATTTATATTTAATATTAAATGGACCAAAATAAAAAATGGGAAAAATACAATCGGTTCAATGTTCAAAACACAACCCCAATCCTTACTTCTTATAGAAATTTGTAGCCCCACGTTTTAGTTGTAATCTCAAGTAATTACAAGAAACCATGCAAAGCAGGACCAATCATCAATAATTGAGTCCCTCCAATGATTGGTGATAGGAGCAACAAGTAGATTTTATCTAATAATCGAGCCTTGCTATTTTTTTGTTTATTTATGGCGTTGAAGTTTTCGATTGGATGACGTTTAGCTTGTTACATAAGACAAATACATAAATGGACCGTTGGAAATAATAAGGAGAAAAATTAAATACCTATATGTACCGCACATATTCCATAACTTAGATTGATCCTACCCAAATAATATATGTTGTGTGAGCTTCATTTTACTATCTTGATCTCCAACACATTATTCATGTGAGCGGAATTTGAGCTTAAAGGGGCCAAAATAAAATTTGGGTAAAATCCAAGATGTTATAGGTTTGAAATCCAACTACATTGCTTGATTCGCAGTGTAGTGCTCTGTAGCCCCCTATTCAATTACAAGTTCAAGTAAATGTAGGAAAATAGGCAATGTGGAAGCAATCAACAAGAATTGAGCCCCTCTAGTGATTCATAGTACGATCAATAGGCATATTCTATCTACCAATTGAACTTTGTAATTTTCTAATTTTATTTTTCACGTCGTCAAGGTTTAAGATCGGATGGTGTCTAGTTCATTACATAAGACAAAGGCATGAAGGGAAATTTTAAAATTAGAAGGTGGAAATTAATACCTGCATTTTAATTTGTTACATAAGACAAAGACATGAATGGAATGTTGGCAATAATAAGGTGGGAATTAAATACATATATGTCCCACACCTATTCCACGACTTAGATTGTTCCTACCCAAATAATATATGTTATTTGTGCTTCAATTTATCATCTCATTCTCGCTCACATTATTCACATGTGACACGACCCAAAATTTTCACATACGAAGAACACAAAGAAAAGACAGGATAATTTTTTTTTTTGACTTGCTTCCACACATAACACGACACAACATGACGTCACAAAGTTACAACCAACTCGGGAACCACTTGTTACGGGGATGACCACAAGGTCAACGACGGAAACGTTCACACCCAAAAGGATAATACACTTTTTCTTTTTGACATGACAACATAGAAGTCCAACCACAGAACACACTTACAATTAGGGCCAACCACAATGAGATATTCTTGAGGGTTATTTATTTTAAAAAGACATCTTGCAATTCTTAGCTTACGTTTTCAAGGAGGCTCAAGATACGATTCATACAATTCATCTTACCAAGCTAAGTTTATTCTTTTTACACTGAGTAATCATCTTTAAATCTTCTCTATTATGACATTTATTTGCTTAATTCGTTTATTTAGAGAAAGGGGGTAATTTAATCTCACAAGGCCATCTATTTACACTTACGCTACTAGAACTTGTTCATGCCCATATGACAACATGGGTTTGCGTTCAACACACTTAAGAGAAGAAAGACAAAGCACCTTGGAAAAAGGTTAGAGGGAGAAGGTTGAGTTGAAATCATCTTCAAGACCTCATTTGTTATTACCAAGATTTAATTGAAACTTGAAAACTTAACCAGAATTATTAAAGACTTTACTTAGGGTTTACTAAATGAGTTTTATAAAAATAAAACAATTTACCTTCTAATGGCTGAGAGATAGATTGTGTGGTTTCTAAATTGTTTTCTCCTGCTTATTAAATCTTATTATCTTCCAGAACTAACCATAGATTTCCTTTAAGTTCGTTTAAGAATTTCACCATGAAAGGGATAGTGTTCAATAGTGTAGCTAGGGATATCAAGTTATATAGTGTTACTTAACAAAGGATAGTTTCATCTTTGCTCACTTATGGAATTACATGCTCTCAAGTTGGTCACCTCTACACCAATTTATTTGCAATATAAATTTTAGTTTAACTTCTATAAGTATTGAACAACCCATTTTATTTTACTTATAACTCACAATTACTAAGTCTTAGAAAGATTTAACTCAACATTTAATCGTAGGGATAAAGTTTAACAATATTCATTTACGAAAACGAAATAAGGTTACATCAACTCTTAGAATACCGATAATCCATTAAGGTCACTCAACAAGCGGTAATCCAACTTTCTTATATTTTCCAAGATAGACAGACAATTCAAGGTTCCAAAGTTAAGACGACATAATCCACGATACAATATACTAAGACATTGATCCTCTTCTAAATTTTCCACTAGATGTTATCAATAGTTGAACAATATAAAAAGGATTCATGCAAAAGAACTTCTCAACTGAGGTTGATGTAAAAATCTACAAGTCTATCCCTCATCTACTCGCAAAAATCCATCTGCAACAAATTTTTCACAAGAGTCAGTTCGCGAGAACTGAGCAAGATAAGGCTACACAAAACCACCATAACTATTATCTAACAATACCACAAAAAGGAAGCACTTTATTACAAGAATTGGGTCAAACCTCTAAACACTATCAACACATCAAGTTATAATAAAGTCTCCATCATGCCAATCAAAGAAGGAGAAGACCTTGTACTTCAGTTAGGAGTAAAAGCAACGAAAGTATAACAATCATATGAGAATGGCCCTTGGCCCTATAAGGAGAAATAAACAATCTAGCAAAAAAGCAAATTCCCATCAAGTAAGTAATTAAATAATAATTACAAGATTGAGATTTGATATATAGACCAACCATCTAGAAATTTATCAAAGGTACCAAATGCATAGGCTAAAATAATATATTTCTAAAAGAACAAGAGTTGATCGGCCCAAGAAAGGGGAAACCACGGGTTTCAAAATTAACACAAAAAGCCATGTATAATCGAGTTTCAAACCGGAAATCAAATAGAGTATACACACAACATAAGTTTCGAAGCGAAGGCAAAGTATACTAGTTTTGACCATTAACTCCAAGAGATTTTCCAATCATTCAAGAAGGGCCAATGTCTTACAGGCTAGTAGCAAACACGCGAGAGAAGAAGGGAGTTCCGTCAAACAAGAGTATACAAAAATGTCATCAACAAATTTTATAACACTAAATATTTGCAAACCTCCACAACAATTCTAATGTTTGGTTAATTTAAAATAAATTACCTATTTCCCAAAACAACAATATTTTAAGGCAACCCTTGGTAACACAGTCAACCGTCACACATAGATACAAACATAATTTCTAAGTGACATTATCAAAACAAAACCTTCCGCTATGAATCCATAAGACTATCAAATGAAAGATGAGTTTTTTTTTCGAAGATTAATCACATTTAAGGAAATTTCCATCACAAAATATTAAGGTAATTACGTGCATAAAAACCGACCAATATTAATTAATAGCGTTAACACTACAAAGGAGAAATAATGCAAGTTAGGAAAAATAGAAGAGCGCCATCAACAATAATTCAGAGAGGGGGATTAGACCAAAACTATTCTAGTGTCAATGAGGTACTGGATTCGCACAATGAAACCTCGAGCTTAGTTGATCCGAAAAGCTAGTTATGGTTCAAGTTGATAGGGATGGTCAAGGTACTTCTTGAGGATGGCCTTAAAAGCCTAGAAACAAGATGAAAGATAATATAAGAGTCTAAACACGCGAGATGGAAAACACATTGCACACAAACCTTTTCATTCTAAAAGTTTTAATACCGAAACTCTAAGCTGGCTAGCCCAAGCATTGATCACACTAATCCTACAACCTTTCTTTCTCGATGCCAAAAGGTTATCAAAGGGACTTGAGAAGGAGCTAACAAAAACGTCAAAAGACAAACTTGGGTGCTAGGGAGGAGCTTCATAGTTATCGTAAACTTACTTCCATGATATCGAAAATGGGTCAAAGCATATAACTCATGTCCCACTTTTTTTGTAGTTTTGTACTTTAAAAACTATGTCCGACAACCAAAACATGACCAAACACATATAAAATGACAAACATGCATTTTTAGAGGCTATAAATACCATGCAGGCAATGCATCCAAAACAACTCGATTTTTAAATTTTTATAGTATTTTTAATTATTTATTTACTAGAAAAGTCGATTTTAAAATATTTATGGCCACAAAGTGCGACACAAGTATGCTTTGACCCAAATACTAGTTTGATTAACATAATAACTTTAAATCAATTGCAGAGAGAAGAATTAATACATAAAAAAACAGCATTTAAGGTCTATCACTCCAAAGCAAGAGAAGAACATAACACCTAGAGGAGAGGGCACACGCATCCTTTCACCAACATACTGACAACGATAAAAGCTAAAACAAGAAGAAAACAAGCAGAAAGGGGATATCTCCCATCATGACATCTAACTGACAAATCAATGCAAGGAAAAGGTGGTTTGATTTCGCAATAATTTTAAATATAATAGAAAAGTGTAGAAATATCTTGCCTTTTTCTCCAGATTCAAAAGGTTTCATGGACACCGCCCGGACCAGCAACAACAATCCTCAAGTCGAATCTCCCCTTTTATAGGCTGGGCACTCAAGCTCCATTCTCGTCTATGCTTAGCCTGGGCAGAGAGCTCCATTTTATAAGAAACATCGAACGGAAAGAACGGTGGTCTCAGGTGCTGTCAAGACTACGGTATGCACAATAACTTCAGACAGAATCTTAGTACTAACCCGTGGGTCAATTGTTTTTGCAGATTCACCTGGAAGTGGCTTAAAACCAAGCATCCATCCTTCAAGAAAAACCACCATTGTGATTTACTGGAGTGGAAGAATAGAGCCTTAAGAATATGGTCTCCAAAGAGATCTTGAAATGATAGTCTTTCTACTTTTAAATCTCCAAAGGTCCCTCAACTTCAGGCCATGTAGAAGGATCTGCCCTATCACCCCGCCCATAATAAGCAGACTTATCATAACGAGGTACCTTAGCCTTTGTACCTTTTTTTTCACTAGGCTACATGAGGTCTTCAAAGTATTTGTCCCAAAAGCTAAATCATGGCTTCCTGCATTACTCCGTAGCTCCAAAAGGGTGTTTGCTGAATTCTCAGCTGCAAGCTTTGCCTGATTAGCTGCTGTCAAATAGAAGTCATCAATGGATATTGAGGTAGCCTTCCTGCCTGCGTTAAAGATGGGGCACCAGAGAAGGACAGAGACATCGAAAAAGCACAAGGAACAAGGATAATAGAAATTTGAAGAAGAATATGCCTCCAAAAACGTATGCAAGGAGAGAGAGAATCCACGCAACATGCAAACGTGACAAAATGCCACAAATCGATGGGGGGTCTCAATAGAGAATCTTTGTAAATAAATTTCATCAGGTCTCCTGGTAACACTCTCACTATCACATAGTCGATTTTGATAAAAATATCTTGAAGGAGAAACCCGAATTTGAGGATGCATTTGATACTGAACAGATAACAACATAGTTGGACAACTTTCTTCTTGTTGGAAGCGCTCACAAAGGCTTCTACTTATCTTGCAACATGCCTGCCGCCGCATTTCTTCCCTACACGAATTGATATTCCCGCCAAAAACACACCTGCATCCTTCACGTGGTTCCCATAGGAAGTTGGAGAAATCCCTAAGCCTATACTTAGAAAATCCGGTCCCCAAAATCAAGCGTGACGTCGCCTTTGTCTGGCACCGCAAAATGCAAATATTATGCATCCCAAGTAGGCCAAAATGAGCGAAGCATGAAGAAGAGGTAAAGCGAGTAGAGAGTTACTCAAGAGCGAGCCCCACGGCTCGCAGCAAAGAAAGCAAAGATAATGTCGCCGCCGATGATAATGATCGCCACCTAAAAAATGAAGGCAATAGCTTTTCTGTAAAGAAGCCATATTCCACCACCCAAGTATGGGATCTATAAAGCAGAATGTAAGGAAGTTCAAGCACCCACACTATGGTGTTCATCGCCAACAACATTTTTTTTTTTTTTTCCACGACTCATTATGAATTTCGAATCAAACCTCTCGTTGTTCTTGCCGGATTTCAAATAAGAACCTATGTTGGTTTCGAACTCTATACCTCCCAATCAATTTGTTTGAAAGGCTTTCGTGAGCGACCACCTCTAGCTTAATAGCTCCATCTAGCCATCATGTCAAACTAGACTGCGCCCATACGCATTGAATGAAAGGATCAAAAAGAGATCCAGGTGAAGAAAAACAGGCCTCCACCGACTCCCATCTCCCTCACGCAAGGTAAAAAAATGTGATGGCCATTACAGTCTGCAGGTTGGGTGGTTGGGAGGAGACTAAAGTCATCCACTTGCAATCAAGACCTGCGAATGGACCTGGTCGGCCAAGGTGGCAGTGGAGGGTAGGTGCAAGCTAATAAAAGATTTAAAAAAAACCAGCGCAGTCCTCACCACGACCTACTAATTCCATGGTAGAGGTTAAAATATTTTTGCGGGTCTTTTCCAATGAATTCTTAGCATTTAAAAATTAGTTGGCCTAAAGTTTGTGATTTCAAGACCATTATAAGATAGGACTTGAAAATCAATTGGAAACATGAAAATTAAAGAAGTTCGATGTTGCATCAATTCTAGAAAATTGTAATGTGTATGTTACTTCAATTCTGAATTCAAGAAGAATCAATTAGAATAAATCAATGAATGTATTTAGAGGAAGCTACTAAGTGTCTTACAGAATAGCATTTGAATTTTATACATATTCTAATAATCAAGATTTTTAATGAGATTCTTTAAATATATTTGAAATCACACTTCCTCCCCATTGCCAAAGGGGCCCCATGAGTCGCCGCGGTGGATGGTGGAGATGCCTAATTTTCCCTCCTTCAAAGAAAGATACGGGATAACAAAATCTCTACTAACTAAGGTAAGCTCACCAAGCATACGAAAAAGATATATTAATACAAATGCAAAAGGAGTTACAAGATTACACAATGAAGCTCTCATACGCTAAAAAGGTATATGAATTTTTGCATGATTACTATTCAACCCGAGAAGATTAAATCGCAAATGTGAAAAGAGCGAAGCTTTTGAGGGAAGTAAGAATCGAATTTCCCATTACTCACAATGATTAAAACAACATGTGAACAGGCCTAAGCAACCAAGGGGATAAACTAGATGTTAACGTTCGAAGGCGAACACGAAGCAAAGACCGACCATGGAGCCAAGACATCAGAATTACACACAGCCGTTCGACGCTCCACAAGAGGGTCATTGCGACAAGAACTAGGGTAAACGCCGAACGGGGCATTACAACATGAGTGGAATTTGAGCTTAAAGATGCCAAAATAAAATTAGGGAAAATCCAATAGGTTCAAGGTTTTAAACCCAAACACATTGCTTATTTCTTGTAGCACTTTCTAGTCCCTGTTTTTAGTTACAAGTACAAGTAATTGCAGGGAAACAGGTGATGAGAAACTAATCAACAATAATTGAGCCCCTTCTATGTGATCCATACAAGTAAAATGTAATGCCCACTTCCCTACGACACTTAGTTGATTATCATTTTGAGTTATGCAGACTTTGGATATGGACATGACTTATACTTATGTTGATTAGCAGGATGTTTTGTGACTAGATGCATTTGGATTATGATTGGATTTTGTTTTTAGTATGACCTACACTGACTCATGGACAGACTATTGGATACCGATATTATTTTTATATGGATATATTGCATGTGTTCTAACATTGGATTTCTTCGCCATGATGAGTAGAATGTAGTTGTTGAATTTACATTACTATAATTTTGGATAATGATGAAATGCATAATTAAGTTGTGATTTAGACCTAGAAATAATGATTAATTGAATTACGTATAGATGTTAATAAATTTCATGCATATGGTTATTTTGGATATTTTGACATGGCCGCAAGGCCGAAGAAGGTATTTTGCATTTTGCAGGAAACACAACATGATCACAACCATGAGGGGGATTGGGAACCAAACACAATAGGATGTCGGGTGGTTCTGACAACATTGGTCGTCAAGGCAACTAGTAAATTGTATTGTGTTACCTTTGTTCTTTTATGTGTTGAGAAAAATTCCCATGAAGGGGAAATTTTCTAATGTGACCAAGGGGGTAAGAATTTCATTTACTTGTTTTAACTACTTTAGTAGGTGATTTTATTTTGATATCTTTTTAAAATTTCTTTTGCTAAGTATGTTTAGAATTAATTTAACACCTTGTTTTAAATTTTAAGTTTTGGAGGGAAGTCTAGTGGATGTAATTAATTTTTATGGTTGGCTCCTTGAGCCTTGTGTTTCCTCATGTATTGAATGCTTGGTTTTGAGTGTTGACCACTCCAAATCCTTTGAATCTCGAATTTGAGATTTAGGGCAATTTTGGGGGACTTGTGGGACAAGTTGAACTTGTCCCACACTTCCCAAAACCCCTTACCAACCATATCTATGGGTTGGGAATCCAAAAAGGGGATTATTTATTGTTTTGGGAAGGGAAATGTGACTTTGGAGTGCACTTGTCTTCTTTTGCATTTAATTGTGCCTTAGGACACATGGGGAAGGGATGGATTTGGATTAAAGATGTCATTCAACCCAACCACCCATTTATGGTGTTTTGGGATTTGAGTTGACTAAAGGGAGGTGGTCTTGAGGATGTGTGATGTGGCATCCTACAAGGAGCCACATCACCCTCACTCTTCCTCTTGTCTATTTATGGAAATTTCCTCTCTTGTTGAGGGGGTTGGAGTTTTGTTTTTGTTTTGTTGAAGAGTTCTTTTTATTTTTTTGGGAGAGAAAAGAATTGGGAGAAAGAGAAAAAAAGAGTGCTTGGACTTGCATGCTTGGATTGTTTTGGAGAGGAGCTTGGACAAATTTCTTGGTTTAGGCTTCTCCAATGGAGAGGTAGGAAACCTTCTCCTTTGTTTTGCTTTCATATTATTGTTGCTTCTATGCTAAATTTGTGAGTAATGCATGTTTACTTTGGTGTATTGTGAAAAATGGATAGAATGCTTATTGTGTAGTATAGGAGAGGTCTATGGGAATACTCATGAGGGAGGCATAAGAGTAGATTAGGATATTGTGGAGGGAGTTTGAGAGGGATGCCCATCTTGGGTGAGAATGTTTACATTCTTACCTTGTTCTTGAGGGAGCCATAAGAGGAGGGAGGCATAAGAGTATGGGAGGAAAAAGGGGTACTTGAGGGAGGCATAAGAGTCATAGGGGCTTGAGTTTTATTGTGGAGGGTTTTGGATGGGCATCTCATCTCAATGGGGAGGCATAAGGAAAACTTTCCCATAGTTCCTTCTCTTGTTGGCTTGGATGAAAGCCTTGTTGTGAAATGTTTGTGTTATTTGTGTGTCTCCTTTTGTTTCTTCTATTTTAGCTTTGAATGTTGTGAAGAAATTGTATTGTGGAAGCAAGTATTGTTGCCTTGAGTTGGAGACCACCCTTCATTGTGTTGTGTTTGGGGCTCGGGGGTCAATGGAGGAGATTGCTTCTCTTCTCCATTGAGATTTTGGTTGGGAGGAGAGTGTTGCCTCTCCCCCTATCTTGGTTGTGATTTGAAATACTTGGAACTTGGAGCATGGATGAAGAACACCTTGGAGCACAAGAACCTTGTTGTTGACAATGTAAAAACACCATGTATTTACCCACCTTGAGTGGAGGAAAATGTAATATTGCTTTGCTTTCCTTAGCTTCTATTATTGTAAATCGGTTTCCACATGAAGTAGGATATGTTGTAACAAGACTTTTAAGGAAAGTTGCATTGGAATGATAATATTTCTTACTCTAAGATTTATTGGAAAGGTTGTTGAAATTTTTTTGTTGTGGAATGTTGGAAGAAAATTACAAAAGAACTATATTAAGTTTTTGTTTGTTTTCTTGATAGTGATGTATTGAAAGGGTTGGAAACATAGTGCATTATCTCTTGCCTTGTGATAAAAAAAAAATCTATACTCTAACTCTATCAAGTTTTTCTTCCTCCATTTATGAATCTATTACAAAATTAATTGCAAATCAATAAAGAAAAGAAAACTAATATTTTTAAATATAATTCATATTAGAGAATATTGAAACTTAATGAAACTACTATTAGTCAATTGTAATATGTCAAGATACTATTTATATTCTTACACATTAACTTATTTTAGGTATACTAATAAATGTTTATACAAAAAAAAAAAAAAAAAATCTACGTATGAACTATTAATCCAATTAACTACGAAGCAAATTGTACTCCATGAAATTGTTTTTATATAGAAAAGCAGATCCGCCTCTTTTGCGACCTACTCCACCTCGAGCTTCACTATAAAACATGCGAAGTCTTATTAGAGAATCCTGTGATATTTTTCTTCCGGTCTTCGGGTAACACTCTCACTATCCCTCGGTCCTTTCGGGAGAAGAAAAATAATATCTAGAAGGTGAATCCCGGAAATTTGAGAATGCATTCAATACTGGACAAATAACAACATTATTATTAAGTCGTATTAAATATTACTTATTATCAAGTAAGGAAATAAGGATCGGGAGTCTTTTGTTGTAGTAATCACATGAAAAGGAGCTTTGTTGTGCAACTAAAACCACCAATATTAACAACAATGCCCTACTTCCATTATTTTTCCCAAGCTTTTAAACCATTTTCTAGCCGCGAGATATAATAGACGCGATGGGAGCAAATGAATCATATGAACATTATTTGAGCTCAGTGAAACGTCCCCCATTTCTCTTTAAAGCATCTTAACAAAAAAACACTACGAAGGAGGACCCCATTTTGAAGTTGCATTCGATCTTCCACCCTACGAGATAACAACATAGTTGACAACTTTGCTTGTTGAACCGCCTAGGGGCCTTCATACTCTGTCTGGTCACTACTGTGTGGGCCAGGGCCATGGATCTCTTCCACCCGCTGCCAAAGATTTTAAAACAAAAACAAAAAAAAAAACTTGAGGCGTCTTACCCCGGGCTTCCTGTGCCCCTGTCCCTCTCGGAATGTATAAAAGAAAGAAAACACAAACAAAAAAAAAGGAGAAAGAGACGTCTCCTTTGTTGCGCCACCTCTATCTGACTTTCCACGCGGCCTGGGTGACTGAGCAGTGGATCCACGCGCCAATAACCTTTTTCTTTACCTCCCTGTGAGCTTCATGCGCGGCCAGGTCAATGGGGAACAGCAGGCCGACTGTGACGACCTTTTTGTTAATAAATTTGTAAATCTATTGAGATTGAGCGGCTCAGTAGGTATAAATCGGCACGCCAGAAGAGAGATGTTTGATTATGACAGTTGGTGGGTGAGGTCCACCGCCCCCAACCAACAAGATTTAACTCAGATTTGAAACGCCTTTTACCCCATTGATTCTCATAACCATTTCCTTCGATTTGTTTGTACACTGCTTCCAATGGAATGTTATCATATTTCCACACTTGTTTAATTAATAAACGAGGTTCAATGTCTTCTCAAAATTTTATCATCTTGTGATGAGCGTATATACATATTGTTCAATATTTGTGGGATTTTTTTAATTTATTTAGTACATACCTACCTCAATATTATGAGAATTAATATACTGCCTTAAAATTCATATACAAATATTCAAATAAATCACAATTATTGGTGAAGTCATGGATGTATATAGTGATATGTCTATTATTATATGTAGAAGAGATGGCATTAAGGCCGTACAATTTTGGCTATTACATTATGTAAATATTGAAGATATTTTTGGTAGGATTTCATATTTTCCTTCTATCATTAAATGGGATGTCACACATTTTTACATTGAAGAAGCCATTATATGCGAAGATTTTAACATGCAAAATTTCTTGAAAGTAACTTTCGATTTCATTGAAAATGTGAAGATTAAAATGACAATATTGAAGATGTCACGGATGTAATCAAGAGTTGTTGATCTCCTATTTTTAATGTTTTGTTCTCCTATCTTTCCTATTAATTTTTTTTTGTGAAGCCTTCAACTTCAACCGAAAATATAAGCAACGTGGGATAAAATTAAAAATAATAAAATCTAAACCAAAAACTAGGATACTTTAATTAACAATGTCAAGATTGAATTAAAAAAAAAAAATTGTCGCATTTTCGGGACGGATGTTTTGCGGCGCCATCGTCGCCGTCGTTGTCGTGAATGTGGCGTCGTCTTTTTTAGCGGCGTTACATTTTGGTATCAGAGCCAGGGGTTCGAAGCTGGGACCCTTGGGCACACGCAGAAAATGCGTAAAGCAGGAACTTTCAACTTAGTACAGAACTAACACTTTTAAAATATAAAGCCATAATGTTGATAATTATAGTAAACAGCAAATTTTGAAAACTGACTCAAGACCTAGTACAATGAACTAACTCTCGCCTTGATCTGTGCAGGAGGCGCGGATTGGGCGAGGGGTCTCTTCATATAGACCTAGACATACCACCGCCGGAGCGGCCGTAGCCACCCTTCCGCCTCCCGAGATTTTACAGACACTCCAGGATGTCAATGCCACTATACGCGGAGAGCCCTTGGGAGGACGACTTGCTAGACATAGTTTGGAACCATCAGTAGATGCCCAGGCATCCCCTCGACACAGCGAGGAGCACGGGCGAAAGAATTTCCGTGCGAGTCGGCTAGAGGCGAGTCACCACGAGAGAGGACATGGGGACAGGATCTCAGGACATAGGGACAAGGCTCGGAGCCTGACAAAGGGAGGAGCGTACGAGAGAGATCTAGGAGTCGTCATCACGTCAGGTGCGAGACCATATCGGGGAGATCCTGAAGCTACGACCATCTCACTATTCGGGTGATACAGGTCGGTTTTCAGGTAGAGGCCTGGTTGGTGAGCTTGAGCGGATGCTTCAAGCTTTGCCCTTGTACTAGCAACACGAAAGCTCGTGTTGCAATCCATCTTCTGAGGGATGGAGCAGGAGTCTGGTGGAGGACTGAGGAGTAGAAGCTCCATGTTGACTTAGAGACGATTACCGGAGTTGTTTGAGGAGTGTTTCAGGAGTAGGTATTTACCCAGGAGATTTATACAGCAGCGGATAGATGAGTTTCATGACCTCTATCAGGCATCGATGATAGTAGCTGAGTATGAGAGTCGATTTACGGACCTACTTGATCGTCGACTATATGCAGGATGAGCAGGTATGGATTCACAGGTTCATCCGGGGCCTGAACTTAGATTTAGCCGGCGCGGTGTGCATTCACCCCACAGAGACGTTAGCGAGAGGCCGTGGAGAGGCCTATATTGCGAGAGGAGACACGGGGAAAGACACGGCGAGGCTAGAGACGAGTTCGGAGCCGTATCCAAGCAGATGCAGGATAGTAGGTCGAAGGGGTCAGTTCCTCCTCCATGGGGTGGACAGAGTTTAGGGCAAGCTTCATTTAGGCCACCACAGCAGCAGACCCGCCCACCTTACCGACCTCCTCAGAGATTTGATGCACGAGAGGGACGTAGTATGGGGCCTCCTCCTGGGGTCCCATCGGGACACGAGTGCTGCAGAGAGCTCGGTCGGTAGGAGCTCGTCGGCGAGACCTCGGCGATCCATAGCCGGATCATCAGGATCTGTATCTCAGTCCTCTAGAGTACCAGCTGGAGCTGCCTCCCACTGGAGAGGACCAGGCAGCTGTTATGGTTGCGGAGTTGTTGGACATATTTGGAGAGATTGCCCACATAACCCTACCAAGGGTAAGACACAGAGCTCAGAGCCTACCGTTGGAGATATGGCACGGAGTCATCGGATCTACGCAGCGGTCGAGAACCACCAAGTTGAACATTATCAGTATCTTGTGTAATTGAGACGACAGGTAGTATTGGTGGTATTTCCACCTCTATATTATTTGATTCTGGTTCTTCTGATTCTTTCATTGCACCATCCTTAGTAGAGCGTTGTAGGCTGGTGGCAGTTAGGCAGGGCCGTAGTTGGGACGTTGAGATGGCTTCAGGAGCCAAGATTTCTGTAGACTCCTTAGTCAAGGAGTGTGTAGTGGATTTGGGACCCTTCACCACTACTTCTGATCTTCGGATCCTTCCATTAGGATCTTATGGCATCATTTTAGGCATGGATTGGTTGTCCGCCCACAGAGCTAGAGTGGATTGTTACCATAAGACTATTGCTTGCATTGATGATCTTGGGGCGGAGTTAGTGATATCAGGGGTTAAGAGACCCGTTTCTATTCACACCATCTCCGCTATGCAGCTTAAGCGGTGTGTGCGGCAGGGGTTGCCGGTTGTTTTCTTTATTCTGATTAGTGACAGATCAGAGGATGAGTCAGGGGGACCTTCCCTCGATGATCATCCCATCTTATCAGAGTTCGCTGATGTGTTTCCAGGGGAGCTACCGGGATTACCTCCCCCACGTGAGATCGACTTCCATATAGATCTAGTTCCAGGTGCAGAGCCTATCTCACGAGCACCCTATCGGATGACTACTCCTGAGTTATGTGAGCTCAAGTTGCAGCTTGAGGGCCTTCTGGAGAAAGGCCTAATCCATCCTAGCGTATCCCCTTGGGGTGCACCAGTTATCTTCGTAAAGAAGAAGGATGGATCTCTTCGGTTGTGCATTGATTACCGTCAGCTGAATAAAGTAATGATCAAGAATCGTTACCCCTTCCACGCATTGATGATTTATTTGATCAGATGAAGGGGGCTACAGTTTTCTCTAAGATAGATCTTAAGTCAAGGATACCATCAGCTCAGGATTGCGGAGATGGATATTCACAAGACAGCTTTCCGCACGAGATACGGCCACTACGAGTTCACAGTGGTACCGTTCGGTTTGACGAATGCCCCCGCAGTGTTTATGAGTTTGATGAATGGGGTATTCAGGACCTTCCTTGATCGCTTCGTGCTTATCTTCCTTGATGACATTCTGATTTACTCACGCACACGTGAGGAGCACGAGGAGCACCTTCGCCAGGTTCTTCAGTGTCTTCGTGAGCAGCGCCTTTACGGGAACTTAGAGAAGTGTGCGTTCTTTCACTGAGGTGCGTATTTGGGCCACATCATTTTTACGGGAAGGTATCGCGATCGATCCTTCCAAGATTTGAGCCATCATGGATTGGCCAAAGCACCCCACTAGTGTGACCAGGTGCGTAGTTTCATGGGTCTAGCGAGGTACTACGAAGAAGGTTTGTTCAGGACTTTTCTCGGATTGCGCACCCTATCACTTCTCTTCAGCGGAAAGGGAAGAAGTTTTTATGGTCAGATAGATGTGAGCAGGCCTTCAGTACACTGAAGGAATGCCTTACGAGAGCACCTATTCTTGCAGTGCCAGATCCTCATGGAGAGTTTTACGTATGCACAGATGCTTCCTTGGCAGGACTTGGAGGAGTGCTAATGCAGGAGGGTAGAGTAGTTGCCTTTGAGTCTCGCAAACTCAAAGATTATGAGCTCAATTATCCGACCCATGACCTTGAGCTTGCAGCAGTAGTACATGCCTTAGTGCGGTGGAGACATTTTCTTCTTGGCCGGAGATTTACACTCAGGACTGATCACTTGAGTCTTCGCCACCTCTTCACGCAGCCCAACCTCAACGCTCGTCAGCGGCGTTGGATGGAGTTACTCTGTGAGTATGACATGGAGATAGAGCATGTGAAAGGGAAGGAGAATGTGGTTGCAGATGCCTTGAGTAGACGGAGGCATGTGGCTACCATCGGTGGGCACATGGCCATCTTGCGGCGACTTTCTTATGATAGTTTCTACCTTGCGGCCGGAGCGGAGATGAGTCTCGAGAGGCCCCTTGAGGAGAGATTTGATGGATTTCATTAGATCTTCTCGAGACACGGAGAGCAGATTTATGTTCTTAGAGATGGAGGCTTGAGACATGACATTTTACCTTGTGCACCTTACTCGCCCATCCGGGTGAAGAAGATGCACGCCACCACCTGAGATTGTACTTTTGGAGAGGACTCTCGCTTCAGTAGGCCCCTTTAGAGGGGAGATTGAAGTGATGGATCCAGTCCTTCATCCTCAGCCATACAAGTGGAAGTGTTTTAGATGGACTTCATGGACTTGGGTTGGGTTGCCGACGTCGAGATACCACCACGACGCCATCATGGTCACAGTGGATAAATTGTGAAGGTATCTCATTTTTCTCCGGTGTGAAGACTACCTACACACTAGCGGTGCTGCAGTATATATCTTGATGAGATTGTCGAGACTACATGGGATTACATGGGATTCTCATGAAGATCATTTGCGATCCGCGACCCTTTGTACACCTCCCATTTTGGACCACCATGCGGTATGCCCTCGGGACGAGGATTAATTTCAGCACAACTTATCACCCTGAGACAGAGATGGACAACGAGAGAGGGTGAATCGATTTTGGAGGACATGCTCGGGATGTACGTGATGGATCATCGATCGAGATGGGAGGAGTATACTCCTATTTGGTAGAGTTTGCTTATAATAATAGCTTCCAGAGTTCTATAGGCATGGCTCCGTTTCAGGCATTATATGGCAGAGAGTGCAGGACACCTCTTAGTTGGGATAGGATTGAGGATAGGGTTTCCCTTGGGCCAGCATTATTACAGGACATGGAGCAGCAGGTTACCTTGATCAGACAGAGATTGCAGGAGGCACAGGATAGACAAAAGAAGTATGCAGACCAGCATAGGACAGATCGCAGCTTTGAGGTAGGCACGAAGGTGTTTCTTCATGTCAGACCGCATAAGAGCCCTATCCATTATGGAAAAGGTTCTAAGCTTGCTCCTAGATTTGTGGGTCCCTTTGAGATCTTGGAGCGCCTCGGCCCCTTAGCCTATCGCCTAGCATTGCCACCTAGCTTATCACGCGTCCATGATGTATTTCACATTTACGTGCTTAGGAGATATGTTTGATCCTTCTCATGTGCTTTGATTGGACTGCATTGCATTGCAGTGCGGGATCGGGGCGGGTGATGGTGGAGCCCATGCGCATTTTAGATCGCGGGACCACAGGCCTTCGCGGCGAGAGATTGATCGGTTTGGGTCCAATGGGGCCAGTGCGATGAGGCTGCTGCTACTTGGGAGGATGCTACATCATTGTGAGCTCAGTTTCCACACTTATTTCAGTGACTTCTAGGAGGAAGTCTAGTCTAGGGGAGGGGGATGTAATGCCCACTTCCTTACGACACTAGTTGATTATCATTTTGAGTTATGCGAGACTTTGGATATGGACATGACTTATACTTATGTTGATTAGCATGATGTTTTGTGACTAGATGCATTTGGATTATGATTGGATTTTGTTTTCGATGTATGACACTGTGACTCATGGACAGACTATTGGATACCGATATTATTTTTATATGGATATATTGCATGTGTTCTAACATTGGATTTCTTCGCCATGATGAGTAGAATGTAGTTGTTGAATTTACATTACTATAATTTTGGATAATGATGAAATGCATAATTAAGTTGTGATTTAGACCTAGAAATAATGATTAATTGAATTACGTATAGATGTTAATAAATTTCATGCATATGGTTATTTTGGATATTTTGACATGGCCGCAAGGCCGAAGAAGGTATTTTGCATTTTGCAGGAAACACAGCATGATCACAACCATGAGGGGGATTGGGAACCAAACACAACAGGATGTCGGGTGGTTACAACAATTGGTCGTCAAGGCAACTAGTAAATTGTATTGTGTTACCTTTGTTCTTTTATGTGTTGAGAAAAATTCCCATGAAAGGGAAATTTTCTAATGTGACCAAGGGGGTAAGAATTTCATTTACTTGTTTTAACTACTTTAGTAGGTGATTTTATTTTTGATATCTTTTTAAAATTTCTTTTGCTAAGTATGTTTAGAATTAATTTAACACCTTGTTTTAAATTTTAAGTCTTGGAGGGAAGTCTAGTGGATGTATTAAATTTTATGGTTGGCTCCTTGAGCCTTGTGTTTCCTCATGTATTGAATGCTTGGTTTTGAGTGTTGACCACTCCAAATCCCTTGAATCTCGAATTTGAGATTTAGGGCAATTTTGGGGGACTTGTGGGACAAGTTGAACTTGTCCCACACTTCCCAAAACCCCTTACCAACCATATCTATGGGTTGGGAAGCCAAAAAGGGGATTATTTATTGTTTTGGGAAGGGAAATGTGACTTTGGAGTGCACTTGTCTTCTTTTGCATTTAATTGTGCCTTAGGACACATGGGAAGGGATGGATTTGGATTAAAGATGTCATTCAACCCAACCACCCATTTATGGTGTTTTGGGATTTGAGTTGACTAAAGGGAGGTGGTCTTGAGGATGTGTGATGTGGCATCCTACAAGGAGCCACATCACCCTCACTCTTCCTCTTGTCTATTTATGGAAATTTCCTCTCTTGTTGAGGGGGTTGGAGTTTTGTTTTTGTTTTGTTGAAGAGTTCTTTTTATTTTTTTGGGAGAGAAAAGAATTGGGAGAAAGAGAAAAAAAAGAGTGCTTGGACTTGCATGCTTGGATTGTTTTGGAGGGAGCTTGGACAAATTTCTTGGTTTAGGCTTCTCCAATGGAGAGGTAGAAACCTTCTCCTTTGTTTTGCTTTCATATTATTGTTGATTCTATGCTAAATTTGTGAGTAATGCATGCTTACTTTGTGTATTGTGAAAAATGGATAGAATGCTTATTGTGTAGTATAGGAGAGAGGTCTATGGGAATACTCATGAGGGAGGCATAAGAGTAGATTAGGATATTGTGGAGGGAGTTTGAGAGGGATGCCCATCTTGGGTGAGAATGTTTACATTCTTACCTTGTTCTTGAGGGAGCCATAAGAGGAGGGAGGCATAAGAGTATGGGAGGAAAAGGGGGTACTTGAGGGAGGCATAAGAGTCATAGGGGCTTGAGTTTTATTGTGGAGGGTTTTGGATGGGCATCTCATCTCAATGGGGAGGCATAAGAAAAACTTTCCCATAGTTCCTTCTCTTGTTGGCTTGGATGAAAGCCTTGTTGTGAAATGTTTGGTGTTATTTGTGTGTCTCTTTGTTTCTTCTATTTTAGCTTTGAATGTTGTGAAGAAATTGTATTGTGGAAGCAAGTATTGTTGCCTTGAGTTGGAGACCACCCTTCATTGTGTTGTGTTTGGGGCTCGGGGGTCAATGGAGGAGATTGCTTCTCTTCTCCATTGAGATTTGGTTGGGAGGAGAGTGTTGCCTCTCCCCCTATCTTGGTTGTGATTTGAAATACTTGGAACTTGGAGCATGGATGAAGAACACCTTTGGAGCACAAGAACCTTGTTGTTGACAATGTAAAGACATCATGTATTTACCCACCTTGAGTGGAGGAAAAATGTAATATTGTTTGCTTTCTTTAGCTTCTATTGTTGTAAATTTATTCCACATGAAGTAGGGTGTGTTGTAATAAGATTTGAAGGAAAGTTGTATTGAAATGTTAATTTTCCTTACTTTAAAATTTATTGGAAAGGTTGTTGAAAATTTTTTTGTTGTGGAATGTTGGAAGAAAATTACAAAAGAACTATATTAAATTTTTTTGTTTACTTGATAGTGATGTATTGAAAGGGTTGGAAACATAGTGCATTATCTCTTGCCTTTTGATAAAAAAAAATCTATATAATCTAAAGCTCTATCAGTTTTTTTCTTTCTTCATTTATGAATCTATTACAAAATTATTTGCAAATTAATAAAGAAAAAAAAAAACACTGATATTTTAAATATAATTCATATTACAGAATATTGAAACTTAATGAAACTACTATTAGTAAATTGTAATATGCCAAGATACTATTTATATTCTTACACATTAACCCGGTATACTAATAAATGTTTATACAAAAAAAAAAAAAAAAAACTACGTATGAACTGTCCAATTAACTACGAAGCAAACTGTACTCCATGAAATTGTTTTTATATACGAAACAGATCCGCCTCTTTGCGACCCTCCACCTCGAGCTTCACTGTAAAACATGCGAAGTCTTATTAGAGAATCCTGTGATATTTTTCTTCCGGTCTTCGGGTAACACTCTCACTGTCCCTCAGTCCTTTTGGGGAGAAGAAAAATAATATTTAGAAGGTGAATCCCAGAAATTTGAGAATGCATTCAATACTGGACAAATAACAACATTATTATTAAGTCGTATTAAATATTACTTATTATCAAGTAAGGGAAATAAGGATCGGGAGGCTTTTGTTGTGTAGGGGCAGCAAAGGAGCTTTGTTGTGCAACTAAAACCACCAATATTAACAACAATGCCCTACTTCCATTATTTTTCCCAACTTTTAAACCATTTTCTAGCCGCAGATATAATAGACGCGATGGGAGCAAATGAATCATACAGCTGTTTGAGCTCTGTGGAAACGTCCCCCCCCATTTCTCTTTAAAGCATCTTAACAAAAAAAACACTACGAAGGAGGACCCCATTTTGAAGTTGCATTCGATACTGTATAGATAACAACATAGTTGGACAACCTGCTTGTTGGAACCGCCCTAGGGGCCTTCATACTGCTGTCTCATACTCAGTGCTACTTTGAAGTAGGCCAGGGACGTGGATCTCTTCCACCACCCAAAGATTTTAAAACAAAAACAAAAAAAAACTTGAGGCGTCTTACCCCGGGCTTCCTGTGCCCCTGTCCCGCTCGGAATGTATAAAAGAAAGAAAACACAAACAAAAAAAAAAAAGAGAAAGACGTCTCCTTTGTTGCGCCACCTCTATCTGACTGTCCACACGGCCTGGGTGACTGAGCAGTGGATCCACGCGCCAATAACCTTTTTCTTTACCTCCCTGTGAGCTTCATGCGCGGCCAGGTCAATGGGGAACAGCAGCGAATGTAATGCGTGACGACCTTTTTTGTTAATAAATTTGTAAATCTATTGAGATTGAAAATATAGCGGCTCAATGGTAGGTATAAATCTTTGCACGCCCAGAGGAAGAGAGTTGTTTGATTATGATAGTTGGTGGGTGAGGTCCACCGCCCCCAACCAACAAGATTTAACTCAGATTTGAAACACCTTTTACCCCATTGATTCTCATAACCATTTCCTTCTATTTGTTTGTACACTTGCTTCCATGGAATGTTATCATATTTCCACACTTGTTTAATTAATAAACGAGGTTCAATGTCTTCTCAAAATTTTATCATCTTGTGATGAGCGTATATACATATTGTTCAATATTTGTGGGATTTTTTTAATTTATTTAGTACATACCTACCTCAATATTATGAGAATTAATATACTGCCTTAAAATTCATATACAAATATTCAAATAAATCACAATTATTGGTGAAGTCATGGATGTATATAGTGATATGTCTATTATTATATGTAGAAGAGATGGCATTAAGGCCGTATAATTTTTTTAGCTATTACATTATGTAAATATTGAAGATATTTTGGTAGGATTTCATATTTTCTTTCTATCATTAAATGGGATGTCACACATTTTTACATTGAAGAAGCCATTATATGCGAAGATTTTAACATGCAAAATTTCTTGAAAATAAATTTCGATTTCATTGAAAATGTGAAGATTAAAATGACAATATTGAAGATGTCACGGATGTAATCAAGAGTTGTTGATCTCCTATTTTTAATGTTTTGTTCACCTATCTTTCTATTAATTTTTTTTGTGAAGCCTTCAACTTCAACCGAAAATATAAGCAATGTGGGATACAATTAAAAATAATAAAAGCTAAACCAAAAACTAGGATACTTTAATTAACAATGTCAAGATTGAATTAAAAAAAAAAAAAAAATCGCATTTTGGGACGGATGTTTTGCGGCGCCATCGTCGCCGTCGTTGTCGTGAACGTGGCGTGTCTTTTAGCGGGCGTTACACAAAATAAGTAGATTTTATCTGTCAATCGAACTTTGTTATTTTTTATTTTATTTTTCATGTCATCAAGGTTTAAGATTGGATGGTATCTACTTCGTTAGATAAGATGAAGACATGAATGGAAAGATAGAAATTAAAAGGTGGAAAATAAATACATGCATGTCCTACCTATTCCACTGGCTCAGATTGTTCCTACCCAAATAACATATGCTAGTTGTGTTCCACTTTATTGTCTCGATATCTTTTTCATTATTCAAGTAAAGGCGCCAAAATAAGAAATGGGGCAAATGAACTATATGTAAAAATGGTGATAAATTTTATTTAGTTTTTCTAAGTCAATTCAAAGTAAACATAGTGAAGATGATAGAACTGAAAATTTGAGAGATGACATAGAAAACTAACAGCTAACATTGCATTCTGATGGATGACATAGAAAACTATAAAATGGAATGATAGATATAATCAATAAGATCTTTAAACCACCTACACTCGTAGTTTTGCATGTATTTATTTTATTAAAAATCGTTGCGCTATTATAGAACACATTTACAATGACGTTGATATCTGAGTTTCCATGGAGACATGTACAATGATGTTGGATGGTATGAAATTTAACAGATCTCAGTCATGATCGCAGGTTAAGATCCCTCAAAACATCGTAACATTACAAAATAATATATGCAAACTTCTTTACACATCGAGTAAATGCAAATAAAACTTAACATTCCAACCTGCGTGTTTTCCAATGGTGTCACATGTGGTGATAGCTTTGTATGATATGTGTAGGTTTGTTATAAATTGCGAGCATTATGTGGAATCGAAGCTAATCTCCCCAAAGAATGCATTGCATGCATGCCCGCGAGCCATGAAAAATGAAACAATGCACATACATCCACGTGCTTTGGTGGGACCCACGCGCCAGTGGTCACGTCATTCTTGTCGGCGACATTAAACAAAGTGCAATGCAATCACAAAGCAACATGTGGCAGGTGGTAGGCGAACTAGTGGGAATGTGCGCTTGAAACTGAGAGGTCACCGGTTCGATCCCTATTGGGTTTGTCTGTGCGTTGTTGAAAAACACACTGTGTTTTTCAACACAAAAAAAACTAAGTCAGAAAATTCTCGACACGTGAAACAGGAGAACATGATGACCATGATGAGGTGGTGTATGGGTTTTTTCACATACATAGGCGCATTCTTTGGGGATGATAGCTCTCGCCTTGTGTGGACGCTTCTCCATTTGCAAGTATTGCTCCCTCATTGACCACAAGAACCGCGAAGACATTTGTGCCGACTGTAAGGACCTCACCTCCACGAGATCCCTTTTACCTCCAATTCCATGCCCAAAAATCTCATGTGCTTACATGAGCTAAAAGGGGTAATGAACTTGTAAGACACGAGAGTTAAATTATTTGTAAAAAGTGTAGCCGTGAGGAAAGTGTAGCCTTGTTTAATGATGTGATGTGAAAAGAGAAATGATGAAGATGAAGGTTGACCTCGTCCATGTTGTTGTAACACCATAAGCTAGGAGAAACCTCTCTCGTGTCCCTGCAATCAAGGATGATATTTGATGGTTGACCAAAAATCTATGAGGTTAAGAGGTTTTAAAGTCTCTATATTAAATACCTTTTCTTTATTTAATAATTTAAAAATATAGTGTTTATTTTAGT
Organism: Taxus wallichiana var. yunnanensis; assembly: GCA_018340775.1. NCBI lineage: Eukaryota > Viridiplantae > Streptophyta > Pinopsida > Cupressales > Taxaceae > Taxus > Taxus wallichiana. The sequence continues at coordinate 675,242,876 of CM031236.1, forward strand.
TGTATTTACAAGTGTCACAAAGTTTTAGAGATTATATGTTTGATATAAACACATTTTCAACAAAATATGTTATTTAAATATTTATGTAATGCTACACTTATATTTAGATTGAATGTGTTCATAGTGATGAAAATGAATGTCAAGTTTTGTAAAAGTTCTTTCATGTTAAATAGGGAGGGGAAGACTGAAATGGGTGTCAAATCTCAACTCTATCTTCAATCCTTCCACAATGGGTATGTGATTACAACTAATAAGACTTTCTTGCGGGACACACTTACATGCTCAAGGAACAAGAAAATTCACGAAAGTGACAAGACGTCACATTTGCAGGATATGAACCCAAAAAAAGAGATAAAGGTGTAAAGAACAAGATAAACCACAAATCAAGTAACCATAAACATTATTATGTAATTGGAACAGCTAATAGACGGTGAGGATTCATTTGGGCGTTGAACTCCGGTCTAGATCTAGATACAGCCATTAGATTTCTCCAAACCCGTCAAATACTAAATCTCTCTTTTCGATCTCCATTCACAAAATGTCACCTGATACACGGACTACAAAATGTATTAATATGGTACCTATTAATGATGGCGAAAGGTGTGATTCTTTTTTCAAATCTTCTTCGTACAAGTTTATTTAAAATCATTTTAGGCACAAATTAAGTGTGATATTTTCACTTCACCCGTGCTCTTGTTTTTTTTTACATTGTGGAGGAAATATTTTGTACTCTAAATTGCAGTCGGGACTTGCCAAATCTGTGGTCACCTCATATATGGATCGCAAAATTTTTACGTCCCTCAATTTCCTTCGAATAAGATATTGCATTTATGGATAGAATCGTCTATTTTGATTTTGCTTTAATCGTATGTACTTAGATGATACCTATTTGTTTCACATTTGAATTGAAAACATAAAATTTTGTCAAAATATTGTTTTTGGATTGCAAATCACAAATCAGATCGAATTTAACCCCGAACGTCTAAATGGCCGTCAAGTTTAACCACTGTGGAGGACTTACAGAGCCCACGTAACTTTCATGCACATATTTCTAATGAAATTTAATACGCCTTGATTGACGCGAAAGATATTGTGATTCTTTCCGGAGCTCAAGAGATTCTAATTTCTACGAGCGGCATGTACTTCGTACTTAGACACTCATTGTGACTCTTGAATTGTGAAATATTAGATTGGTTTTCAAAAGTGTGATTTTTACACTTACAGGTCTCCTCCTCACATTATCTTGCCTGTCACAAGGAAATTCGACGATGAGCACAGAACCTGTCCGAGCAGCAGATATCCTACCATATAGAGAGAGAGTTAAAGATAGGGCGAGTAGATCCCAGATAGATATGTAAGGCTCATCTGACCTATACGAAGATGCCTTCTAGATTGCCGAGTGGTGATCTAGATTGGCCCATATCTTTAACTTAAACTCTCTTGTGTGCGGGGAAGGGGGTATAGAGATTTGTAAGTGGTGCTCGAGATTGGAGGATGGGTTATGGGTAGATAGATTGGAGAGTGGATGATGAGCACCTATCTCTTAGATCCCGCACATGGCGACTAAGGATGCGAGTGCGGATGCGCAGCTACAGTGATGCGAGCGCGCATTTTACCCTGTCCTCCGCACATGAATGAAGGCCTCGCCCTCCTCCGTGCAATGTTTTGAAAGTCAAATGCTTATGTGGCGTTGTTTAAATGGAGAAAATAAATTAATTTAATCTACTTGTACGTGACTGTCACAGATGTGATAGGTTGTCATAAATGTGATTGACAGTTCCGTGCAGAGTTTCCCGGTGGGCATAGGCAGGTATAGCATTTGTAGGAGGTGCTCGCTTGGAGGGACGCGCATTTGCAATGCTCTAGATTGAGGGCGCCTCTCTCCCGCATTTTTCACTGTTTTCCCCTCATGTGCGGGGTTCTTCTATATGTATATAATGCCCATGACTTTTCTACCTCGGATTTCTAAATTTTGACCATCATCATGGGATTAAATTTGACTCTTTTTTAAATGTTTTAAACATAAAATACTTTTAAATATCTTATATAGCCATCACACGCAACATATATATATATATATATATATATATATATATATATATATATATATGGAATAATTAGTAAAAATTACACTATTTTAGTTATGCACATTCTTTCAAATTAGAGTAAGGGGGTTGACTCTCGAGGATTGAAAATTTTGACATTGATTTGACAGGTCGTATCAACGTTACATCGAACGATCTGTGTTTGATACATCGGATGGTTAAACAAATGTATTTCTCTATTTATCTCCACGTTGTAATATTGTTACCTACCCACAGTAGGGGAAAGTAGCCAATGACGGTGTTGTTAGAAAAAGTAAGATTGTCTAGAATTTTCTAGACAAAATAGAAGTTTAGGAAATAAGAAAAATCTTGAAATTAGAAGATTCCAGGTATAAAGAGGAAATTAGAAAACTCTAGAATATAGAAGCTTTTGGATTCTTATAATCCAAACCTATAAATTTGTAACAAGACAACAAGTTGGATTGCAACAATCAGAGTGGATGTAAGTTGGATTGTTGAATTACTAAGAAATATTATTGAGTCTTTTCTTGTTAAAAGTGTTGTTATGTTTTTTAAATATTTTATTTTTTTGGGCATGTGCTTTTTCATGGTATCGAGTGACAGGTCTCGAATTCGAAACTCACTAGGGTAACATTGAGGGGTAGATTGTTGGCATGTGTGCGCAAGCGCTCCCTGTGAGTTTCATGACATAGACTAACCGCATCTCGACGTAGATCCTAACTCTCACGATTGTAGCGTAGACCAATACCTATGGGTTTTGGTCTAACAGCAATTGTTTCCAACAAATGGTATCATAGCGAGGTTTTTTCTGTAACAAGGCTGATATTGATTTTTTTATTGAGGGTTGAATATTGAATTTTTTTGAGGGATTTTTACTCTAATGGGTTCTTCAAATGAAGGATTGTCAATCTTCAATGGAAGTGGTTTTGCAGATTGGAAGATTGCAGTAAAGAATGCTTTGAGGGAAAAAGCTTTGTGGAGGATTGTGAAAAAAAAAATTGAAGAACCGCAAAGCAATGATAAAGAAAAGGAATTTTGGAAATGTAAGTTGGAGCAAGCTAGAGGAATAATTGGTAAGGCATTGAGCCCAAATCTTAATAGAAGATTTATTGATATTGATGATCCAATAGAGTTATGGGAAAAATTAGAAGAAGATTATAAAGATGTAGACATTGCTAGCATGTTTAGTATAGAGGAAAATTGGTGAATTTAGATCCTGCTGATTTTGAGAAAATGAGTGATTATTTTAATGAAGTTACATATTTAAATACTCAGTTGAAGAAAATAGGTGATGAATATGCAAAAAAATGATTTTCAATTGATTGTTATGGTTGAGAGTAAGCTCCCCCAACCTTACAAGGTGTTTAAAGAATCAAGGAAAAGGGTTATTCAATTAAATCCAAGTACTCCCCAACAAACATTTGATCAATTTTGCAAATCAGTTTTAGATGAAGAGATTCAACTTATTAAAGAAGGACATATTAAGAAAAATCATGCATATGTAGCTAAGAGTAATTTTTTTCAAAAATATTGATGAGAAGAAAAAGTGGAATAGTTATAGTAAAAATCGAAATAATGATGGATCTAACCATTTTTCTAAAAATGATGGTGTAGAAAAGCAAGTTGGAAGAATACTTGATTATTTGCAGGTATTGTGGAGGCGAAAATCACATTGAGAAATTTTGTTTGAAGAAGAGGGCCAATGAAAGGCAACAATACAAGCCCAAGCAAGAAAGGTTTAAGGATGGGAAGACATATAAGCATAGCTTCGTGGCAATCTCCTTCAAAAGAAAAGGTGAATCAAGTATGGAGGTAATTTCTAGATCTAAAAATGAATCTAGTGTTAAGGGGGTACTTTGCTTTAGACTCCAATAAAGAATGGATTTTAGATTCAGGAGCATCATCTCATATGACTGGGGATAAATATTTATTTATTGATTTTGAAGAAGGGAAAAATCATATCAAGAAATCAGTATTGGAAATAAAATGAAACTTCGGGTGTTAAAAATGGGGATTGTTAGAGTAACTAATGGAATTTTGAAAAATGTTTTATTGGTTGAAGGATTAGGGGTGAATCTTATTTCAGTATATAAAATTTCTCAAGCTGGTTATGAGTTTGTTGTCACTATGCTTGATCAAGTCATTGTTAGAGATAGAAAAGATCCAAGAAATATGATTGTTATTGGTAGAGTGGATCACAAGGAATGTCTCTTTAAATTTGTTGGATTTGTAGATGATGAATTTATAGTCTCCAATGCTTTTATTGCTAAGACAAATTATATGTCAAAACTTTGGCATGCTAGACTAAGACATATTAATTATAGAAAATTACAAGATATGGTATGGATGAATATGGTTAGAGGATTAAAAAAATTCAGCTTTTGATGGAGTGTGTGAAGGATGTGTGTTAGGTAAACACCATCGAGATCCTTTTGATTCAGGAAAGGCATGGAGAGATAATCATCCACTACAACTAATTCATAGTGATTTATGTGAACCGGGTTATCCTTCCCTTTCAGGCGCCATGTATCTTCTCACTTTTATTGATGATTATAGTAGGAGAGTATTGGTTTATTTTATGGAAAGGAAAAGTGAAGTATTTGAAGTTTTTCAAAAGTTTAAGGCATTGGTTGAAAATCAGAGTGGAAAAAGAATTAAGTGCTTAAGGTCAGATAATGGGGGTGAATATTGCAAATATGCATTTGAATCATTTTGTGAAAATAATGGTATTAAGATACAACAAATTGTTCCATATACCCCTCAACAAAATGGAGTTGTTGAAAGGATGAATATACTCTTTTAGAAATGGCTCATTGTATGTTGCATTCTAAGGGTTTGCATAATAAATTTGGAGTTTGATGTTTCTTGTGTTGCACATATTATAAATAGAATCCCCACCAAAGCCCTCACGAATGTCACTCCTGAAAAAGCTTGGAGTGGAAGAAAGCCTCATGTTGGGTATTTTAAAGTGTTTGGGTGCATTGCTTGGGTACATATCCCTGATGAAAAAGGGAAAAGTTAGAACCAAAGAGTCATAAGTGTTTGTTTATGGGGTATAACGAAGAATCAAAGGCCTACAAGTTATATGATTTGGTAACAAAGAATATTTTTATTAGCAGAGATGTAAAATTTGATGAGCATTCTCAAATTATAACAAATACTTCCCATGATGGAGATTACATTGAGGCATGCACTACTTCTAATGATGATAATATTATTGATAGTGAAATGACTAATGTTTGTGATCAACATATTTCGTAGCTAGTGATGATGAAGGAGAAGATGATTCAGCCAGGCAAAAGACAAGGAGTATTGAAGAGATATATAGAGAAGGTTCAAGACTCAAGGAAGGAATAAAAGTGCTCTCATGGTGAAAGTCTTACAGATAAATGATCCAGTCTCATATGAACAAGCTAGAGGGAAGAAAGAATGGGAGCAAGCTATGAAAGAAGAATTTGATGCTTTACAAACAAATAATACTTGGGAACTTGTGCCCTTCTAAAGGTAAGCATGTTATTAGTTGTAAATGGGTTTATAAAACAAAGTTGAAGTCGAATGGTGCTATTGAAAAATTTAAAGCTAGATTGGTTGTTAAGGGATTCAATCAAAAGGAAGGTGTTGATTATGAAGAAACATTTTCCCCTGTAGTTAAAATGAATACCATTAGAATTATTCTTTCTTTGGTTGCTAGTTTTGGATGGCATATTCATCAAATGGATGTTAAAAATGCATTCTTAAATGGAGATTTGTGTGAAGAAATATATATGAATCAACCACTAGGTTTTGTAGATCAGAAACATCCAAACCTTGTTTGCAAATTAAAGAAGTCTCTTTATGGTCTTAAACAAGCCCCAAGGGCATGGAATGAGAAGATTGATAGGTACTTTCAGCTTCATGGTGTTAAAAATGTAAATCAGATCTGAATCTTTATGTGAAGAGAATCCAAGATGAGATTATTGTTAGTTGCAATTTATGTAGATGATTTTCTCATTGTTGGACCAAATATTGGGTTGATTAATGATTTAAAATTAGATCTTAAAAGACATTTCAGATGAGTGATTTGGGTGAACTAAACTATTTTCTTGGATTACAAGTTTGCAGACTAGATGGAGGATTGTTTATTTCTCAATCGAAATATGTTTTGGATCTTTCAGAAAAGTTTAACATGTTGGAGTGTAAACCAACCTCTACTCCCTATCAATCTGGAGTCAAGCTTAGTAAGGAATGTACTTCCAAGGGGGTGGATCCAACTTTATACAGACAACTTGTTGGTAGCCTTGTTTATCTAACTCATTCTAAACCAGACATTTGTTTTGCAGTTAAACCTTGTATCCAGATTTATGCAGGAACCTAAAGAAATTCATTGACTGGTTGCAAGAGAATTATGTAATATTTTCGTGGCACAATACACTATGGCATTCATTATGGCTATAAGTCATCAATCTCGTTGGTTGGATTTACAGATTTTGATTGGGCTAGTGATCTAGATGAAAGGAAATCAACTAGTGCCTACATTTTCAAACTTGGATTAGGATCTATTACATGGAGTAGAAAAAAAAAACAACCACCTCATTTTCCTCATGTGAAGTAGAATATAGAGTAGGAAAAGAAGCAAGTTTGGATTTGAAATCTTTTATCTGAGCTTGGTCTTCCACAATGTTCAACTACTACTTTGTATTGTGATAATCAAAGTGCCATACAAGTGGCATATAATCCAGTGTTTCATGCTAAACAAAGCACATTGAGATCGATGTTCACTACATTTGGGATCTTGTACAACAAACTATTGTCAAGCTCCAATATTGTCCAAGTGAAGAACAAATTGCTGATATATTCACTAAGAGTATGATTGAAGAAAAATTTATGAAGTTTTGAGAAATGCTCGACATGTTAGAGGTGAACATTAAGGGGGATAGTGTATAATGTTCCCCTCCTTTTGTATTTTTTTCTAGCCAATCTTAAGGGGGATGTTAGAAAAGTAAGATTGTCTAGAATTTTCTAGACAAAATAGAAGTTTAGGAAATAAGAAAAATCTAGAAATTAGAAGATTTCAGGTATGAAGAGGAAATTAGAAAAATATAGAATATAGAAGCTTCTGGATTCTTATAATCCAAGCCTATAAATTTATAACAAGACAGTAAGTTGGATCAACAAGTTGGATTGCAATGAAGTTGGATATGTTGATTGTTGAATAAATAAGAAATATTTTTGAGTCTTTTCTTGTTAAAAGTGTTGTTCTATTTTTTAAATATTTTATTGTTTTGGCTTGTAATTTTTCACGTGCATGGGCCAATGACTGTGTGAGTGCATATTTGAAATAAAGTACTAGAAATCACACGCGATAAGTGCATGTGAAATCTAAATGGGATGTGGCATATGAACAATCTAGAAATGAGAACAAAGTGTGGTGTAAAAAAGAAAGGGAATAAAGAAATGATGTTTTAATTAAATATTAAGTAAGACATGTATAAGTAATGGAGAATACAATTTTCACCCATAAATAGTCGAAGAGGAGGGTAGAAAAATAAGCTAGAAAAGAAATTCATTTATGATTTATTATGCTTAGGGAGGTCGGCCTCGAGTATTAGCCATAGGTTAGAATGGTATATATAGGGGTTAGAAGGTTGTATTTAATGATGATATTGAGGATTGGAGTGTTATTGTATGTTTTGGAGGTTACCCCCTCGAAGTGGTATTGGAGGTTGCCCCCAGAAGTGGCAGAAGGCTATTATATGAGCATATTTTCATCATTTATATATATTTTGGTGTTCTCTCATGTTATTCTTTTGTATATGTTAAGGGGATGTGTGCCACATGTATGGCATCTCCATTAACCCATATACATTATAATATTATATCCCAAGGTACATAGCATTGCCTCCCTCTTTGACCTTTGTTTCGTCCCCAGAAACATAAGAAGAAGCCATATAATGAGTGTGCTTTAAATTATTGCACACTTGTCGCCAAGCTTCGGTCATCCAACCACCATATGAAATCCTATCTTGTGTAACACTTCCTCATCAAAATCTTCTTCTTCTTCTTCTTCTTGATGTTATTTCCTTCGATTTTTCTTCTTCTATTTCTTTTTCTTTTTCTTCTTCGCTTCGTCTTCTTCTTCTTTTGTTGCCCATCTGTCCATGAAAACTTGTTCCAGTTCCTACAAAGACCAATTAGACTTTTCCTTTTCTAACTTAGAAAAGAAAATCATGTAGGGCCACTAATCCACAACTTGAATAACCAAATATCTGATGGTTTAGAGAATTTATCCCTGAATTTGTTCCACCATTCTCTAGCATCAATCCTGCCATCTCTAAAAAAAGCTACCATCCCCATGATCCACAAAACTAGGGTTTTGTAATTCTGAAAATACTTCGGCCGATGGATAAAAACACAAAGAACAAACCCTAACTGAAATTTCAAGAGATTTCCGAAAATATAAATTTTGCTAAAAAATACCACAATTTGCTTCTTGAAAAGTGAATTTATGAAAAAACCTAAAACACCAATAAAATCCGTAAAACAAATCCAATCGAGCTGAAGTTTTTAGATATTCTGACTTAGAGTGTTTCCAAATTATTCTGAAAAAATTGGAAAAGAATTCGATATACTCTTTAAGATATACTTGAAACAAAAAATTAGGGTTTTTGCCCTAATTTTGGCCGAAATCGCTGCTCTAATACCACTTGTAAGGATATTACTTGTATAAATCAGAACATATACAGTAGAATAACATGAGAGAACACCAAAATATAGATAAATAATGACAATATGCTCATATAATAGCTTTGCCACTTCAAGGGGGCAACCTCCAATACCACTTCGAGGGGGTAACCTCCAAACCATACAATAACACTCCAATACTCAATATGATCATTAAATACAACCTTCTAACCCCTATATATACCATTCTAACCTATGGCCAATACTGAGGCTGACCTCCTAAGCATAATAAATCATAAATGAATGATATAATAAGATAAGGGGATGTGTGCCACATGTCGGCATCTCCATCAACCCATATACATTATAATATTATATCCCAAGGTACATAGCATGGAAGGAAATGCAGAGGGGTTTATGAGTGGGAAAAGGTTTAGAGAATGTAGGCGTGATTCCTCGTTATTGGGAGATTGCAATATCACGTGAAATGTATGATGGAAATGCCAAAGGGGATCTTTAGAAGAAAGCAAATTGGAGCGAGAGAAACAATGGGAGAGGAAGAGGGGCATAGAGTAAGGTCTTTGAGGGTGGAGAATTTTAATGGAAGGGACAATGGAATGAGGGAGGTAATGTGAAACTATACCTTATGAGATCCACTTGAGGCGATTACAAGAAATAGTTGATGCACAAAATGTACGATGTGAACGCCGAAAGGGTTCTAGAGAAGAAGTTAAACTAGATGAGGTGAAAACAATGGGGAGAAGAGGGGTTTAAGGAAAGGCATTAGAGGTTGGAGAAGTGTATGGGAAAGGAATGATGAATCAAGGAGGCAACACTGGAATATATTCTCTAAGAACTACATGACATTATTTTCATTTGTATTAATGGGTAAGTGTATGTTCTAGAACACGTAGATGAAATAGTCGATGGAGATATGTCAGAAAGTAGTCTGCATCAACCAATTATTGTAGAACTTAGTAGGACCCATTTTAAATTTTGAGGTAAATTATTTACATGAAGTAGAAGCACACGATTATGAGTCATGTTTGAGGGAACAAAAATTTAAAAAGAAGGAAACCCAATAAATGTGTGTTTTCAGTTTCAAGTTTAGTTCTTATATGGGAACAATCAGGAACAAAAAGAATCGATAATCTGGGCCACATACTGCATTGGCCATAAGAGTGAAAGGTGGGTTTCATCAACCATTCGAAAGAGAGATTTCATTTGCAATTTGATCTTGCATTATATCTTTCATATTTCATCTTTCATCTTGCATGATTAGATTACAATAATCGTAATTCATTTTTTTAAAAAGTTTGCAGCTAGACACACATAAATTCCATAGAATGTGGCGTGTTAACATCAAAACCAAAATATCAATAACATAAACAAGCACGTAGGATACTGAATCTTCATAATTTTATCATGGTTATTTGAGCTACTAAGAATGATTCCAGAATAAAAACAAATTAAATAGAAAAAATGATATAAAAGCATTGTACAAGAGTTTTATTCTATTTGAATATACATGTAGCATCCAAAATAGTGTGGGTAAGCCTTCAAAGATACTTGACAGTTGGTAGAAGTTGCTAAGGTAAACATTCTTCTTGATACAAAATGAAAAGAAAGGATAAATTATTTCATAACTAAGACTCAAGTTGTTCTTAAATCAAACATGATATATAGTTTATGTTGTGAAGAGCTCTCCACTTCAATGAAGATGTAATATTGTTACGATATTTGAAATAAATGTTTTACCATGATATATAAAAGGCCATAAAAGTAAAGTGATGACTACTTGGCCTAGTAGATCATTTGGAACAAATAGCTCAACCTAATCTTGTTAAACAATGCCTCATATGTGTGTATGTGGAAAGAGAGTTGAATGTGGGGAACCCAAAATGGAAATTATATCTTTCGCACTCAAGGAACGATCATCAAGAGTATGGCATACTACCTCTTCTAGTTGCAAAACCAAAAAAACATGATAATTTTATAGAGGGCTTCACCACGTCATCCGCAATCACAAAACATTGTATGCAAATCAAGGGTCAAAGGTGGAGCCAGGAAGATGTTGAAGAACCATAAATTATGGGTCGCAGATCTACATGGACCTTAAAGTTAGAAATTTCACTATGCAATTGTAGACAAAAGACTATCAGGAAGGTATGTTTCTTCTACTGCATCATTCAAGACACACACCCCTTTACTAAGAGGACTAGTTAAAAGGAAACACTTTTATGTAGCAGAAAAGTGAAATCAAATTTCGGTTTCCTCTACTATAAAATTAGACTTCCACATCTTACAAATTTTACATACCTAAAATACGACACATTTTATTTCTAATAGAGCTCATAGCTTACTCGATGGCCATGCCGACATCTGAACATCCATTCGAAGAAATTGATTGTGCCTCCTTGAAACTCTCTTCCTTACTCATTGTATTTAGTTTCTTTTCCTCTCTAGATCAAAAGCATGGGAAATAGTCCATTTAAGTAACACACTCTTAGGAAAACCTAGATGCTCCTCACATTTTATCTCGTCATTAATTCCTAATTCTAAATCAACCCCAACATTTCATCTCACTCGCTAAACACCCCACATGACTCGTAGAAAAAATTAAGGGCCCTTCAAACATTTTGTGACAAGTTCAACCTGTGATAAACATTTACCATTCACAAAAATTCATATAGAGATCCTCACAAATCACCAACCCTAGGGATGTAATCCTTAGAGAATGTGATGAAAATGTGAATTTATTTAGTCTGTATTGAAGAAATAGACAATCTCCGAACCAAAAACTAAACTTATTTAGAAGAAACTACGAAAATGTCTCTTTGAAAAAATAATATTTCCACAATACTTTTTTTATGATTTTCGATGTAAAATACTTGGAAATATTTGCAATATCCTTCACATGTAACTTGCATATTTAAAACTTGATCGTCATTATCTATATATATTTATAAATAAATTATAAATATATATATAAATATGTTTTTTAAGGATAACATCATGAAAAACGTCTAAAAGACCATCAAATACAACCCTTGGATGGGTAATAATAAAACATCTCCATGCATGAAGTCATTAAAATCCATACGTTTTGATTTCAAACCATGATTTGATTATCCATTGCAATCAAACCCAATCTCAAAGAATGGTAAAAATAAAACAATTCGATTCGCACAAATCTATAGGTAAAGTAGGTAGAAAGTGTATAAAATAACAAGACATATACACTTTGCATGTTCACTTGATTAAATAAAAACAAATACTTGCACAACACTCTACCATGATTTATACTTGACTGCACTGACTCCAAATAATTTCTCATCTTCGTGAGTAGGTACTGAGCACCAAGCATAAAAATGGGCACAGAGGAGATGAACCATTGGATCAAAATAAATTATAATATATCGATGATGTATGGATGTTATCTTAATCGCCCATGTCCTTGTTCCGTTGTCAGAGGGAGGAGGCCTCAACCCAACTAGAACAATGCCTTTGGCATAATGAAAACAATCAAATTTCAATTAAAAATTTCCTTGCATCTGCCCAATAAATGTGTGCATGTGGCTATCAATATTTTATTGAATATATATTAAATCAGTCAAGTTTACTTCACATCTTGCATTAGATATTGTGAAAAAATATTTTCCCTCACCAAGGCCTAGGTTGCACCAAGGCTCGAGGTGAAAACCATCACAAAAGCGATATTCCTCAAATGAAGTGTACTTTACACATGCTAAATGATTGCAAGCCACATTCAACTTAGCTAGAAAGGTGAGTGCATTCAAAGATTATTATCAGACAAATCTAAGCTCTCCAGGGTTTTCATGTTTGAGAGTGTTTCTAGGATAGTTCCTATTAAATTGTTTTTCTCAATTAAAGAATATGGATAAATTTCATCCTGCCAAATTGTGGCCATATGTTGCCACTTAGATGGTTTTTGCCCAAGTACAGTGTAGGAGGAAAATTTGACACTTGATTGTACTGCAATCCACTCGCATTCTGATTGTGCTTTATAAATAGAGGAAGGTCAAGAGAAGTTTGATCTGCTTGTGTTATATTTTGTAATGATGTGAGACTCCTCATTTGTGTAAGATTTATGGGAATCTCTCCTGTGAGGGAATTGTTTGACATGTCTAAATAAAACAAAAATTTGAAGTTACCAAGCCAAGGAGGAAGACTTTCAGTAAAGCCATTCCACGAGAGATCAAGCACCTATAAAGACTTACAATTTTGTAACCAATTGGGAATCTGACCTTTAAGGCCATAGTTTCCAAGAGCTAATATTCTAAGCATCGAAACCAATAATACATGTTGAAATTGTCCCTCCATTAAAATTTTTAGAAAGAATCAAAGTAGTCAAGTTGGGGCAATTTTGTAAAACATGTAGTGCGGTAGAAACATTTATTACGCTGTTATTTGAAACAAAGATAAATGAAAGGGATAACAAAGATCCCACGCCTTAAGGAATTTTGCCATGAAGCCTGTTACATAAAGACAAATCAGGCAGATACCCAGAAAACTTGTTATTGCCAAGAAGCAGTTGCTCTAGTTTCTCAAGCTTACCAAGCTCCTCTGGAAGGTGACCTGAAAATCTATTACCATCCATAGTGCAAGGATGGTGATATTTGAAATATTCCCAATTCTTTCATCTACATCTCCAGAAAACCCATTGCTAGTTAGGAGCAGTCATCTCAAAGATGATACACTGAACGTATCAATTGGAAGGGGTCCAACAAGGTGATTGAATTTTGTTCATGGAAAAATCTAGAATATGCACTAACATCAAGGAATTCTCAAATATCAGTATAATTATTGCTGACATTGAAAGAAATTAAATTGGAAGCAGTCCCAAAGTTAAGGAGCTCAGATCTGAAGAAATTGCTTGAAATATTGATGGTTCTGATGGATGGAAGCCCATTTGTAGCAAATACCGTTATAGGACCTGAAAAATTGTCAAACTCGATCTAGTACTTCCATTTCTTGCAATAGGAACAATTCATGAGGGGCACCTCTAGACAAAAAATTGAAGGCTAGATTGAGTTCCTTGAGATTGTGGAGGCAACCCAAAGAGCGTGAAATGGCCCCTCTACAACTTAAGTTTTGTAACCCTCTTCTTATTCTCCTCGCATTCAACCCCCTCCCATAAGTAGTAATCAACTCCACCTTGAAACTTGCCTCCCAATTCAAAGAGGAACCCGAGCCTCTCTTGAATTCAAGTAATGCCCTCATGTCATCACCACCATTGCACTCCAAAGTGCCTCTCCATTAAAAGGAAATGAAAAGAAAAACAATATTGTTGCAGCTTATGCAAAACACTTTTTTTATATATGACAAAGCAAATATATTTTTACCTTTTCCTAGAAACTCGATTGGTAAACCAATTTTTTTAAACATTGATAAAGAAGGATATATATTTTACCTTTTCCTAGAGATGACCTGATGCTTTCTCAAGCCATTGAATTTGTTAAAGGGAATAGAAAAGTTGAAATCTATAAAAATGGCATCTGAATCCATCCACATAAACCACGACACAGATGGATTGCTCCTCATCAGGCATAGAAGAAGTGGGTACCTAACCCAAGTTCCAACGAATCCTTTTTGCCATACCTCTAGCGCATACAAAACCTTGCAGCCGTGCAGATTACAGTAATCCACCTTATTTTTGTGACTCTTCATCATTACATTGTTACCGAGAGGATTAATACACAGAGACTATCTTTCACCAATTACCAACATAAATAAAAGCTCATCCTTTACTAGGTTAAACTGATGCAACTGTTTATTTCTGTTTAATTTACTCAATGTTTCCTCTGTACCACCTAAATCACTAACTTCTGTTTCATCTCGTTGCAATTCTACATTTTTCGTTAGCTCCTTGTGGCTTCTGATCATCACGTAGCCTCCAAATTGCCAACATTTCAAGGGACAGGAAAAGAGAAAGAGATACCAACGCGAAAGCCATGAATGAAATCGAGGTCGCCGCAAAAGGATTTTCTAAATTTTGGATCACCCTGCTCATCAGCAGCCATGTTCCCATGATGAGATGAAATAGATCGAACATAAGAATAAGGGGGGTTTCATAGGTGAGAAAGATAAAAAACAAAACAAAGAGTCAACTATCACCTAAAGGTAGCAACGAAGTATATACACCCAAAAACATTCTAAAATTGTTCCTCTTCCTTCAGCCTATTCACAAACACCAACTATGGTTTGACCTGCCAAATACCATCTAAAACTACAACCATACGATGCATGCCATATATTTGATAAACAACCAACATGAAAATGTATATGCAACTAGAATGACCAAATGGGCATTAACGGATTTCCACCTACCGAAAACAGAATCTCCTATGGTTGCAAATGCTATTCCTTCCATCTGATAAGGAAGCTTCACAACCATTGAATAACGTTATCCACTAAACAAATTTGTATAGAGAACAATGAAGGGATCCTTGTGTACAGAGAGATGTTTATCATGAAAGAAAAAATAATTTTCTTAATACCCTATGACATATGGATAGTGGTTTTTGTAGATCAATGGTCTAAAGTGGATCCATGGAGGATGTCAATGTACGCCACCTTGTGATCGCCATCCTCCTTTTCGCTATCAAATTCCCCTCCACCTCAACCCAATTGTAAAATGACTTTTCCATAATAATTAGTTGTTTAAAAAGTGAGCACATATCACTTTCATAATTAAAAATTAAATATAAACTAGTCGATAATGCAAGTCACATCAATAAAATAACCAATGAATGATGACACATAGGCAGTCCATAAATAGTTACTTTAATCCTAAGTAATGGGTCACCTTTAATTTCAAATTAAAAAACTTAATTTAAATCCCTTAAATACATTTCTACACAATTTTAATTCTCAAAAGGAAGTTTGTATACTAAAAAATCATGATCTATTAAATGGTATTTTAATAAAAAAAATTATGATAATTAAGTGGCTCCGACAACACCTTAAGTTAGAGTTCACGATAATTGGCTCCTTTCCCCTAACTCTCATCTCCTTTTCCATTTTGACATGTTGCATGCAACATGGTCACCAGAAGTGTCCATATCCTATTGTTGACGTCATAAAACTCACTAGGGTTTTTTCCACGTCATTCTTCTCTCACCTCATGTGGAGATTCCTATTTAGAATAAAAATGAATGAGATACAAGTAGTACCTTCCATAGGTGGGAGGCTCATGTCAAGTGTTCTACTCCATGTCAAACTTGTGCACCGTTACAACAAGGGTGAAGAAATATATTTAGGTGATGTGATTATAGAGGAAATTTCTGCTATGCTTGAGATACATGAACTTTCCTTGTGTATGGCGTGAGAAAGGGAATTATATATAAATACTAATGGAATTGACATGCCTTCTCGTGACTCAACATGATTGCCAATGAACGGAGTCTCCAGGTTGTAATAGAAGGAAAACACCTTTTCATTTCCATAGGCATATAAGTTGGTGGTGAAATATTTGGGGATGATAGTATTATTGATGGGGATGGTCACGTCGTTGCGAGGTCGAATATGAGGTCCTCTCGGTGTAAGACTCATGTGATCTCGGTATTTAAATATTCATCATAGACTATAGTTTCCCACATACTCTATGCTCAAGTGAATTTTCTCTCTCTTGGTGTAGATGAAAAATAGATGTTAGACAAAAATACAAACTAGAAATCAAAATAGATCAATTCCTAATCTAACACTCTATATCACTACCTCAAATTGAGCTAGATGGAAAGGAAATATAATGCAATACATTTTATTTACCAAAGTAGAGCTCCCTTTGATTTGTTGATGTGCTCTTGATGGTGGATTGGATATGTTTGCTTCAGATTTGTGGATTCATTTAGACAACATCTCCCCTTTGATTGTGCTTGGATTTGCTTGATGAAGAGTGATGATTGATAGATAAGATGATAGAGTGATGATAGAAATGGATTGATTGGATGAATAAAAGAACAGAGTTTTTCTATGGATTCTTGTTAACTTGGCTCTCATGGAGGAGGAGAGCTACATTTATAGTTGAGGAGTGGAGGATTCAATGGCTAGGATGAAGCCATCTTGGATTTGGATCAAGGGTGGAGAATGCACGAGAGGATTGGAATTATCTAGAATGGAGAATTCTAGATTTTGAATTCAAAATTCATGGAGGAAGAAACTTCCATTGAATTAAAAATTCAATGGAAGGAGAAGGCTAAAGAGGCTTCTAGATTTAAAAACCTCTAGATTTAGAGGTGTGAGGATGTGATTAGATTAGGATTAGATTAGGTTGATTAATGATGATTAGGGGTGTGATTTGAATGAAAGGATAGGTGTAGGGATGTGTAGGGTAGGTGGTAGGTGAGATGTAGGAATATTAAATTCCTATAAAATGTTAATGGGGATTAAAATAAGATAATATGATATAATAATGGATTAAGAAGATTAATGATGAAAATGGGATATTGGATGAATTAAAAGGATTAATAATGAAATGTTGGGATATTTTATAAATGATTAAAAGGGGAGAAATGATAAAATGGATTATTAGATAAATGATAAAATGTGATAAAGGGATTAATAATAATTAATCTCATGATTAATTATTATGTGGATAGTGATGATGTTGTTTGTGGGACAAATTAATTGTAATTAATCATGTTGACATTTTAGATGTCTACATTTTACCCTCTTTGATGTGTGATTACAAAGCAATGATAGTTCAAAGAAAAGAAGAGAAGATGTTAGGATGGTGATTTGGTGCCCCTCGAGGGGTTAAGTAGGGAGAAAGCGACACGGGTAGACACTCGAAAGAGGAGATGCCTAAGTAGATGAGAGGATTGAGGATGAAAATATTAGAGGATTAGATGATGAGAAGATGAAGATGCAGGGATGAGGGGATTAGGATATTTGAGGATTCAGAGGATTAAGAGAATTGACAATTTTAGGATGAGGATGTGAGGATGTCCTATTTAACGATGTATGAAAAAGGTGGAGATTTAGGATTTAGAGGATGCCCCGGTGATGTATGGCAATGGTGAATATTAAGGATTTTTGATTAGATGATGCCCAAGTCAGGTGATGTAGGAAAAGGGTGAATATTTAGGATTTAGATTTGAGGATGCCCCGTCAAAGGGGTAGGATTTGAGGCTTTGAGGATGTTAAATGTTGAGATGCCCCAGTCAAGAGGTGAGGTTTTGAGGATTTATGGATTATATGATGTTGGATTGTTAGATTTGAGGATGTTAGATGTTAACATGCCCTAGTCAGGGGGTGAGAATTTTGTATGTGGAAATTGATTGATTGATTGATGAAAGGATTGAGTGGATAGGAGGAGGAGGATGATAGATTGTTAGTTTGATGATGATGAGGGTTAGGTGTGAATGAGGATAAGGCTTAAAGATGATGATAGAAGGGGGTGTTCTACCAGAAAGTACCCATCATTATCATCATTAGCGTTTTATGAATATGGCATAAAGCGAGATGCATCAAGTTATAAAGACCATGATGAATAAGTTTCCAAATGCCTGTGTCCTCTTATCATTGGACATATTAAGAATAATTATGGTCCACATATCATTAGACCGATGAACATAAAAATATGGTCCTCATACCATTGGACCCGTGAAATAAGAAGAAACAAAAGTGGCCACATATCATTGGCCAAAATAAAAATGTAAACAAACAAACAAACACACAAGAAAGACACACATATTACTTTAAGTCCCAAAGTGTGTTTGGGTAGGATGAAAGGTAAGGAGTGAGGGAAATGGGATAGGTTGGATAGGATAGGGTTTGGTTGATATGTTAGGGTTAGATGGGATATGTGATGGGAGATAGATAGATAGGATGAGAGAAATTGGATAAGTTGGAGAGGATAGGGATTGGTTGATAAGTTAGGATTAGAGGGGATAGATGGATGTGTGCCCCCAAGTGTAAAGTAGGGTGACCTATGTGGATGGATGGATGGGTTCGATTTTCCCCGTGTAGGGTAGGATGGGAAGTGAGGGGTATCTAAAATGGATGATGCCCCTAGCGGATGATAGTAAGTTACTACCCAGCGGTCATGATAATGCCGGTGCGAAACGGACATGAGGAGGATTGGATGAAAATGAAATGGTCATCCTCTACCCACAGATGTTTGATCCTAAGATAAAAAGGATGTAGATGTGATGGATGTCATTAGTGATGAACAAAAGATGAGCCAAACGACACATGCTTTATAAGGCAAAAGTTGGACTAAAAAAAAGCGGTGACCAAGGTCTTAATAATACCTAAAGCAATACGCAAGCCCTATGTCTCTTCAAGATTGAAGTGTGGGGTAAGTGCACCAATTTGGAGGGCCAAAAGGGGGTCTTAAGTGGACACATTTTTAAAAAAATAAAAAAATTCAACTTGTACTACTTTTTTGAAATAGTTACACTCAAAATTGGAAGATGTTATATAAACATGAATCGTAGAATTTTGAGTCTAGTTTATAATCTACTAAATTTTATTGAAAATAGATAAGTTTAAGTGGATCAAATAACTAAAATACCAATAGGTGCTCCTATTTTTGTTAAAAACATAATAGAGTGACTTTCGTGCCCCCCACCATTTTTTTAGCACCATTTAGTATTTTGAAAACCCTTTAGTAGAAAGATAGCTGGGAGCATCTAGTTTGTGCTCCATTTTTTTACATTTTTAGCGAGTATTTTTGTATGATTTTTCTAGTACAAGAATTTTAAATTTAAAAACATAATGGAGCTTTGACCGTGCCCCCTAACTACCTCAAAAAAAAATAAAAAATTACATATATTTTTTAATATGTATAGAATTAGGCCTAGTTTGTGCTAGTATAATTTGTTTTCAATTTTAGGATCTTAAAAAAAAGATACACGTGAAAGATAGACATGTTTAAAATTCAAAACATAGCTATAAAAAGGCATAGTTAGAAAATAAATAATATGAAAACCTTATATTATTCAGAAAATTTGAAAAATTATATTTTTAGAAAAAGAAGAAACTTTGGTCTACATCATGGTATAATGTTTTTCAAACAAATTGATTGTTTTATGTTGATTTATCAAGGAGGAAGTGGCATTTTGCATTTTGTTGTTTTATGTTATTTTTTGTGTTTGTGCGCATCCATGCCTCGGACTGCAGGATCAAACCAGATCGAGCCTTGAGGCATGCCTTAGAAAAATTAAAAACACAAAATGCGCACATGTTCTTCATGGTATAAACATTATATGTGCTTTTGGCATGCTTCTATTTACAAAATAAATGTTTAAGTATAAGAAATAATATACTTTAAATTTATTTTAGTAAATATAATAAATTAGGGTCACTCTGCCTTAAGGAACTAGTCTCATAGCTCATGAGTCATGGTTTTGGAGATAGTTTTTATAGTATAATATTGTAAGTACATAGGTAATTTTCAAGATTTTAGCATTTAGCCTAAAGCTTTTAGCATTTAAAAATCTACATCGAAACCCTAAACCCTAAACCCTAAGCCCTAAACCTTAATCATTCAACCCTTACCCATGAGCCCTAAACCTAAAACTTAAGCCTTAAGCCCTAAAACACTAAGCCCTAAGCCCTAAACCCTAAACCATGAACCGTGACACCTAAATACTAAACCATAAACCCTAAACCGTAAAAAAAAACTTATAAACCCTAAATTCTGACCCATAAATCTTAAACCCTAAACCCTAAACACTAAACACTAAATCCCAAACCCTAAAACCACAGAGCCCTAAACCCTAAATCTTAAACCTTGAGCCACACGAGCCCTAAACACTAAACCCTAAACCCTAAAACCAAAATAATAAACCCTAAACACTAAACAATAAATCCTAAACCCTATACCTAAACTCTTAACCCTAAACCCTAAACCTTGAATAATAATAACTTTTTAATTTGTAAAATTATTAATAAAAATGATAATAATGATATTTTTAATTTAATTTCGATCGGCCATTATTTTATATTATTTATTTACTTTATTGTCGATTATTATCGATATTAATATTAATTATCTCTATGTTATTTTGTTGTATCGTTTTGATCGCTCCCATAGACCAAACCTCGTTCCCATCGAAGAAGGGATTACCCATCGTGGCATGCCATGGTTAGTCGTTGATCCGTGTTCTCTTTGAATTTAACCTCTAGTTTTCTCCTTGGTCTAATTAAGCATGTTTGCATGTTTGTTTTAATCGTTTAAATTAAAGGAAAATTTGATTTTTCGCTTCCTCAAATGCCGTAGTTATGCAATTTAATCTTTTGGTTGGTGTAGGATTAATTGGGTTCCTTTCTTCCTTATTTTCTATCTTGTGAATGCGTAGGGGGTTGTGTGTGGTGCGAAGTTTGAAGGGGCCATTTATTAATGCTCAAATTAATATTTTCAACTACTACCACCCTCACCTCCTTAGCAACTCTTCACCAAATGAATTTATTTGTGCTGAGCTTTATTCCTTTTCCCTTGCAAAATATGGTTTTGTGATAAAATTTTATCTATTTGAATTCCTTTTGGCGAGTGGAGGGTGGTTGAAGACACCATCGACTTAAATTTCATTAAATGAATGGCACTCCCACCCATTACTCCACCCTGTTGGCCGCCTATTTTTCATTTATTGGTTTTATTTGACTCCTTGGCTTGCATTGTTTTGGGGAAATAAACTCTAATTCCTTTGTTGGCCACATACATGTGGATTTTTCCCATTTCTGACATGCTCTGGTGTTCCCTCTTGCTGGAATCTGCATCCATTCCTTGGCTTTGATTGGACCTTGTTTTTGAGAGGATAAAACACCTTGTGGGACAACGTGTGTTGTTGGAGAAGAATTGTAGGCTAGGCATTTTGAGGAAGCTCCATTCAGGCATGTTAAGTCTAACCCTTACAATGCTCTGCTACCTTTTTAATAATTCCATGAAACAAATGGTTCTCCTTCTTGAAATGGCATCTAGAAATGGGATTTTTTGGTTGCTTTTAGATTTCCTTGAGTGTACTGGTTGTCCCTTTGTTTTCTTTCCTTACGAATCATTGCTTTTTTGAATTACTATTGCTTTAAGAAAAGGGATTTCACCTTTTCTTTAATATTTTACATTTACTGGTTGTGAACAGTATTATACGGTTGGGAATTCTTTCATTCACCTTCCATAAGGCGAAATGGTAATGGGTAACCTGGTTCTGGACACCCCCTTTTTGTTGTCATACTTTTGCGACTTTCTATGATTCGTATGTGTTCGGCATGGTTTCATTACTCTTATCTATTGTTCATTCTTAGATTAAAGATTTTTCTATTAAGTTAAATGATTATAATGGGCTTCATATACATGTTATTTTGAAATCTTTACCTTAAAACGAATGTTGGTAAGTTGTATGAATATTGTATATGGTATGGGTTGGTCTGTTTCAACTATTTTATTTTTTGATTGAAAGCACCCCTGATGAGTAACATGACTAATATTAGAAGTTAAATCTAGCTTCATATATAATGGGTTTTGTAAAAATATGATCTATCTTAACCTATGATTCCATTGTCTCTGTTATCGTAATGTTCGGTGTTTCATGTCCTTATTTTTGGTAAAGAAACCATAGTCACTTAACATTGCATAAGTTTTGTTTCGATTTAAGAAGATTAGCTGGGTTGAGCATCAATCATGAGACTAGGGTATCGATGGTGTATTACCTAACATGTATCGAATCCCTCATATTCAAACTCAAATAATATATATTATCAGATTTGTTTTTTTGTCTCCGTATTGTGACTTCGTTTGATGTAATCATATTGAAGATATATTTATGATATTGTCGTTTTGGTTTAATTCACCTTGTGCATCTCTCATTATGATAGTTTTATTGGGGATATTTATGGACCCTTAGCTCTACCCTAGAGATAGTTACTATGATCTAAATCCATAATCATTTGGGAAGATTTTGTCGCTATGTTTATTCTTTTGAGGTTTTCATTTCATATGTTTGTACACCTAAATCTCTTTATAACCGGCTTTTGTAGTACATTATAATTTTACATCATGTAACCTATATGATATTGTGGCCTCTATGACCAATTAATATTTTCATTATGGAACTTTTCTAAGTTTTCGATCTCGAATGTGATGTCATTTTTGTTTTTTTATGGTGGATTGACCGTGGTACTTGGGTTTTCTCTTTTGAGTGGTCTACTCGGGAGAGAGTGGATTGATGTCTTTAGAAGGGGATTTTGTAACCTATCCTTGTTATAATTACTCTTACCTTAACTTGGTTGAATTATTCCTTTTGAGAGGCTATTGATAATATGTGAATCGCTAGTGAACGTATTTTTAATGGTCATAAGTTTATGACCAAACCTCGGTGTTGGTTTTAGAATTTGAAATGTGTTTGGGATGATTGTAGTCATTATTGAAATAGGACTCTTGTTAACTCATGACATTTGATGATACGTTATGAGGATATAGTCATGAGGTTATGAATTGAATATATTTATATAAATACATTATTGGCCTATGTCGGAAAATTGTTAAAAATTATTAATGACATTTGGGGTTACTTTTCCTTTATATTATTTAGATAAGTTGACGATTATTATGATGGGGTTTATTAATATTAATGGCTTTTTGTGACTCTTTTAAATGCTTTTGAAGAGTGGTTTGATTATGTTAACAAGTATTACTTTTAAGAGATCCTATAAGGAGGAGGTGGTAAACTTCTTGTTTAAAACTGAAACTATAGTTTTTTTTTTTTAGGGGGTTACAAACCCATATTGCTATGAAACCTCCCTCCTGGAAGGATTGAATAACCTTTTTGTTTCAATGCTTTCTATGATCATAACTAGTATGTTTTGACTTCTCAAGTTTTTTTTTTGAGATGGATGGATTGAGTATTAGATTTCAATCACGTAATCTATAGGATTACATGATTGAAATCTCAATACTCTTGACCTTTTGTTTCTAACCTATAAGGTCTTGCCTTGATTAGTTGAGATATTGTTCTTACTAGAATATTTGATTCCTCCTTGTTGGTTGGTGAAAATTTTTTTATCTCGTGTGAAGAATTTTGATTAGTGGTTTGTGCTTTGATCCATTCTTGAAATAGAATATTCCTTTCATGATATTGTTAAATGTTAGCTTACTATTGCAATGGGTAGTCTTATCATGCTCAGTTCTCGTGAACTGACTCAAGTTAATACTTGTGCAAATGGCTTTTGTGCAGTAGATAAAGGAAATATTTGTAAAGGTTTCATCGGTTTGATTTATGAAGTTCCTTGTACGAATGTCTAATGTGTTGTAAATCTTGGAATGGTGCTTGTAAAGGAGTTTGGAAGGCCTCTTGCCTTGGATTTTTGTATTTGTGAAATAAGGTTGTCTTATCCTTTTGTAGAAAAACTTGTAATTATTATTGTGAGGAATAAAATTCGATCATCACCTTGTTATGTGTATTTTTTTGTGATATTATATCAATCATGAAAATGTTGTAGCGTGGCTTGACCAATTTTTACCTTCTTGTTCTCAGCCAAAGTTCAATCGAATCTTTTGACACCTTTGGTTTGTGTGCCATGTTGAATAGAAATGTTATAACCATGTTTAGTTTTCTCGATAAGTAATGGTAATTTCTTCTTTCGAGTCATAAAACTTTCTGTATAATAACCCTCCATGGTCTTGGCATCAATGTAATTCTAGGTATATTTTAGTGGGTTGGAATCCTTTTCTAAAGTTAATCAAAAATAAAATAAAATGAATACATAGATGAATAAATAAATAAGATAATAATGAAGTTGTGTTTTTGTAGATAAAATTAAGAGTCTTTAATTGGAAAGAAGGGAGTTATCTACTAGTGTAAAAGAATCTACCCTCACTAACCTTAAGCTATGGATTAAACTTTATCCTCTTTGTTGTGAAACATTAAGTATTTTAAAAGTAATTTCATTGTTGGCTTTTGGGGATATAGTTAGATCTTAGTTAGTAGGGGAGTTTGATTAAGAACACATTAAGTCTAATGCTTCCATTTTGGGAACCCCATGTGTATCCTTTGTCAAACTTAATCAAGAGAATGCTAAATGAAGCTTTACCCAAATCTAGTTGAACTCTTAAGTCTCATTAAAAGACCGGTTAATAACTAAAGAGATCATGATGATGAAATAAATTGACCTTCTCACTCTAACCTTTTGCCATAGTACATTGTAATCTTCTCTTAAGCGTGGTTAATTGTTGATCCTTGCACAAGGAGGTTGTAGTTCCAAACCTTAATGGCACTCCACTTCAGTTAGAGCTTACGCTCATCACCTTGTGCAATGGAGGTTTGAATCAAGATTTAGTAGCTTGGGTATGAATAAGAAACCTTGTGAGAGATGGAAGGTGTCCCTTTTGATCAAATGAATTTAGCTAGTTTTTCCAGTCTTTAGATGATCCTCTTTCGAAAAATTGTTCTCAAGCTAATTAGTCAATAGTATAAAAGAAATAAGTTCACCTTTGTAAGAATTTCTCGAATCAAACATGAATCTTCTAGATCGTAAAGTCAGGTCTTGAAAGATGTTTTAGTAAATACATAACCTTAAAAGGTTTTTTTACACATGTGGGTGTGTACTAAATTATGTAAGTGTGTGTATTTGTGGTTGGTTTTTTTGTGTGCTTTCTTGTCAAAGAGAAAAGTGAACTATCCTTGATGGGTGTTGGATGTTTCCTTGTTGTCTATGTGGTCATCATTGTGTCAAGATTTTGAAGAGTTAGTTGTAGCCATTGTGACCACCTGTTGTGTCGTTCTATACTTCAACAAGTCAAAAAAAATTATCCTGTATTTTTCTATGTTGTCTTGTGTGTCTGAAATAGTGGGTGTTACACTTGGTATCAGAGCGAGGTTCATGCTCTCGAACCTCTGGGACAGATTGGAGTTGTGATGGTGTTACATGATGGTGTTGCATGATGGTGGTGGATATTGGAAGAGTAATGTGATTTAAGCATGATGTGAACTATGTCGTAATTGTGATATTGTGAGCGCACATGTTGTGTATGTCACTTAGTGTGTAATTGTTAGGCATGTTGATGTGTTAAAGATGAGAGTATTCTCTCTCTCCTTTTTAGAATTCTATGAGAATTTGAGTGTGAAACATATTTTGTTGTGTGTGTGGGAAGAAATGTGATTGTTGATTTCAGAGTGTTGGATCCTTTTGGATTTTGATGTGTGGGTGTGTTGATATGTTGTGTGACAAGGTTGGTTGTAGTGAATTGGATTTCTTAATGATGTCATTATCATTTGTGTAGAAATGTGTGTATTCCCATGTTATATGGTGATTGACTATGTGTTGTAATTGTGCTCATCATAAGTAAAATTCATGTAATATGTAATGATTAATGTCATGAATTTAGGGACATATGGTGAGTATATGATCCCTATCGTACAATGATTGCACTTTGGGTGCAACATGTGGTGATGTGGTGTGTTGTAAACCATGAATGTAATGTATGTGATATACCTTGTATTGGTACCATGCGTAAGACACTATGTTAATGTGTGTGAACCACCATTGTGTTAGTGATGTAGTTGCATGTTATGTTGTGAACCTTATGCTAACCGACCTTGAGGGAAATCGGTAAAAGTGTATGTTTGGAGTGAGGGAATGTGTACCATGGGCCAATAACTCGAGCTGACCTTAGGCTCAGTAGATGACGACATGTGTCCTCTTTTCTCTCTCCTTGTGGTTGTTGTATGGATGCAACCTAAGTGTAGCTATGACTTGTGTTTAGCCTTGTCGAAGTGGTGGTGGGATGATTCAGATAGAGATGATGACAGTTGTACTATTGATATGTTATTTTATGAGTGAGGCTCGATGTTCTAAGTGTTAGCAAACTCGTTGAGTACCCCCTTGGTGGCCAGATAAGGCCACATAGTCATCATAATGTGTTATTCTTATATGTGTATTTTATTTGTAAATTGAACTTTTATTTTATTTTTGTAAGGACCAACAATTTTCTTGATTGCCATGTTTTATATTTTGGGCATTTCCTTGGTTTGTGGTACTAACATGCATGATTTTGCACTAACTATGGCTATTTGGCCATTTGTTTTGCTTGGTTTTGGATCTTCTTTTAAATTTTAAGATTTTACCGCCTTGCCCAAGGCTTTTACTTTGCCACTTGGCATTTGGATCGGATTGCTATGTTGGTTCTATTGTCGTGATGTGTGGAATAGGGTCATGGGATGCACCATGGAATGGTTGGACCTATGGACCCACTTCATTGTATGGGGGTACACCCCAAGGAGTTACATAGATAACTAGTGGGTTTGTTGAACCATGAGTTATTATGTCACTTGGGTTAGGGGTGTCTGGACTCTATGTGCCTAGGGCCATAGGGAAACCGACCTCTTTGGGGAGCATAAAGAAAAGGCATTTAATTTATTTGAGGAGGCATAAGAGATTGAGGGAGGCATAAGAGACTGAGGGAGGCATAAGAGATTGAGGGAGGCATAAGAGATTGAGGAGGCATAAGAGATTGAGGGAGGCATAAGAGACTGAGGGAGGCATAAGAGATTGTGTGTGTGTGTGTGTGTGTGATTGATGCTTCAGGAGGTATGCGAGTTGTTATGATGTTTTGGTTATGGTGTTATGATGTATGTGTTACTCATGTTAGTTGGATATGTTTTGTGATGTTGTGGATATGGCATTGATGCCCTTGTTGACTACTATGTACATGTAGCTATTTTTGAGTTATGTAAAATCTTCATCTATGGAATTGTGGAAATTTCTGGTTGTTGTAGTACACTTGTGTTTGAGTATGGTATGGCAGTCATAGATGTGTGACAAGTACTATGTTATGTGGACCAAGTCTGTTCTCTTCCATATTTGGTTAAGCTTTTGTGATGTGGTACAGACATGAAAGTATGTAAAATTATGCTTGTGAATCTTTAGTGTTGTGTATGACCCTAGTAGGGTGTTGTGATTACAGTTCATGTTGGGCACCCACAAGAATGAATAAACTAAAATTCTACAAAAATGAAATTTTAAAGAACTTGAATTAAGAATAATGTAAATGGAAAGAGTCTAATTAAATAATGAAGTAAGAGAAAACTTCCAATCTTCACAGAAACTTTGAAAGTTAAAATTTTGCCAAAATGTTTCTAAGGCTACCTCATGGTCATGCTTTAACGACTAAAATTTTAACCATAGGGTGCACTTTCACCTTTATTTGTTCTTGATGCTTACCTTTTCCTTCCTTCAATGTTATGTCACATCGAGGATGATGCTTTCTTAAGGGGAGGAGAATGTAATGCCCCATTCGATGTTACTCCTAGTTCATTCTTCAGTGACCTTGTTGCTAAGCATTGAACGTTGTTGTGCTTCTCTTTGATCATTAGTTGGCTTCACCTTTGTCACAGAGAATAATTAGCATCCTCCCTCTTCATCATGCCTTCTTGTGTCATTGTCGATGTTTCAGTTGCTGGGCCCCGCAACGTCCCTTTACGATTTTCCTATTAAAGGAAAATCATGTTCTCGAATTGTCGAGCTTGACTTTCGGTCATTATTAATATGAATAATAATAATTTTTTTTAAGTTGTAAAATTAATAATAAAAATGATAATAATGATATTATTAATTTATTTGTCGATCGACCATTATTTTTTTTATTATTATTTATTTTATTTTGATTGTAATCGATATTAATATTAATTATCTCTATGTTATTTTGTTGTTTCATTATTGATCATTTCAGTAGAGTGAACCTTGTTTCGCGAAAGAAGGGATTACCCCATCGTGGCACCATGGTTGGTCATTGTCTTGTGTTCATTTTGAAACTCCTCAACCTCTAGTTTTCCCCCTTGGTCGAATTAGCATGCTTGCATGTTGTTTTAATCATTTAATTAAAGGAAAATATGATTTTTTTGCTCCCATGCATGCGGTCAGTATGATTTTAATCTTCTTGGTTGGCATAGGATTATTGGGTTCCTTTCTTTTTATAATTTTTTATCTTTTGAATGCGTAGGGGGGGGTGTGTGTGGCACAAGTTTGAAGGGGCCATTTATTAATGCTCAAATTAATATTTTCAACTACCACCCTTACCTCCTTTTTATGACCAGGCCTTCATGGAAATGTGTTTTATTTGGCTTCACCAAATGAATTTATTTGTTGTTTCAGCTTTATTCCTTTCCTCCTGCTAAAATTATGGTTATGTGCTTAAAATGAGCTATTTGAATTCCTTTTGGCCAGTGGAGGGTGGTTGAACATGTTTATCAAACTTTAAATTTATTTCTGAATGGCACCCCACCCATTACTCCACCCTTTTTCTTCATTCATTTGTTTTTCATTTATTGGTTTTTTCGACTACCATTGGGTTGGAGGAGTTTGGGGAAATAAACTCTAATTTTCCTTTTGCAGCATACACATATGTGTGGTTTTGGAGATTTTGACATGCTCTGGTGTAAACCTTTCCACAAAATCTGGCCAATGCTCCATTCCTTGAACTTTGATTGGCCCCACATTGAGAGGAAAGTTTTTTGGGAACAAGTGTGTTGCTTTGCTGAAGAATTACTAGGCTTGCATGTTGTTCTTGGAAGCTCCAAAATCGGCATGTTAAGTCTAACTTTACAATGTTTTACCTTTTATAATTCATGAAACAAATGGTTCTCCTTCCTTGAAATGGCATCTAGAAATGGGATTTTGTGGTTGTTTATTTATTGCCTTGAGTGTACTAGTTATCCCTTTGATTTCTTCTTCTTAATCGTTGGTTTTGAGTGACTGACTTGCAAAAAGGGGTATTTCACCTTTTCTTTAATCTTTTACATTTACTTTGTGAGCAATATTATACGGATGGGAATTCTTTCATTCACCTTCCCATAGGGTGAAATGGTAATGGGTAACCTGGTTCTGGACACCCCCTTTTTGTTGTCATACTTTTGTGACTTTCTATGATTCCTCTGTGTTTGGCATGGTTTCATTACTCTTATCTATTGTTCATTATGAGATTTGAGTCTATTAAAGAGTTTTCTGCCTAGTTGAATGATTATATATTCATATACATTTTAAGGAAATTGAAATCTTTACCTATAACAATGAATGGGGTAAGAGTATGAATAACTTTTTGTTGGCGGGTATATCGGGTTGGTTGTTTCAACTATTTTATTTTTTTGAAAACACCCCCGATGAGTAACATGAATGATATTAGAATTTAAATCTAGCTTCATATATAATGGGTTTTAAAAATATGATCTATCTTAACCTATGATTCCATTGTCCCTATGTTATCGTAATGTTCGGTGGCCATGACCTTAGCTATTTGGTAAAGAAACCATAGTCACTTAACATTGCATAAGTTTTTGTTTTGATTTAAGGAGATTAGCTGGGTTGAGAATCGATCATGAGACTAGGGTATCGATGGTGTACTATCTAACATGTATTTTTCCTTATCCCTTGATTCAAACTTGAATAATATATATTATTAAATTGTTTATTATTTGTTCTCTGTATTATGACTTCGTTTAATGTAATCAGATTGTAAATATTTATGATATTGTGGGTTTTGGTTTTCACCTCCCTAGATCTTGTTATGATACTTTTATTGGGGATATTTATGGACACCTTATCTCTACCCTAGAGATAGTTACTATGATCTAAATCCATAATCATTTGGGAAGATTCTCACGATATGTTTATTCTTTTGAGGTTTTCATTTCATATGGTTTATACTAAATCTTTGAATTGGTTGTAGGTACATTATAATTTACATCATGTAACCTATATGATATTGTGGCCTCTATGCCTTGTGTCAGTTGATAATTTCATTCTGGAACTTTTCTAAGTTTTCGATCTCGAATGTGATGTCATTTAATTTTTGGGAACTATGAATGGATCGACCGGGTACTTGGGTTTTTTTTCTCTGCTTTGAGTGGTCTCCTCTGTTAGAGTGGATTGATGTCTTTGGAAGGGAGCTTTGTAACCATGGCCATGTTATAATTACTCTTACCTTAACTTTGGTGAATTATTCCTTGCTGAGAGGCTATTGATAATATGTGAATCGCTAGTGAATGTATTTTTAATGGTCATAAGTTTATGACCAAACCTCTGTGTTGGTTTTTGAATTCAAAATGTGTTTGGGATGACTGTAGTCATTATTGAAATAGGACTCTTGTTAACTCATGACATTTGATGATACATTATGAGGATAGTCATGAGGTTACAATGGAATATATTATATAAATACATTGTTGGCCTATGTCGGAAAATTGTTAAAAATTATTAATGACATTTGGGGGTTCTTTTCCTTTATATTATTTAGATAAGTTGACGATTATGATGGGGTTTTTGTTAAGATTAATGGCTTTTTTGTGACTCTTTTAAATGCATTTGAAGAGTGGTTTCGATTATGTTAACAAGTATTACTTTTAAGAGATCCTGTAAGGAGGAGGTGGTAAACTTCTTGGTTAAAACTAAAACTATAAATTGTTTTTTTTTAAGGGGGTTACGAACCCATATTGCTATGAAACCTCCCTCTTGGAAGGATTGAATAACTTTATTGTTTCGCATCTATGATCGTAACTAGTATGTTTTGACTTCTCAAAAATTTTTTTGGGCTACTTGAAACTTCGTTAATGGATGGATGGATTAGAGTATTAGATTTCAATAGGAAACTTTATGTTATCTTGAATTAGTTGATGAAATGAACACGTAATCTATAGGATTACATGATTGATGAAGTGTTAATTTTTGGAATAATAATCATAATTACTGATTACAGCTTAGAGTTCATTGCTAAAAGTTACAGGTATTTTAAAGTTCTTTTCTTCATGATTAATACATTCAATTATGTTATTGAGTTGTTTAATTCATCATACAATCCATATACAAAGCTGAAATGCACAAATAAATACACAACTCAGTTTCAGAATTCGATGTTTTATTCATAAGGAATTTCAAATGTTCCCACACAAGTCATGGGATGTAACTCGAAAGTAAATTACAACTACTGAATTAAGAGGTACATATGCATGAAAAATAAAATAGAGGAGTATGAAAGAACCCATCATTTCCTTGAGGTTCTTTCGTTTCGGTTGATGCATCTCCAGCTCTAGCTTTGTTCCATCTTCATCCTCGCTACTTGACAAATGGCACTGTACCTGAAAACATAAAAGAGAAGACCATCAATATTGAGCTCAGGGTTGATCCATATTCCTATACTGTCTAAATTCATGCAGGTGGATCTCTTAACAATAGGAGGTATAAATTACATGAGTACCAAAGACAAAACTGATAAAAGTACTATTCTGTAGTAGCAGCATACATGATTTATTCACTTAGAAAGAAGGAGAGAAAAGAAACAGAAAAACTATGGAATGAAAGAGAGGCCAAAAATCCTAATGTTTTCTAACCAGTTTGTCCAAATGTGTAGATACATGTAAGAAGAAGGAAGTAATACATTATGTGACTTGAATCAAGAAAGTACATTCATTTCAGTTTAAACTAAAGGCTGAAGTTAACTGAAATGAGATAAGATTACAACTGAAACAGAATGAAAAGGGAAAATCTAGGAAAATTTTGATAGGGCTTCACCATGTAAAATGGACATTTTACATCTTTCCATCATGTTGTTTCAAACTGATACATGCTTTAAAAGTTGTATATAATCAAATAATGCTACATAAATGCTACAGTACCAATGGAATACAACTATAACAAGAAAAGTAGAGTCAATTTTTTAAATATAAAGTCATAAAAACGATGCAATCAAAGAAAGATTCAAGATACAAGGTTGATACAAAGTCTACATGGTTATAGAACAAGTAAAGCACCCAAGTAACAATTACAGAAAAGAGCATCTCATAGTACAGTTGAGTCAAGAACAAGTACAATAAAATGCATAGAAGAATTCCATTTTTAGAAAGCATGGCGACGAGATCAAATAGATTATCTAAGTAAAGAATAATCACATAGTGCATATCACAAAGCACAAGGTTGGCACCAATCTTCTATAGCCATGTTAACTGGGACTAAAACATTAGATGAACTAGGAGCGTTTGGATAAAATTGTCTTTGCTAATAAGGTTGCCTATAATTTTGATTCTACTGGTAAGACTACCTATTTTGCTTTGGTTTTGCTAATAAGGAGCCTGATAAGGTCTGCTAGGTAATACAAGTCTATTTTCAATTGAAGTCACTTATTCCCCATAGTCTACAAAGCTTTAAATACATCATCTGATGGGGCTGCAATAATAGGTTCTATGATTGTAATAGGTTGTGGGATAGGGGCTAAATTTGCCAAAAATGGCATTGAAGGCCTTGGTGCTAATTTTTCGGCTTGAATAAGGTTGTTTTCAGCTTTTATAGCAATATCATAAGCATCCGGAAGAGTATCACCTCCCATAGATTGAATCATAGTTGAAATATCACTATTTAATGCTCTGAGATAATAAAGGAAAGCGTGATCAGCTTGAGGCTTAACACTTGTTGGGATTCTTTCCCAAGTTCTAGCAAAACAAATGTTGAAACTGACATGTATTCATGAGGAGCTCTTTTAATAGTAGACAATTGTTCTATGAGGGACAAATGATCTGAATTATCTTGAACTAATTGTTTCAGCAATTTTTCACCTAAATCATCCCAAGTTCTTATGCTTTCAATCTCTAGATTTCTATACCATTGCAAAGCACGTATTTTAAAAGATGTAACTAAAAATCTCAAAGCTACGTCTTCATGAGTGATATTATGGACTGCACATAAGGTTGTAACATCTTTGATATGCTCAAAGGTGTATCCGATTTTCACCAAGAATGATGGAAAACTTTTCATGGCAGCATTAGGGATATCATGATAAACTGGAATTACTAATGGGTTGTCATTAGTAAAGATCACAAAATTCCTAGGTGGTTGGATAACCATTGGAAAAACTAGGATATTAATAGAGAAATTTATATGTGGTGAAGGAATATTGAGAGGAGGGTTATCAAAACTAGGTCTATTATAAGGTAAAGTATTACCAACTCTTCTCCTTATAGTAGAATTCAAAGGTAAAGAAACAAACTCAGGAGCAATTTCTTTTACCGATGATCTTGTAGTCACTTTACACATGGAACATGCTGCACACTTGGTTTGAAATCAGCTTTACTTTGAGTCTCCAAAAAAACTTTAAATCTTTAGAATAAATTGTTGTAACTTGCTCCCGAAAATGATAATTTTTGATCTACTGTAAATCTGCTAAAGATAGTCGTAACTTGCATGCATATCTCGATTCGTTGTCCCAGTGAGTGTGCCAAAATTGTTATTTCTCGAAAGTGCACCATGTAGAGAGATGGCTACAGGTGTTCTAAGCTTGCAAATTTTATCTCTCTCTTTCGTAGATATAATGGAAACACCTCAGGTATATGGGTATACCTATTTGAGGTGAGTCTCTAGTATCAAGGCCGGTTCCTTATTGATGTATCCTAAACTAATTTATGGGGTTTAAGGGTAAAAGATGACTGTAAAAAATGAATTAAAACTAAGGTGATACACCAAACTTGTATGAGGTCTTTGACTAAGTACATGCACAATTGATATGGAATGAACTTCTGATGCACAAGCCAACATATTTTTGAAGATAATTAAGGGTAAACACTTTGATGTATTGAGGGATAGAATCACAACAATACTGCTAAGTTACACATACACATTAATATCATGTAGAGATTATTGAATTTGCAACATGGTAAGATGATTAATCAGGGAATTCAACATTCACAAGATTAATGGAAAACATACACAAGATTGCAAATAATTGGAAAGGCAGAAAATACTTCACATTCAAAGGGCAAAATTGGTAAAAAATTGCTTCAGCACTCCTGTATCTAAAATTTCTCTCTTGTGCTTTTCCATAACACACAATATATAGCAAATTTGATTTCCCCCCATTCCCAAAAATAGACTAAGGCTTGTACTCGCCCATGCATCCTATTTTTATCCTTCATCTATTAATAAATAAAGGAATAAAAATAGAACATACAATTACAAATAGGCATTAATAGCCTTTGATTACATCTCAGTCAAACTGAAGTTGACTGTTCTATTTTTAAGAAAAGAATGGTGAATAATTTGCTAATAATAAGCTTGCTTGTTGGGCAAGTCTCTTTCCTTGTGCATGTGAATTCTTCTTCTTGTCTATTCTGTCCCCTAGTGAAAGCATGTAAAATTAACTCCCTGTTTTTGAGTAAAATAATTACAACACTTGCAAAATTTGCAAAATAATCCATCCACTCATCCACGATGGGGACCACCTCCATGTGCACATGCTCAACTTTTCCTCTGCAACTGTGGGGCCACCCTTGCACTTGATCACTAATCTCCATTCGGTTTGGCCACCTTTGTGGACTTAGCACATTATTGTATTTTAGATGTATATGGGGGCAATTTTGTAAAATACCACCATGTCATATTTGGCCACCTTTGATTAAACAAGACCATGTAATACTTGTCGGCTTTTGCATTTGGGTAACACTTGATTATAGTTTTATAACCCTTACCTTTTGGGTGATCATCGATGAACATGATTTGGTCGGCACTTTATATTATTTGAAGTTGGACTATAGTTGATCCTTTTGAAATTTCGAATGCAATGATTTTGTTTTAATCATGGGGCTGGCCCCCTTTGCACGATGACTCACCCCTTCAATAGTTTGTTGGTGACATGGCTAACTCAGGTAGAGTTTGCTTTGATATTGGTGATCATTTTGTAATTGTTGATCTCTATACTTTGAGATCTTAGGTCGTCGATCTTGAAACTATAGTTAGGGTTTCTCCAGCATTGAATGTTGTCGGTGGCATATTACCTAGGTGGTTTGCTTCAAACTTGGGGATTGATCCTTGAGTGTTGATCTGTTGTCCTTTTATTTTGTGGTCGTTGATCTTTGACTGTGATTGAGTTCAAACTAACCTAATGCTTGGGATCAAGCGGTAAAGGGAAGCTCGACCTTGATGATCATTTCATTTGGATTTTAAGTATGCAGGAGAAGCCCTGGCAAAATTTTGTTGATGCCATTGTTGTTTTCTCCTTGAGCTTGGTCCTTTGCATAAATGGTTTCGAGCTCTCGGTTGCACTTGTAAATTTTATGGCTCGCTCTGTTCAGATTTTTCTAAGGGTTTGAGCTCGGGATTGTGTAACCATCATACTATTTGACAAAGAATGGTAAGTTTTGATCTCCTGGTGCCACCATTACTTTTTATTTTCCATCTTGACTTTTAAAAATACTTGATAATCCATTCATTATTTGAATTTTCTATGGTTTCAGTAACTCTGACCTTGATCATTTTGATTTGAACTCTTTCGAGCTTGCTCCTCTTTAGCTCTGAATCAAATGATCTCACGAGGTTTGCTCTACTTCAATACTAGTAAGTACATGTTTCTTACTTTGATTTTGATACTCATTAATGGGATTTTAGATTAAAGCTAAAGCTGTAATTTCCTATACATGGGTATTCAGTTTTGTTATCTCCTTACTTTTTCTTGAACGAGAAAAAATCTGAGTGAGATTTTCCATCCGGGTTACTCTGTAAATATCTTTGCAGGCCTAGGTTTTCAATTGGTTCTGTATTTGTTTATTGTGACTTGATTTGTATAGCGTTCTTGAGATTTTATACATAAAACAAACAAGAAATTATGTCATGAACATTTCCTTCAAGCCCTCTGAACTTCTTTGTTTGCTCAATGTAGCCGTGATTATCTGTATGGAGATTTAGCAATATGCATTCATTCTTGATTGTATGTCACCATTATTTTGATATCAAAGCTCTGTTTAGAGGAGTGCCCTAAATGACAGATTCGTTGTGAACTCACTTTCATTCTCTTAGCTTGAAGTTCGAATATGTATGAATCTCCATCTGGGTGCAACATGGTACTACTCAGAAGGTTACCAAACTCTGATTTTCATGTTTTGAGCATAAAAATTATGTAGTTCTGTATTTCTCAAAACTAATAGTTGAATATAATTTGTGTGCACATTCCTTCTATACCTCTCGTTGGAAAACTTTTTTTTGCAAGTTTGAAAGTTTACTTTCCTTCATGACTTACTTGATCATTGTTGACTCTTATCTGCAAAACTGAAACTTTGATTTTCTCGACTGTAATAGGAGCATATTCTCTAATATTTTGTACTTAAGATTTCATTCTTCCTTTGGATATGAATTTTATGATTACTTGAGGGTTTTCTCTACTTCAATTTTACTAGTGAAAAATTGTTTTCCTTACCATGATCTATATTTTTCAATTTAAAGTTCGAGATAGTAAAACCTAGATTTGGGTATCTTTCCCTTGGCATGGGTACTGGAAATTACTTTACTTCATTCAATTATGCAATCTGTTCTTGATCTTAAGAGGTCTCTGTACATTGCTTATGGATTTATAGAAATTATAAGTAGTTATTCATCCATGTAATACCATTCTCAGGCATAAGCCTTGATTCAGATGCTTTGTTGAAATACTGTAATCTTGTTTCTTTTATTTAGATGCTTTATTTATTTGATAGTAGTATTTCTGGCATGCTGGAAAATTTGAAATGTTGATTTTTCATGGCGAATACCGGCAATTTTTTCCGAATTCTCTCTTC
This sequence comes from Taxus wallichiana var. yunnanensis, assembly GCA_018340775.1. Taxonomy (NCBI): domain Eukaryota; kingdom Viridiplantae; phylum Streptophyta; class Pinopsida; order Cupressales; family Taxaceae; genus Taxus; species Taxus wallichiana. Next base: position 675,280,143 of record CM031236.1, read on the forward strand.
CTTCCTTTTTTAGTTGTAGTAGTTGTATTTTCTGATTCAGAATATAGAATGTAACACTTTTCTGTTGAAGTTGATTTGTTGTTGGAAACTGAAACATAATAACAATTATCTTGATCATGGCATGATTTTCTATATCACTTACTTGATTTACATAAATATTTTAAAGCATGTATTAGTTAAAAACAACATGATGGAAAGATGTAAATGTCCATTTTACATGGCGAAGCCACCTGTCAAATTTTTCCGAAGAATCTCTTTCTCATTCTGTTTCAAATTTGTAATCCTTTCTTTCTAGTTAACTTCATCTTTTTAAAATATGATTCTTCTTCTTTAGTTGCAATCCAAAACACGTAATTCTATTTTTCGGTCTCTCTTTTGTCTTTGTAACTTCTCTATTTATATTACAGTTACTAAAACTTGAGTTGTATTCTTCCTTCATTCCAGCATGTACTTAATGACTTAACTGCTTTATGCCATAGGATAGAAGTCATTGAACTCTGCAATCTTTGTTGAAAGACTTTATTTATTTCTTCTTGGCTACAACTTGTACCTACACACTTAAGAAAACAATTAGAAAATATTTAGGCTTTTTGGCCTCTCTTATGTCCATGGTTTTCTTTTCTTCTCCATCCTTCTTTTTGAGTGAGTAAAACATGTATGCAGTTTGATCTTCAAGTAAACTATATCTCTTGTTGTTAAGAGATTCATATGCACAAATTAGGACAGTAAAGGAATATGGATTGATCCCTGAGCTCGTAACTGATAGTTTTCTCTTCTCTTCTTTTCAGGCACAGTGATTTCAGCAATGAAGATGAAGAAGGAACAAAGATGGAAATGGAGATGTCTCAACCAAAGAAGAAACCCCCAAGGCAATGATGGGTTCACTCATACTCCTTTATTTTCTCTTTCATGCATGTGTACCTCTTATTTCAGTAGTTGTACTTTACTTTTCAGTTACATCCCATGGCTTGTGTGGGAACATTTGAAATTTCTTATGAATAAAACATTGAATTTTGAAATTGAGTTGTGTATTTCTTTCTGCATTTCAGCTTTCTGTATGAATTGTATGATGAACTAAACAACTCAAGTAATATAATTGAATGTCTTAATCATGAAGGAAATAAAATTAAAAAAACCTGTAACATCTAGTAATGAACTCTGATTTCTGTAATCTACATTTATGTTTACTGTTTCCAAAATAAGCATTTCATCTATTATGTAATTGAATGTCTTCATTAAGACAACATAACTATCCTTCGGTGCCTTGTGTTATTTTTTTGACGAAGATAGTCATGAAATTTCAGACTATGTGATCTGTTACATTTTGTAATAAGAAACATAGCTCAGCAATTTCATGTAATAATTAATTAATTAAGTAAAATACATATATCTAAAAGAAACTCCCCTAGCTTAGTTATACTTCACCAATGCTATCCATCATAATGAAGTTTTTGAGTTGCCCATTTTGCACAAGTGCAAAAATTATCAACATTTATGGCAATCCTCGTGGGAAAGTTACATGTTAACTTGTAGACCAATGTGTTGCTTTTGTCCATTGAACATGGAGTATAATAATGTAGCCAAAATATGCCTTTCTTAAACGTCCAACCCTTCCAAAACGAACTAAAAGCTGGGAAAGGATATGGTAAATCAGACCACGTGTGTGAATGAACTTATTAAATTGAAAAACATTGCAATGTGCGAACCGCACTCATTGAATGGAAATCCTACTATAAATAGTCAACATAAGATTTTCAATAACGGTGTTTGAGAAACATACCATTCTCGGGAATGGGAATTTCCTCTCCATTCAGCCTTGAAAGATGAAAAGCATTAAGTTCTTTGCGAAAGATAAAATCATGTAAGGACCACTCCATATTGTATCAAACTTTGTGTGTCTTCTTGGCTTTGCACGATCAACATGCCACTTTAACACAATATCTCTTTTATTGAAGACTACGAATTTGGCTTTCTTATCAAAAATCTTTATCATTTGTTTCCGAATCTTTTCCATGTTCACATGAGCTTGATCTCTTAGCTCTTGTAACTCCATTAATTTTGCATAACGAATCTGCAATGGTTCATTCTCAAGCAGCTCCATTTGGTGTAGCAGATCTAATGCGGGTAACTTAATGAAATAGGCATTCTTTCTTCTTTTTCGTAAACAAAGCTTTTATGGTGAATTGCCAACTGATCTTTTAGGAGTCACTCTATTAGCCCAAAGTGTTGAATTCAACATCGATGCCAAGCTCTTTAATTATTCTTGAGTGTTCTTCGATGATCCTTACAATATTTTTGTTAGTACTTTTAGCTAAGTCCTTGTGGGTAATAATTAGATGAAGAACTCGGATAAATTCCATGGTTGTGCCCCAATCTTTACCTTTGCACCAAGAAATGCTAAAGCGTTATCTGATATGATAGTTGTTGGAACACCAAATTTGTAAACTATACCTTCATAAAAGGATAGTATTGAGGTTCGTTAGCATCTTTCAAGGCTATTGCTTCAGTCCATCGATGTAAAATAATCTGTAGTAGTCAAAATCCACTTATGTCCTTGTGAAGAAGGTGGGTTTATCATGCCAATAAAGTCAAGACCCCACTGCATAAAAGGTTGATCAACTAAAATAGGTTGTAGAGGCAGCGAAGCTAAACGTTCTTTCCCAATAAAGAAAGCACATTTCTTACACTTTCTGATCCATTCAAAACAGTCCTTGAATATGTTGGGCCAATAGTAACCATCTTTCATAATTTTTAAGGCTGTGGTACATGCTGAAAAATGACCTCCTGCAAGTCCTTCATGGAATTCTAATAATATTTTCTAAATTTTATCATAGTCAACACATCGTAACAAGATTCCATTTATATCTCTTTTGAACAACACACTATCAATAAAGATATAAGGTACAACTTGTAATCTGAAATACCTTCGTTTATTTTTTTCCATACCTTCCAGGATAGGTGTCATGCTGTAAATAGTTAACTAAATCAGTCATCCATCTTGATTCTTGGACTTCTTGAGCAAGTTCAGGTTGTTGATTTTCTTGTTGAACCATGATTTCTGATTGCTAATACGTAATTTCAGCATACTATTTTGAATCATCTAGTTCTACATTTATTGTTTTTCCATATCAGCAATTAGGTGCTCACATAAACCTTTACCTCGAATTGTCTTAGCAACTCCAGGATATCAACATCATATTCCATAACTTTCGTTATCCAGCCTACTCTTTTCTCATTCAATTCTTTATTTAACAAGAAAGCCTTCACACTTGGATGAGAAACAAGAACATGAATTTTATTATTTGAAAGCATGTACTTGAAATTATTTAGCCCTTTGACTACTGAAAGTACTTGTTTTTCAAGAAATGTGTACCTTGTTTCGTAATCATGCAAGATCTATCCAAAGAAAGCAATAGGTCTGCTCAATATTTTCATCATTAACTTGAGTTAATATAGCTAAGATTGTTTCAGCTCCTGTAAGTGCATACATTGTAAAATATTTATCAAAATTTGGATTTGCAAGAGTAGGAGCTTGAGAGATGGTTGTTTTTATTGCTTCAAACCCTTCTCTCCACCTTCGCTAGTCTAAGAGAAAAGTTTTCCTTTCTTTAACATAATTTTTAATGGTTTAACCAATGCTTTGCAAAATCTAGAACAAATCTTCTAACAAAGTTGATTTTTCCAAGAAAACTCTACAATGCCTTCTTATGATGAGGTAATGATAGTTGGGATATGGCTTGATTAAGAAAGGATCAATTGTTAATCCTTGCTTAAGAAACAATATGACCAAGTAATTTACCTTGATGTACTGAAAAGATAGACTTTAGGATTCAAAGATATTCCAAACTACCTGCATAACTGAAAAGTCTACCTTAGATGCATTAGATGTTCATCATAATATTTTGAAAATACAATAACATCATCTAAATAAACAAAGATGCATTTATTTAACTAGCTACGAAAAGCCATATCTATTGCACGTTGAAACGTTGCACCAACATTTGAAAGGCAAAAGGCATTCTTTTGTAAGCATAAGTACCCCACTTGGTGGTAAAAGTGGTTTTGTACCTATCTTCATATCGAACTAGAATTTGATTGTATCCACTGTAACCATCTAGAAGAGATAGTCTATCTGAACCATAAATTGTTCTTAAAATCTGATCCATATTTGGAAGTGGGTAATGATCTTTTAATGAAGCTTTATTAAGATCTCTGAAATCCACACATAATCTGATTTCTCCATTCTTCTTCCTAACAGGAACAAGATTTTCTACCCAACTTGAATGCTTAATTTGAAAGATGATACCTAATCCAATCAACTTAGAAAATTCTTTCCTCATTAGAGGCTCTATTTTAGGATTCACAGGCCTATATTTTTTCCTAACTGGTTTAGAATTTGGCTATAATTCGATAATAGGATGTGATAAAATGGGATCAAATCCTTTCCGGTCTTGTTATCTCCAAGTGAAAACATCTTTAAATTATTTGCAAACATCAATAAATGAATTCTTTTCAACTAAGGAACATACCTTTCAAGAAAATTTTTTTCCCTCCATCAACTGATATCTCCTCATAGTTATCAGCATGTGTTGATATCTTAGTTTTGTCTTTTCTTAACTAATCATCAGTGCTGAAGATGTCTTCTAATGTGACAAGACCTCGAGGAAGCTTATTTGTCTTTAGTTAAAAATTTGGTCACCATATAAGTGTTATAATTGATCCCGATTTATTACGAGAAAATTCAGCTTCTTCTTTAAAACCTACAAATTTGATCATCATTTTCAAAAACCTACCAGTTCAAATCATTATCAGGTATTAAAGGCCTAATAATTAACTTAATATGAGGCTGAATTTTATTGTTCTCTATCTATTCTAGCACTCAAAATTAGCACCAACTCTGCAAATCAGATGCATGTTTATTTTACGCTTTCTAGGAATAGACTGAATATTAATAGCCTCAAAATCTTCCATTAAGTTTGAAAATCTATGTCTATAAAACTTCATTAATGGATTCTTACAAACATTAAAATCTATTACTTGATTGATAACCAATTCAATCACCAAACATTTGTAACGTGTTGATACCTCTCTTTTCTTGCTCAAAGTAAGCCATGAATTAATGCTTCGTATTCAACTATGTTATAAGTGCATGAAAATTAGAGACTCAAAGCTGAGAAATACCTTTCATTTTTGGAGAAGTAAATATCAAACCTGCTCCCTCCTGTCCTTTCTTGTTCTTAGCTCCATCAAAATGAAGCTTCCAAATCCCTTTTGTTGAATTTTCTATTTTGGACAGCAAGGAAGTGGTGTGTTTTCTTCATGCAAACAATACACACCAAACAAATGTTCTTCAACCTCCTTAAAAGGATCATGAGCATGTTCTTCAACTATCTTTTCATCTATAAACATGTTAGAAACACCATCTAATGTTGAAACATGAGCTACATCATCAAAATCAGACTGGTCTAAGGCTGCATAATTAGCTACTGCATTGGAAGAGTGAGGCTCAATGTGAAATATGGCCAATGGTTCTGAATTGATAGTAACCTTGGTGCCATAATGTGTAGTGAAAATAAAAAGGACCAATATGAAGAGAGATAACCTCCTATCTTTACTATGAAATCTCTAGATAAGCATAATGCAAAGTAAGGAGGTAAATCTACAACAGATGACATCTTGCAAAATAGAAACATTTGGGCAAGAATGCAATGTTACCTCTAAATTTCTGATTACACCAACTGTATTAGTTACAGTTCCATCAAGTTGTAAGACACTCTTTTCTATAGGCTCATACTGCAAAACTAATTTTTCTCGCAATTGCTTTTGGCATAACTGTTTACTTGCACCACTGTCCACCATGCAATTATGAACAAGATGTTCCCTAATAATTAGTGATAAATAAAATGGTGGTGGCTTCTTGATGTCATGAGCATTTAAAAATTTATGAACCATCCACTTAACTTATTTGATGCGGTCTTGTTCGAATGTTCCAAGGACCATGTCTACTTTCTGAACTTCCTTTTTGTTGTTTTAGAAGAAATCTGTAGCTTAGCTAGTTCATGAGAAAGTAAATCTTACTATCCTGGAATACTTAGAGCATCCCACATTGATATGTTAACATTACAATTTTTCATTACATCAACAATGTTAAAAGAAGAAACAGTTTTAGAGACAGATTCAACTATTTTAGCATAGGCCTTAGCAAAAATTGATTCTGCTCAGCTTGCCTTTGATATCTGAGGTATAAAAAATCTTCTTGGGTCAGGCTGTAGTTGTTTTTGTTGTTCTTTATCAACTGAAACACTTGTTGTTTTTTTAGGAACAACATAACTGTTAGCTAGTTTTGGGGCTGTAGATGTTGTCTTATCAGACGATGGACAGAATAGGCCTATTTTGTTGTTTTTGACTTGTAGCAACTTTTCCTTGATCCCTAGTAGTGACTGCAATGAAATCATCCTCATTGAAACTGACTAAATTTTGTTCAAGTGCTTTCTGAACCTAAGTATCTTGTTGCCCACTCTCCATTTGAGGCATGAATAATGTCTCAGATTGAGGTTGTGCAACAAGACTTATGTTCAAAAGTATTTACACAATTTATAGTTGAATGAGGTTGATTACAAGGTAGACACCACTCTTTTAGCCATGTTAAGCGGGACTAAAGCATCGGATGAACTAGGAGCGTTTGGATCAAATTGCCTTTGTTGATAAGGCTTCCTATAATTTTGATTCTGTTGGTAAGGCTACCTATTTTGCCGGTTTTTTCTTTGATAAGGAGCACGATAAGCTCTACTAGGTAATGGAAGTCTATTTTCAATTAAAGTCACTTATTCCCCATAGTCTGCAAAGCTTTAAATACATCATCTGATGGGACTGCAAAACAGGTTCTAAAATTGTAATAGGTTGTGAGAAAGGGGTTAAATCGCCAAAAATGGAATTGAAGGCCTTGGTGTTAATTTTCTCTGACTTGAATAAGGATTTTTTCAGCTTTATAGTAATATCATATGCATCCGTAAGAGTATCACCTCCCATAGATTGAATCATAGTTTAAATATAACTATTTAATACTCTAAGATAATAAAGGAAAGCATGATCGGCTTGAGGCTTAACACTTGTTGGAATTCTTTCCCGAGTTCTAGTAAAACGGATGTTGAAACTGGACATATATTCATGAGGAGCTCTTTTAATACTAGACATTTTTTCTATGAGGGACAAATGAATTGAATTATCTTGGAACTGTTTCAGCAATTTTTTACCTAAATCATCCCAAGTTCTTATGCTTCCAATCTCTAGATTTCTATACCATTGCAAGGCCTATCCTTTAAAAGATGCAACTAAAAGTCTCAAAGTTACATCTTCATGAGTGATATTATGGACTGCACATAAGGCTGCAACATCTTTGATATGCTCTGAAGGTGTAACTTGATTTTCACCAGTGAATGATGGCAAACTTTTCATGGCAGCATTAGGGATATCATGATAAACTGGAATTACTAATGGGCTGCCATTAGTAAAGGTCACAAAATTCCTAGGTGGTTGGATAGCCATTAGAAAAAATGGGATATTAATAGAGAAATTGATACGTGGTGAAGGAATATCATGAGGAGGGTTATCAAAACTAGGTCTATTATAAGGTAAAGTATTACCAACTCTTCTCCTTCTAGTAGAATTCAAAGGTAAAGAAACAAACTTAGGAGGAATTCCTCTTACCGATGATCTTGTAGTCACTTTAGGCATGGAACATGCTACAATCACCGTCTAAAATCAGCTTTACAGAGCTACCAAAAAAACTTTAAATCTTTAGAATAAATTGTTGCAACTTTCTCCCGAAAGTAACTTTTGATCTATTGTAGATAGTCATAACTTGCATGTAGATCTGATTCGTTGTCCCTTCGAGCATGCCAAAAATTGGTATCTCTTGAGAGTGCACCACAGCCAGAGAGATGGTTGAAGGTGTTCTAAGATTGAAAATTTATCTCTCTCTTTCGTAGATATAATGGAAACACCTCATGGTCTATGGGTATACCTATTTTGAGGTGAGTCTCCGGTATCAAGGTCGGTTCCTTATTGATGTATCCTAAACTGATTTTTGGGGTTTAAGGGTAAAAGATGAGTGTAAAAAATGAATTAAAACTAAGGTGATACACCAAACTTGTGTGAGGTCTTTGGTGAGTACATGCACAATTGATATTGAATGAAATTTTGATCATAGGCCAATAGATTTACAAGATAATTAAGGGTAAACACTCGATGCATTGAGGATAGAATCACAACGATCTTTGCTATGTTACACATACACATTAATATCACGTAAAGATTACTGAATTTGTAATAGGGTAAGATGAGTAATAATGGAATTCAAAATTCACAAGATTAATGGGAAACATACACAAGACTGCAATTAATTGGAAAGGCATAAAATAATTCACATTCAAAGGGAAAAACTGCAAAAATTGCTTCAACACTCATGTATCTAAAAAGTCCTCTCTTGTGCTTTGCCAAAGCACACAATATATAGAAAAGTTAATTTCCCCCTTCCTAAAAATAGACTAAGGCTTGTACTCGCACATGCATCGTATTTTTATCCTTCATCTATTAATAAATAAAGGAATAAAAATAGAACATGTAATTACAAATAGGCATTAATAGCCTTTTATTACATCTCGGTCAAACTGAAGTTGACTGTTCTATTTTTAAGAAAAGAATGGTGAATAATTTGCTTTGATAATAAGCTTCTTATGCTGGCAAGTCTCTTCTCAGGCATGTGAATTCATCTTCTTGTATGTTTTGTCCCCTAGTGAAAGCATGCAAAAATTAACTCCCTATTTGTGAGCAAAATAATTACAACACTTGCAAAATTTGTAAAATAATCCATCCACTCATCCACTTGATGGGGACCACCTCCATGTGCACATGCTCAACTTTTCCTCTACAGTCTGTGGGGCCACCCTTGCACTTGATCACTAATCTCCATTCAGTTTGGCCACCTTTGTGGACTTAGCACATTATTGAGTTTTAGATGTATATGGGGCACTTTTGTAAAAGACCACCATGTCATATTCGACCACCTTTGATTAAACACGACCATGTAATACTTGTCGGCTTTTGCATTTGGGTAACACTTGATTATAGTTTTATAACCCTTACCTTTGGGTGATCATCGGTGAACATGATTCAGTCGACACTTTATATTATTTGAAGTTGGACTATAGTTGATCCTTTTGACATTTCGAATGTAATGATTTTGTTTTAATCATGGGGCTGGCCCCCTTTGCATGATGACTCACCCTTAAATAGTTGGTTGGTGACATGGCTAACTCAGGTAGAGTTCACTTTGATATTGGTGATCATTTTGTAATTGTTGATCTCTGTACTTTGAGATCTCAGGCCATCAATCTTGAAACTAGTAGTTAGGGTTTCACCAGCATTGAATGTTGTCGGTGGCATATTACCTAGGTGGTTTTCTTCGAACTTGGGGATCAATCCTTGAGCATTGATCTGTTGTCATTTTGTTTTTGGCTATTGATCTTTGACTATGGTTGAGTTCAAACTAACCTAATGCTTGGGCTCAGGTGGTAAAGGGAAGCTCGACCCTAATGATCATTTCATTTGGATTTTCAGTATGTGGGTGAAGCGATAGCAAAATTTTGTTGACACCATTGTTGTTTTTAGCCTGGCTCGGTCCTTCGCGCATAAATGGTTTCGAGCTTGGTTGCACTTGTATCTTTTATGGCTATACTGTTTGGGTTTTTGATAAAAATTACACAATAAAACACCGAATATAATTATATTCAAACTGAATTCATTCGGGATGTTATTCAATAAGACAAGGTTACATATATAGAGTGGAGTTCTCCTATGAAAGAGGAGTCAACTCTAATCTTCAACAAACTCTCACTTATCTCTCCCAATCCCTATTCTCACTCAACAAACCTAGAATCTCTCTAAGAGATCTCTATGAGTTGTCACCAACTCATTATTTTCACAATAATAATGTTCACAATATTAAACTATTCCTAACATTCACCCCCTTAGTGTGAACATGGGAAAAACATACACACTCTCATCTGCAGTATGCTCACCTCTATGGAGCATGTCAAACTATGTGACTCATGACCTTGATACTAATGAAGGGAGCAATGCTCAACCTTCTATGGTTTTACAGGTTTACCACAAACCTTGACGTGTAACAGATCCATCGCCTGTCCACCTCGTGTGGTTTTCTGGATCTTCCACAAACCTTTTCAAGATCCATGAACTGTCTTACACTGGTGCTTTTGCTCACCTATTTCATTACATCGGGAGTTACATTCAGGAATGTTTATACATTACTTTTGAACAATCATTTGTTCTTATTCTCACAAATGTACGCTAAAAGCAAACACACAACTTAAAAACTTGGCCACCAGGTTTCAGTTTAGTTTCGTGGCCTCGTCGATGGTTCCCACTGACCGAGGTTACAATTGCCCTCCTTCCTCCATTGCCTCCATCCTCTAATAATCACACTGCTTTACTCAAGCAAATTGGATGTTGAAGCTCAAATTTACACCACCTTTTGTCGATGCATCTTCCCCACAAATATTTCCTTTGGTTATGAAATTCCAAAGCGGGGAGTGCAGGGAGAGTAGCCCCAGCCGGTCAAGCAGCATTGCCTCTTGCGTGGTCTGAGGTAGCCCCCGAAGCCAAGCACATTTTTCTTCTTTGAAGTCATCAAAAAATCATCAAAACTGTAATATTATTCATCTTATTCTCCCAAAAACTGGACATCAGGTAACACCAAAAATACGTCCATGAGGCAAAAAAATTTGTTTACAATATTTGACTTTGACTTTTTGATAATGGACCCAAAAATACTAGACTTTTACAATGACTCAAAACTTACACTCGAATTTGAGAAGACAACACTTGGCTTTGACACAAAAAATGACTATCAACATTTATAACAAACTCCACAAATGATTTTGATTCTTTTATAAACAATACTTGACCCACTAATTATAAGACCATTATAAGATGACAATTTGAATAACACAAAATGACATACAAGACTTAAAGTCACTAGTTGTAAAAACACAACTTTGACCATATAACTATAAAAGACAACACAAAAAATAATTTTTAGAAACCACAATGGCTCTTAATATGAGACTTTAGTGACACAATTTATAAGACTCAATTGAGGACACTTAACAAATCCAAATGGACTTATGACTAATGAATAAAATATTGTCCCGAAAACTACTAAACATAACCTAAATACATAAATGTCTCTATGAATTATCTAAATGAAAATTACTATAACTAAAGACATCTAATCAATGAATGAAAAATTGTGATCTCCTTGAAATCAGTGTATCATTGGAATACTTCTCCAAATGTCTTCACTGAAAATGATCTTATTTGTACAACATAACATCGATGTAGAGATTTTGGGCACGTTGACAACATGGGAACTGGAGACCAGTTGAATTCATAGGTGGATATTTGCATGACAGAAAATACCTAAGATAATTCTTATCGCATGCCAATTAATTCCACACCTCAGTTAATAATAGAATTTTCGTGCTCCTACAACCAAGATGACTGTGTAGGAAATCCAATGTGAAACAAGAAGACTTACGAGTGACCTGTGTCAAATGCTAGATAGATGGATTGACCACCAACATTGGAGATGTGGTGATCAAGCTATTTGTGTCGGATCACTGTGATGTCGTCGCTGCTCACCACGCAAAGCATACACTAATTGCATAGAAATAACCACAAATATCTAATCAAATACCGGAATTAAATTTCCAAGAAAGAGCTTGCAGAAATTAAGGACGCACGACTAGGGCGTGAGGAGATCATATAGACACGGTGCTGAGGAGAATTGATGAGAATTCTGATTCAACACAGAGATATGTACTTGAAATATATAAGTTTGAATGCCTCCCACACAAAATTCTTCTCTTCCTTGTCGATGCTACTTTCTGTGCAGAAAGATGAATCCAAAAATAATGACGACAAGATTTAAATCTTCAGACCTGCAAACCCTCGAAGCTCTCACAGACTCTCATGGTGACTCAACCTGCTCTATTCATCTTTCATAGGAAAATCAAACCGCTCACGATACCACCGATAAAATTTACACAATAAAACATTGAATATAATTATATTCAAACCGAATTCATTCTGATGATATTGAATAAGACAAGGTTACACATAAAGAGTGGAGTTCTCCTATGAAAGAGGAGTCAACTCTAATCTTTAACAAACTCTCACTTATCTCTCCTAATCCCTATTCTCACTCAACAAACCTAGAATCTCTTTAAGAAATCTCTACGAGTTGTCACCAACTCATTATTTGCACAATAATAATGTTCACAATATTAAACTATTCCTAACATTTTTTTGAGGGTTCGAGCTCAAGATTGTGCAACCGTCATATTGTTTGACAAAGAATGGTAAGTTTTGATCTCCTAGGCACCACCAGGTACTTTTTCTTTGCCATCTTGACTTTCAAAAATATTGATAATTCATTCTTTATTTATATTTTATGTGGATTTGTGGCTTGATCTTAGTCATTTCGAGTTGAAGGTCATTATGAGCTTGCTCCTCTTTAGTTCTAAATCAAATGATCATGTGAGGGTTTACTCTACTTCAATACCAGTAAGTACTTGTTTCTTACTCTGATTTTGATACTCATTAATGGGTTTTACGATTAAAGCCAGAAACTATAATTTCCTAGACATGGGTATTCAATTTTTTCATCTCCTTTCTTTTCTTAAAACAAGAATAAATCTGAGTGAGATTTTCCATTTGGGTTACTCTGTAAATATCTTTGCGGGCACATGGTTTTGAATTGGTGATTGTAGTTGTTTGTTGTGACTTGAGTTCTATAGCATTCTTGAGATTTTATGCATGCAACAAACAAGAAATTATGTCATGAACATTTCCTTCAGGCCCTCTATAACTTCTTTGTTTGCTCACTTTGTAGTCATGATTATCTATCTCGAGATTTACCAATATGCATTCATTCTTGACTGTATGTCACCATTATTTTGATTTCAAAGCTCTATTTTTGAGGAGTGCCCTGAATGATCGTTATGTTGTGAACTCACTGTCATTTTCTTAGCTCGAAGTTCTAATCTGTATGAATCTCCATCTGGGTGCAACATGGTACTACTCAAAAGGTTACCAAACTCTGATTTTCATGTTTTGAGCATAAAAAATTATGTAGTTCTGATATTTCTCAAACCTGACAGTTGAATATAATTTGTGTGCACATTCCTTCTATACCTCTGTTTGGAAAACATTCTTTGCAAGCTGAAAGTTTACTTTCCTTCATGACTTACTTGATCATTGTTGACTCTTATACTATAAAAATGAAACTTTGATTTTCTCGACTGTAATAGGAGCATATTCTCTGATATTTTGTACTTAAGATGTCATTCTTCCTTTGGATCTGAATTTGATGATTACTTGAGGGTTTTCTCTACTTCAATTTTACCAGTGAAAAATTGTTTTCCTTACCATGATCTATATTTTTCAATTTAAAGTTCGAGATAGTAAAACCTAGATTTGGGTATCTTTCCTTGCACGGTAATTGAAAGTACTTTACTTAATTCAATTATGCAATCTATTCTTGTTCTTAAGAGGTCTTTCTACATTGCATGTGGATTTCTAGAAATTATAAGTAGTTATTCATCCATGTAATACCATTCTCAGGCATAAGCCTTGATTCAGATGCTTTGTTGAAATATTGTAATCTTGTTTCTTTTATTTAGATGCTTTATTTCTTTGATAGTAGTATTTCTGGCATGTTGGAAAATTTGAAATGTTGATTTTTCATGGTGAATCCCTAGCAAAATTTTTCCGAATTCTCTCTTCCTTCCTTTTTCAGTTTGTAGTAGTTGTATTTTCTTATTCAGAATACAAAATGTAACACTTTTCTGTTGAAAATGGTATGTTGTTGGAAATCGAAACATAACACCATTATCTTGATCATGGCATGATTTTTGTATCACTTACTTGATTTACATAAATATTTTAAAGCATGTATTAGTTAAAAACAACATGATGGAAAGATGTAAATGTCCATTTTACATGGTGAAGCCCTGTCAAAATTTTCCCAGAATCCTCTTTCTCATTTTGTTTCAGTTGTAATCCTTTCTTTCCAGTTAACTTCAGCTTCTTAAAATATGATTCTTCTTCTTTAGTTGCAATCCAAAACACGTACTTCTATTTGTCAGTCTCTCTTTTTACCTTGTAACTTCTTCTATTTGTATGACAATTACTGAAACTTGAGTTGTATTCTTCCTTCATTCCAGCATGTACTTAATGACTTAACTGCTTTATGCCATAGGATAGAAGTCATTGAACTCTACAATCTTTGTTGAAAGACTTTATTTATTTCTTCTTGGTTGTGACAACTTGTACTGCACACTTAAGTTAGAAAATATTTAGGATTTTTGGCCTCTCTTATGTCCATGGTTTTTTTTCTTCTCCCTCCTTCTTTCTGAGTGAGTAAAACATGTATGCAGTTTGATCTTCAAGTAAACTATATCTCATGTTGTTAAGAGATTCATATGCATGAATTAGGATAGTAAAGGAATATGGATTGATCCCCAGAGCTCGTAATCGATAGTTTTCTCTTCACTTCTTTTCAGTGTACAATGATTTCAAAGAACGAAGATGAAGAAGGAACAAAGCTGGAAATGGAGATGTCTCAACCAAAGAAGAAACCCCAAGGTAATGATGGGTTCACTCATACTCCTTTATTTTCTCTTTCATGCATGTGTACCTCTTATTTCAATAGTTGTACTTTACTTTTTAGTTACATCCCACGGCTTGTGTGGGAACATTTGAAATTCCTTATGAATAAAACATTGAATTTTGAAAATGAGTTGTGTATTTCTTTCTGCATTTCAACTTTCTATATGAATTGTATGATGAACTAAACAACTCAGTAATATAATTGAATGTCTTAATCATGAAGGAAAGAACATTAAAGAAAACATGTAACATCCAGTAATGAACTCGATTTCTGCAATCTGCATTTATGTTTGTTGTTCCAAAACTTAGCATTTCATCTATTCTACAATTAGATGTCTTCATCAAGACAACACAACTGTCCTTTGGGGCCTTGTGTTCTTTTGCTAAAGATAGTCATGAAATTGCAGACTATGTGATTTGTTACATTTTGTAATAGCAAATATAGCTATAGATTTCATGTAATCGTTAATTAATTCAGCGATAACAATAATATATCTGAAAGAAACTTCCCCTAGCTTAGTTATACTTCACCCATGCCATCTATCGTAACGAAGTTTTGAAAGGTTGCCCATTTTGCACAAGTGTAAAAATTTTCAACAACGATGAAAGAAAGGATTGAACGAATCACTTACTCAGGAAAATGGTGACCTCTGTAGTGAGGGAAACTTTTATCCGAGCCTTCATAGAAGATCATTCATTTAGAGTCTCTGCAACAGGCTAATCAAATTCATAGAAGTGTGGTGACACAAAGAAACTAGGGCTCGATAATGGTGGTCATGAGCTTCATAGCATCCATGTTTTCCAAGCATAAACACCAAATTTCAGACTTAGAACTCCATTGAATTCAAAATGGCCACAGAAATAATAGAGTTTATCTCATATTTGAGCTCAAAGATCAAAACAATGGTAGAATGAAGTGATTTTACAAGGGCTTCGTTGCTCGGAACGAGTAACAGAAATGATCAAATGATGAACTTGATAAGCTTTTCAAAAGCCTAACTTCTGTAGGGTTAAAGGTGAGTCAAAGGATCGATGGTGCAAGATCAATCAGACTCAAGATCGACAATCAAAACCTTAACCACTGCCAACTACCTCGTTAACCATGGTTTGAAACATCTACCATATTAAATGCAAGGTCAGAAACCCTAACCAGAGGTCGAAATATCAATGGCACAGATCACCAAGTATGGAATTAAATGGATCAGAATGCAAACCACCATGCTAACCAGGGTTCACCAAAATCAACAGCTACAGATCAAAAGGAAAGAGATCTAATGGCCAAGGATGAAGCACAAAAATCTCAATTAATGCAAAGTCAAATGTCTAGAAAATCAATGAGTAAGATTACATTGTGCTAGATATCAATGGTTCATAATCTTATTCCCAATTCAATACAGTTAAACCTTGAAATCATTTCCATCGACAAACTTTTGAGGGTCAGACCATCGTGGAGAGGGGGCCAACCCTATTATCAAATAATCATTCTACCATTTGACCTTTCTAAAGGTCACAGATTAAATAATTACCACCGAAGTTTCAAATCAAATGAGGCCAAGGAGTGGTCATTTAACAATGGGTCGGTTCACCGTGGAAAGGGGCCAACCCTCATCATTATTTGAAAAGTCATTGCTTTCGACCTTCTAAGGTCTAAAAAAACCTTAATATCATAAAGAACCAAAAGCCGACAACATCATGACTTATGTCCATGCCAAATCAAGATAAAGGGGTTGGTGATGGTATGCAATCAAAAGGTGGCCAAGTATATAGTGAGGCAGTGTTTCAAAAGTGACCCTCTCTTATTTCAAACCATGATATTATGCCAAGTCAACGAAGGAGGAAAGGTGTGCACACATCAAAGGTGGTCCCCACAGTGGGAGGGTTTGAAAATGACTCAGAGTGTAATTATTCATGTGATCACAAGGAGATAAAATAGAGGTCAACATCAGAATACAAGAGCTTTTGAGGACTTATTACCTTATTTTCCACAAAATAAGAGATGAATATTATTGCACATGTGCTCAAAATAGCCCCTACATGGGAATTGAGATAAAATAAAGGTATTATTTTTGCAGGGACACATTATTTTGCATGTGCATCCAAGGGGCAAGTGGATCAAAATTTCCGGATGTCACGTCAAGAAAGAAGCAAAGATTACATGCATTGGAGAAGGCTTGCTCATCAACAAAGGTTTATTATTAGCAGAGTTATTCACCCAACTTTATTAAAATTAGAAACAGTCAATTGCAGTTTGATTGAGTTGTAACTAAGGCTATTAATGCCTCATTGTATTGTCATACTTATTTTTATTCCTTTATTTATTAATAATTAAAGGATAAAAATAGGATGCATGGGAAAGTACAGTTTTAGTCTATTTTTAGGAAGGGTGGGATGAATAATTTTTGCTATATATTGTGTGCATTGGCAAAGCACAAAGGGAGGACTTTTAGACACAGGAGTGTTGAAGAAGATTTTGCTAGTTTTTCCCTCTGAATGAGAAGTATATTATGCCTTTCCAATTATTTGCAGTCTTGTGTATATTTTATTAATCCTTATGAATGTTGAATTCCTTGGTTAATCATCTTACCCTATTACAAATTCAGTAATTTCGCATGATATTAATGTGCATGTGTAACTTAACAATATTGTTGTGATACTTTCCCTCAATACATCAAAGTGTTTTCCTTAATATTTTGTAGAAAGCTATTGGCTTGTGCATCTAGAATTCATTCTCATATCAATTGTGCATGTGCTTAGTCAAATACCTCACATAAATTTGGTGTATCACCCTAGTTTTTAATCCATTTACAACCATCTTTTACCCTCAAACCCCAAAAAATTAGTTTAGGATACATCAATAAGGAACTGGCCTTGATACCGAGACTCACCTCAAAATAGGTATACCCATAGACCTAAAGTTTTTCCATTGTATCTACAAAAGAGAGATCATTTTTGTGAGCTTAGAATACTGTAGCCATCTCTCTACAGGGTGCACTTTCGAGAGATAACAAATATTTTATCTCATGTGAAGGATTTTGATTAGTGGTTTGTGCTTTGATCCATTCTTGAAATAGAACTTTCCTTTCATGATATTGTTAAATGTTAGCTTACTCATTTGTTGCAATGGGTAGTCTTATCATTATCGAGTTCTCGTGAACCACTCAAGTTAATATTTGTGCAGATGGCTTTTGTGAGTAGATAAAGGAAATATTTGTAAAGGTTTCATCAGTTTGATTTATGAAGTTCCTTGTACGAATGTCTAATGTGTTGTAAATCTTGGAATGGTGCTTGTAAAGGAGTTTGGAAGGCCTCTTGCCTTGGATTTTGGTATTTGTGAAATAAGGTTGTCTTATCCTTTTGTAGAAAAACTTGTAATTATTATTGTGAGGAATAAAATTCAATCATCACCTTGTTATGAGTATTATTTTTGTAATATTATATCAGTCATGAAAATGTTGTAGCGTGGCTTGACCAATTTTGTTACCTTCTTGTTCTTAGCCAAAGTTCAATCAAATCTTTTGACACCTTTGGTTTATGTGCCATGTTGAATAGAAATATTATAACCGTGTTTATTTTTCTCGATGAGTAATGGTTATTTATTCTTTTGAGTCATAAAACTTTTGGTATAATAACCCCTCCATGGTCTTGGCATCGGTCAGTGCAATTCTAGGTATATTTTAGTGGGTTGGCAATCCTTTTTCTAAAGTAAATCAAAAATAAAATAAAATGAATACATAGATGAATAAATAAATAAGATAATAATGAAGTTGTGTTTTTGTAGATAAAATTAAGAGTCTTTAATTGGAAAGAAGGGAGTTTTCTACCAGTGTAAAAGAATCCACCCTCACTAACCCTAAGCTATGGATTAAACTTTATCCTCTTTGTTGTGAAATGTTAATTATTTCTAAAAGTAATTTCATTGTTGGCTTTTGGGGATATAGTTAGATCTTAGTTAGTAGGGGAGTTTGATTAAGAACACATTAAGTCTTGTGCTTCCATTTTGGGAACCCCATATGTATCCTTTGTCGAAATTCATCAAGAGAATGCTAAATGAAGCTTTTACCCAAATCCAGTGGAACTCTTAAGCCTCATTAAAAGACTGGTTAATAACTAAACAATTCATGATGATGAAATAAATTTGACCTTCTCACTCTAACCTTTTCCATAGTACATTGTAATCTTCTCTTAAGCGTGGTTAATTGTTGATCCTTGCACAAGGAGGTTGTAGTTCTGAACCTTAATGACACTCCACTTTAGTTGGAGCTTACACTCGTCACCTTGTGCAATGGAGTTCTGAATCAAGATTCAGTAGCTTGGGTATGAATAAGGTGTCCCTTTTGATCAAGTTAATTTAGCTAGTTTTTCTAGTCTTTAGATGAGCCTCATCCAAAAAACTTGTTCTCAAGCTAATTAGTCAATAGTATAAAAGAAATAAGTTCACCTTTGTAAGAAGAATTTATCAAATCAAACATGAATCTTCTAGATCATAAAGTTAGGTCTTGAAAGACATTTTTAGTAAATACATAACCTTAAAGGATTTTACACTGTGGGGTGTACTCAACTATAACTATGTATTTGTGGATTGGTCTTTTTGTGGTGCCTTGTCAAAGAGAAAAGTGAACTATCCTTGATGGGTGTTGAATGTTTCCTTGTTGTCTATGTGGTCATCATTGTTTCAAGATGTTCAAAGAGTTAGTTGTAGCCATTGTGACCACCTGTTGTGTCATTCTATACTTTAAACAAGTCAAAAATATATATCATGTACTTTGTTATGTTGTCTTGTGTGTCTAGTTAGTGGGCGTTACATTACACCATAACTCAACCCCGAACCACTGAGCCATAAACCATGAATCATGAACCTGTTGATACGAATCATAGCACCCTAAATGTCTGCAACTCGATGGGTTGAGACTCTCGGTGTGATTGCATAACATGGAGCTTTTCCCAAGTGTGGGACCTTGTGAATCGAGAAAGCTCTCCAGGATGAAGGTCGGTTCCTATTCCTCTGTTCAGATGCACACATAAAAATATAGAGGGTTTACTCAAAAACCTAATCTAACTTTCCAAGGAGACAAGGTAAGAAGATGCATACAAATAAACCTAAACTAACAAAGGTGATGCACCGAGGAATGAAGAACATTTGTCTTGCCAATAAACACAAACCATTAAAATGTAATGCAAGATCATGCACAGATAACCAGATTTGCAGTGAAAGATCAGGAGGATGAAAATGAACACAGAGAGGGTTGAGAATCATCCACAGACATGCATTATTTTCTCCAAAGATTGATACAATACACTAAAAAATGCCAAGAGGCAAAGTTGCATTACAATTTTAGATGGGAGGTTTGAACTCCACAAATTCGCACAAAAAGAGAAGAAGGAAGGGGCAAAACAAGAATGTCCAACCTTAAGAAAGAAGCCCCTCCTTAAAATTTATAGGAATAATGAGAGAGAAAAGAGAGAGGAAATCCAAATCTACCCCAACCACCTCTAGGTTGCATTTAATTCATCTCATTATGGCGGAAGGTGAGAACCCTAACAAACCCAAAAAATGGCGAATTATATTTTGCATTTTTGAAGAACTTGTTCTCACCCGATTAAAGATATTTTCCATTTTGCATAGTTGGACAGAGGGACCTTGTAAGATTTCGGAAAAGTCCAACCTTGCATGAATCCGAGCTCCTATGAAAAGTTATGGCCATTTGAATATATGCACTGTGGTTTTCTTCCCCGTCGGGTGTCAATGCTCAAAATGTTGTGCCTCTTGAAGATGCACCTTGGCGCGCATCCATCCTCATGTTGACATCTTTTACTGTGCCCTTAACTTTGCCCTGTGGGCACATCCATTTTCGTGTCGACATCTTTTTACCTCGCACTTTAACCTGCCCTGTAGCGCATCCATTTTGTGTCGACATCTTTTACCTCGTGCCTTAACCTGCTGTGCCAGGTGCATCCATTTTTGTGTCGACATATTTTTACCTGCGCCCTTAACCTACGCTTAGAGTGCATCCATTTGCGTGTCGACATATTTTTACCTGCGCTGCAGGGTGCATCCATTTTTGTGTCGACATCTTTTTACCTACGCCCTTAACCTGCGCCAGGGTGCATCCATTTTTGTGTCGACATCTTTTTACCTGCACCCTTAACTCTCGCGCTTGGGCGCATCCATTTTTGTGTCGACATCTTTTTACCTATGCCCTTAACCTGCGCCAAGCTGCATCCATTTTTGTGTCGACATCTTTTACCTATGCCCTTAACTTGCATTAGGGCGCATCCATTTCTACATGTCGAAACCTTCGATGTGCGCTAGAGGTGGTTGGTGACGAATAAATGTCAAGCAACCATGGAATGCACCTTCAAAACCTGAAAATGAAGGACTTTGATTTTCCTTGATTTCCATATTCTTCTGTTTATCTATATCTACCCGGTGGAGATATATACAACAATTTTGTGACTTAACGGATCACTGCCCTCTAGGTAGAAGATCAGTGGCCTTTTAGCAATCCATTGGGCATGGAGTCATAAGCAATAACCTGAAACCAACTTGATCTCTGATCCCGAGCCTTGATACTGCAACTCCTTCTCCGAGAGCACGCTTTGAATCAGAAATTCAACCTGAGAGCAACAAAACCTGTGCAAGCACTTAGGGAAATTGAAACCTAACTACAACAAGACAATGTGCACCCGCACTTAGAGGAATTGAAAACTAGGCTAATATTTACAAGGGTAAACCTTTCCTTTTAGTAGCAATGTTTAAGGTAGATTCCGTTAACCGGAATCGGGAGTTCTTCTCCATCCAATGTAGACAATTAGAAGGCATTACTACTCTTACATCCCATGACCATGTAGGGGCCACTCCAAATGGCATCAAACTTGGAATGCCTTCCTGGTTTTGCCCGATCTACATCCCATTTCAGAACCAGGTCCCCTTCCTGGAAGGTCCTTGCTTTCGCTTTCTTATCAAACCATCTTTTTACTAAGGCCTGATCTTTCTCAATCATTTGAACTGCATGCTCTCTAATTTCTTCCAATTCCATCAACTTTGCATACCTGGCCTCCATTGGTTTGAACTCAGACAACTCCTGCTTCATGAGCTCCAATGCTAGGAATTCTAATGATATAGGCAATACTGCCTCTTTCCCATAGACCAACTTGTAGGGAGAATTACCCATAGACCTCTTTGGTGTTATCCTATCAGCCCATAACACTGATTTTAGCTTGGTATGCCATGTCCTTTGGTTTTCATCCGAGTCCCGATGATTCTTAGCAAATTCTTGTTCGTGGACTCGCTCATCCATTACCCTGCGGGTAATAATGTGAAGAGGTGCTCAAGTAGATTCCATTCTTGATAGACCATTCTATAATCTTGGAACCTATGAATGCCAATGCATTGTCTGATATGATAGTGGTCGGCACACCGAACCTGGTCACTATTCCTTCATAAAAGTCTAGTATGTTAGACTCATTTACCTCTTTGAGTGCTACTACTTCGGTCCACTTGGTGAAATAGTCCATTGCCATGAGAATCCACTTGTGGCCTTGGCTTGAGTTTGGGTTGATGACCCCGATGAAGTCCAATCCCCATTGCATAAATGGTTGGTCAACCAAAATTGGGTGTAATGGAAGCGTTGCTAGTCTTTCTTTTCCCATGAAGAGCGCACATTTCTTGCACTTTCTTATCCATGTATAACAGTCATTGAACATTATCGACCAATAATACCCTACCTTCATTATCTTGAGAGTTGTTACTCGTGGGGCGAAATGTCCTCCGGAATCTCCATCGTGAAAATCTCGTAACACCCTCTCAATTTGACCTGTCCCAATGCACCTCAATAGAACTCCATTGATGTCTTTTTAAACAAAACACCATCAACAAGCACATATGGAATGGATTGTAATCTGAAGTATCTCCTTTTGCTTTGCTCATTTCTGGAGGGCATAAGCCTGCCTATAGGAAGTGTATCATATTCTAAGTCCAACAAGGAGTGGGCACATCATCATTTTCCTATTCTTGACCATCCTGTAGTACCAAGACAGTCTCTTTTTCATCACCTACTTTGACTTGCCGACTCAAAGCTAGCTGTTCACATAGTCCTTTTCCATGTACTAGTTTTGTGACCTTGATCTCGATGTCATATTCCATGACACGGGTTATCCATCCTACACGTTTCTCGTTCAAATCCTTGTTTAGAAGGAATTCCTTGACTCTCGCATGAGAGACCAATAATTGGATCTTGTTATTTGAGACTAGGTGCTTGAATTTCTTTAAGCTCCTGATCACTGCAAGGACATGCTTTTCAATGAAAGAGTACCTATTTTCGTATTCCTCTAAGCCTTGACTGAAGAAAGCAACTGGTTGTTCTAATCCTTCTTTATTTTGTTGTACTGCAGATTGCGAAATGGTGTCTCCACCACCGAAGGCATATAGCATGAAGTCCTTGGAGAAGTTTGGATTGGCGAGAGTCGGAGCTTGAGACATAGCCTCTTTTATTCCCTCAAAACTTGCCTTGCCTTGATGTCCACTTAAATGCCACGCTCTTCTTCAACATCAGCGTTATTGGCTTTACGAGAGCCGCAAAGTTTGGAACAAACTTGCGGAGATGAAATTGATCCTTCCTAAGAAGCTTTGAAGAGCCTTCTTGTGACTTGCAATGGCAATGCTCGAATTGCTTCAACTCTTTCTGGGTCAATCGTCAACCCCTCCTTTGAAACAATATGGCCTAGAATTTTTCCCTCGTGAGCCAAGAATATGCATTTTTTGGGATTCAATGATACCCCAAATCTTCTACACCTCTGAAATACCTGCCTCAAATGAAAGAGGTGATCCACTGCATTTTTGGAGAATACAATGATGTCATCAAGATATATCATAACTATTTTATTGATCAATCCCTTGAATGCCATATCCATTGCCCTTTAGAAAGTGGCTCCAGCATTTGATAGCCCAAATGGCATCTTCTTGTAGGCATAGGTGCCCCATTTGGTGGTGAAAGTTGTCTTGAACTGGTCATCTTCTTTCACCATTATTTGATTATACCCTGAGTAGCCATCTAGGAGAGAGAATCTCTCCGAACCGGATACCACTTGCAATATTTGTTCCATTGAAGGAAGTGGGTAATGGTCTTTAAGAGATGCCCTGTTGAGGTCTTAGAAGTCCACACACAACCTGATTTCTCCGCTCTTCTTCCTGACTAGAACCAAGTTTGCAACCCAGCTTGAGTGCTTGATCGGGAATATAATGCTTGCCTCTATTAGCTTGTTTATCTCTTTCTTCATTAGAGGCTCAATGTGAGGGTTGACTAGTCTCCTTCGCTGATGGGCTTAGCATCTGCGGGTCCAATTCTATGGTATGTTGTGCCAACTTGGATTGAATCCTCTCAAGTCTTAATAGCTCCAAGCGAAGACATATGGAAATTCTTGGCAAAGCTATATGAAATTTGATTTCTCCTACTCAAAGTGGCCACTTTACCAATTTGAAGTGTTTTGCCTTCCCCAACCGGAATTGGATCTCGAATCTTCTCTCTCCACGGCACTGTATGTTAGCCTTTTCCTTACGTAATCTGGTCGTTAGGGTTGAAGATAGACTCCAATGTTAATAAACCTTTGGGAAGCTTATTTGTCTCGCAAATCGCACTACTTGATCCCCGTGATCGCTGCTCTAGTTCCTGGTCTCATCACGATTCCTAGTTGAGAATTCAACCTCTTCTTACAAAAAAATGATGATCTATTGATCGTTCTCAAACACACACAAATACCTTGTGTTATTATCTGAATCTGCTTTAGGCATCACAATCACATGCATATGTGGTTGTTTTTTCCCCTTCTAATGTTGTCAACCACATCAAATGTTGCTCAAACTGCCTGCGAGCCTATCCGTGGCTTCATTTTTTCTTCCTAGGTATGGATACGATGTTGAAAGCTTTGAAATCCTCAACGAGGTCCCATACCTGTTCTTGTAGTTCTTCGCAGAGGGTCATTCTTTGTAGCATGTTTTCCCCTGACTTGGTTGAGGATTAGCTCTCTATCCCTAAACACTGCAAGTTCTTTATGCCTCTATTCTTGGCCCAATGGAGTCCATGAATCAAGGCCTCATATTCACCGTGTTGTTTGAATAGGAAAACTAGAAACGAAAAGTGAATAATATTTGATGTCTTGAAGTGAAATGAGCATTGCTTCTCCTCCCTGCACCTTTCCTACTCCTTGATCCATCAAAAATAACTCGCCATAACTCATTGTCATCCTTATGGCCTGATTTGGTGATGCTAGGAATATGATGGTTTTCTTCATGTACGCAATAGACTCCTAGCTCGCATTCTTCCACTTCTTGGTAGGGATCAAAATCATGTACCTTGCTTTCCCATTCATCAAGAGTCAAATGGGATGCTTCCAACTTTGGTGTCGCCTCTTCATCTGTGCTTGGACAATCTTCTTGATCAAATGCTAAACAATTGGCATTGATTTGGCTTGGAGTATGAGGCTCAATATGAAAGTTTGCAATTGGTTTGGATCTGATTGTGACCTTAGTACCATATCTTGTTCAAACAACATGTGTGACTAGTCAACAGATAAGTAGCCTCCAATTTTAGCTGTGAAATCCCTTGATAAGCATAGGGCAAAGAGTGGTGGCAAATCTATCACTAACACATCTTACAAAATGGTAACGTTGGGGCATGCATGCAAGGTAAGATTCAAACCTTTAATCACTCCCACCATTGCTACTACTGTCCCATCCAATTGCACTACCCCCTTTGATATGACTTCATATTGGAGACCCAGCTGATCAGCTATTTGCTTGGGCATGACAGAACTACTTGCCCTAGAATCAATCATGCAATTGTGTACTAGTTTATCCCCAATGATTAATGAAACATAGAATGGAGGGGGTTTCAAAACTTTACCTTGTTTTCCTCCATGATTCCCTTCAGGCTGAACAACATTTTTGAGGACATTCGCTTTGCGTATGGACTCTTAGTTCGAAGTAGACCAATTCTTCATGGAAACTTGTAGAAGATCTCTTTGCCCGGGATGGATAAAGATTTCCACATTGATATATTCACATTTGTCTTCTTCATTTGATCAATGATACTAAATGGGATGAAACATCTCTTTGTTTTCTTTTAGCCTGCACATTCCTTTCTTGCGCATGGGTAGCAACAACTAGCATTTGAGTTGGTTTAGAAGGTGGTTTGGGATTTCCTTGCGTGTTTGGAACTATATTTTGCTTACCAACACCTTGTGGAGTGATGGAAGGTTGTAGATCACTTGGGGCCAATGACTGCCCTTCACCAATATTCCTCTTCTTTGATCTTGTGTTAGCTGCTACACTCTAAGAAATTGTTTGATTCATGCCACAAAATCCTCACTGCTTGCCAAATCACAAGTGCGGTATCATTTGGAGCTATGTTTGGGACTTGCCTCCAGATTTTCCCTTTGAAGTTGTGTTGAGCTTACACATGGAGGCTTCCATTGATCCTTTGATACTTAGCCGATTCGGGCTTGCTCTGTCCCATTTTTTGACTCTGACCACGTGGCAAACCCGTGCTCATTTGGGAACCTCGCTCTTGATTCTTCCTTTGAAATTACATCGAGATGACACATGGAGAATTTTGTTGGCTCTTCTATACTTAACTGATTTGGGGCCGGTTCAACTATTAGGCTCATACCACGTGGCGGGTTGGCACTAGTTCAGGGTCCTTCTTTGGGCCGCACCTTTTTAATTTGCATCGTTGAGGCACGTGGCACCTTCTCGCTGGCTCTTCCCTATTTAGACTTTTCAACAACTGGTTCTACCTCCTTTTGACTTCTTCTTTTTGGGCCTGGGACACGTGGAAGCTCCGCACTCGTTTGGGGACCGCCTTTGGCTTCGACCCTTAAAGGTGCGCCGGCCGAGCACGTGGAGGCTTTCGCTGACCCTCCTATACTTAGCCAATTTGGGCCCATTACCCATTTGATTTCTGTTGGACCCTAGACATGTGGAGAGTTGGTGCTCATTTGAGTCTCCACCTTAGGCTCTCACTTTTAAAATTACGCTGAGCTGACACGTGGTTCTTTCCACTCGTTTGGACTTTTCAATGGCTGACTCTATCCCTTTTTGGACCTGGGACACGTGGAAGCTCCACACACATTTGGGGTCTCCGTTTTGATGTGCCCTTTTGGAATTTCACTAAGTTGACGCATGATACATTCGGTGAGTCTATTGTATGGCTCGAGTCGGCTCGTATGCGACGAAGTCCGAAAACTTTGAGCCTTTCCCCATTTTCCTCCTGTGAGCCTCTGGCCTCCTTTAACATTGTTGGCCTCCATTGTCAAGCTTGCTCCTCCATTGTAGATTCTTACATGTCCCTCGATTTGAATTTGAATGTGAGCTCACAAGACAGAGATGACCCTTTGTTTATCTCCCCGTGCAGGTCATGTTTGATCAATTTTACCCAGTGGAAAAATTGGGATAACAGTTTGGCGACTCACTAGGACATCTGCCTGCTAGATGAAATGATCGGTGGATTTGAAGCATCCATATGGTATGGATTCCGCCTCGTAAACACAAATCTAATCCCTGAATGGACTATGCGTGAGATACAAAACACCACAACACACACTATGCACAAAACTAAAAATCATACATGCTCCAAGTGGAACATGCAGAGTGTGCAAAGGCACTATTAGTGTGAAATCACATCACCCCCAAATGAGTTCTACAAATCTTCTTTTCTAAAGCGCACTCATTTGGTGTGATTGCATAACATTGAACTTTCCTAAGGTGTGGACCTTACAAAATGGGAAAGCTCTCCATTAAAGGTTGGTTCTTTATTCCTTTGTTCAGGTGCATGCATGGGAGCTTGCAGAGGGTTTATCTCTATACTTAGTCTAAAAATTGCTAAGGAGACAGGGGTAAAAGGAGTATAAGAAATAAGAAATGACTAAACTACTAGGTGATGCACCAAAGGAATGATGAACACTTATTTTGCTAATAGACACAAACCAACAAAATGCATACAATAAACAATCACAGATAGCTAGATATGTAATGGGAGACCAAATGAAAGCAAAAGAGATAAGAAAGGATCTAAAATCGATCACGATGTGTTTTATTGCTCAGATTGATACACCCATTACAAAGTAGCTAAGAGGCAGAAACGTAATGTAATTTTGATAGAAGGCCTAAACCCCACAGATCCCTTTGCTAGAAGGAGAAGGGAGCCTACAAAACAAAGAATGTCCAACCCTTTACAATGAATCCTGCCCCCGTATTTATATATTCAACTCCGAAAGAAGAAGAGAGAGAGAAGCAGAAAAGCGGTGTTGAAGCTCAACCACTACTGTTAATGCCTTTGACAAAATCTCCTCCCAAATCTGTCTTTACCGCATCAATCGTTGGTTTGACACCTTGAAGGAAGAGGAAATGGTGGAATAGATCGAATCGATCTCGGTTGTTAAGGCAAGAAGATCCCGTGCATTGAAAGCTCGAAGATGTTCCCTCCATTTTTCTTCACCTAACCTCCTCAAAATTAAATTTTCATGCCTCCATGACATGGGTGAGGCCGATATCTTTCCAACGGCGTCAGATTTGCAATATTTTGAGCTCTAAGTCGAAAGATATGCCCCTTCAAAGTTTGTATTGGGTCCACACAAGAGGGTGCCAAAACAACTTGAAAAATGGGTCCCCTTTTGATATGGGACACGTGGCAGCTAGATTGGAACAAAAATCAGGCCTACGGGTCTCGTAATTTATCTTTTTCCCTTTCCTCCGATTCCCGCTTTGGCTTTGACTTGGGCCTAAATGCTGACTTTTTCCTTGGGTAGAGTTACGGGCCATTTTGCAACTTTTACCCCTTTTGAGATAACAAGGGGCAAAGAACCAACTTTTTCCCCGACGGTCCACTTTCCCCTGGACACACGGCTGGCGCTCATTTAGAAACCTTTTCTCTATTCACCCCTTGAATCAACGCCATACTGACACTTGGCATTCTCCACTTACACCTTTATACTTAGCCAATTTGGAGCCTTTTCCTCGTCCACCTTTTGAATTTGTTTCCTCTTTTGTGGGATTTTGGTCGATCCAATATTTGGCACGTGGGCAAAATATGGATAACAATTTGGCGACTCACAAGGGTATCTACCTGCTAGATGAAAAGACCAATTGCCTTGTTGTATCCATTAGGCATGGAGATGAGAAAGACACCGGCATTGATTATGCCTATGATTTACAAGCTTTGATCGCTTGCACTCTCAATTTTCATAAGAAATCTCAAAATGAAGGTTTATGAGAGTAGAAAATTGTTTTAACCTAGGGTTTCATCTGTCTCTCTGAATGGACTGCACAAGAGCCACAAAACAACACCACACTATATACAAAATTTGAAATCATACATGCTCCAAATGGAACATGCAAAGCATGCAAAGCACTTAGGAGAAAAGTAATCTACACTACAACAAGACAATGTGCATAAGCACTTAGAGGAAAGAGAAAACTAAACTAATATGTACATGGTGAGAACTCCCTTTTAGTAGTAATGTTTAAGATAGATCCCATTTACTGGAATCTGTAACTCTTCACCCTCCAATGTATATAATTAGAGAGCATTGCTACTTTTGCATCTTGTGATCATATAGGGTCCATGTTACACCCTTAATTATATATCTTACATGGGATGGATATAGACGACTTGTTGCTATCATAACTTAATATCATGATGTATCTCTTTTATATATGATCTATTATCATTGGTTGGTCGGCCTAAATGATGGCCATAGCATAGGAATAGTATAAATAGGGGTTATAGGTAGTGGATAATCATTATGTTGAGTATTTGAGTCTTATTATATGTTCTGAGGTTGCCCCCAAAGTGGCCAAGCTATTATACTTTCATATTGAGAGAATTTATCTACAATATTGTGTTATTTGGTGTTCTATTACCGATGATAATCATAATTAATCAAGTAATTTCATTACAAGTGGTATCGAGAACTTCAAACCCTAATTACGAAGGTTCGGCTCTATCTCAAGATTGGTAGCGAATTTTTCTCCAATTTTTTTTGGTGAGGTGAAATAAGTCAAGTAAGCATCTCTCCAAATTTGAATAATTTTTGACTTGTTTTGCATAAGTTATTACGGTTCTATATTTATTCATAATTTGTCTCCTAGGGCGTAATTTTTGGAAACTTTTCAAATTTCTTATTTTTTCGAAACCCCCAAAAAATAGATAGGGTTTCTATTTTATAAATTCCTATATTTGGCCAAAAATTATGAAACCCTAAACCCTAAAATTCTGCCCTATTAAGTTTACCCCTAGGCCCACATCCTTCATCATGGTTTGGTAGATCTCGCCCGAGGGCAAGGAAAAGGACAAGAAACTTTGGGAATGACCCCAAATAAGGAATATATGGCTTCAAATTCTACTGGTTCAAGAGTATCTGAGGTGGTCATCGAACTTTAGGAAAGGGTAAACAATATGGTGAGTAAGGATGACCTTAATGTTGAGCTTCATCAACTAAAAGGTAGCCTTAGGAGTGAGATTCAGAAGGATTTTCATGTAATGTAGTAGGAGTTGTTGAATGCTATTTCTAAAACAAATTCTAATTCTAGTCATATGGGTTCTACTAGAAATGGTCACACAGATCCAAATCACTCAAATCAGGGAGGATCCTTTAATCATTCAAGTGGATCTTCTCACCAATGGAGAGGCAAGATTCCAAAAGTTGAAATTCATAAATTTGATGGAAAGGATCCACTCAATTGGATTACCCAAATGGAAAATTTCTTTGATCTCCATCAGATCCCATGAGGACAAAAGGTAATTGTGGCATCCTTATACCTAGAACTTGATCAATTTGTTTGGTATCGTTGGTTATGTGCTCAAAGGCAGAAGAATGGCCTAAATGTCACCTAGACAGTGTTCACTGAAGAGCTTCAATTACACTATAGTTCTAGTGTTTCTGAGAATTACTTCAGCCAATTAGCAAAGTTACGCCAAACTGGTTCAGTTAAGGAGTATGTCCATCAATTCCAAACTTTGTCCTTGCATGTGGAGGATATTACAGAAGAGTATTTGAATGACCTATTTCTTGGGGGTCTTAAGGACCATATTGAGCATGAGGTATGCATGTTTAACCCACTCAAGGTTGCTTGATTCTATTATCATGGCACGTTGAGTAGAGGAAAAATTTATTTCCAGAGAAGGAAGACCTTTTCTAGCATAAAAGATCGTAACACCTTATCTCCTTCTTACCTCGACCAATTCGGGCCGACACCTCAACAAATTGAAGAAAAAGAGCCAAAGGGTTATGCTTTAACTTTGATAGCAAAATATGGACCAAATCATAAATGTTTTGAGAAAAAAATTGTTCTACATTTAAGGATCCGGTGATGAGGAAGAATATGAGGCAACATCAATAGAGGAAGTGGAAAAATTAGAGGAAGAATCTGGAGATCCTCAGCCCACTATTTCATGTCATGCTCTATCAGTATTAGTACTCCACAAACCCTTCAAGTTGTGGGTTATCTTAAGAAGCAAAAGGTAACGTACCTTGATTAATTCAGTGGGAGCACACATAATTTCATCAATCATAAGTTGGCAACAAGACTAAATTGTTTCATCTACCCAACACCTGAATTTCAAGTAATGATTGCGGAGATGGAGGCACACCAATGTTCGTGTAAATTCCATAAAGTCAAAATCATGATGGGTGATTACACATTGGAATCTACGATGTTTGTTATTCCCATGGGTGGAGTTGATATTGTCTTAGGTGTTCAGTGGCTCACTACCTTGGGCACCATAGAGATAAATTTCCAAGAATTGTTCATGCGCTTTCATTCTGAGGGTAAAAAATTTGAACTTCGAGGTCTACAAGCTAAAGATCCTCTAGTGGTGAGTTCTCACCAAATGTAGAAGATTCTTAAAAAGGGGTCTGAAGGTTTTGTAGCACGATTATTCTCTATAGAAGTCCAACCACAAATGAAGGTATTGCATCCTGATCTTCAAAAGGTTATTAATCAACATGTAGTTGTCTTCAAGGAACCAAGAGGATTGCCACCTAAAAGAGAGCATGATCATGCTATTCAATTGATTCCAGAAGCCAACCCCAACATTAGGCCTTATAGATATCCATATGTGCAAAAGAGTGAGATTGAGAAGATGGTGGAGGAAATGTTGGAAATGGGTATTATTCGTCATAGTCAAAGTGCCTATTCTACTCCCGTGGTGATGGTGCGTTGCAAGGATGGAAGATGGCGCATGTGTCTAGATTACAAAGAGCTTAACAAGTTCACTATCAAAGATAAGTTTCCTATTCCCATCATTGATGATTTATTATATGAGTTGCATGGTGCCATTTATTTTACAAAACTAGATCTACGTTCTAGGTATCACCAAATTAGATTCAAGCAAGAAGATATTCATAAGACAACTTTTAGAACTCATCAAGGCCATTATGAATTCCTAGTGATGCCATTTGGCCTTACCAATGCTCCTTCACATTTAAAAAGCTTGATGAATTCAGTATTTAGACCATTCCTAAGAAATTTTTCTTAGTATTTTTCGATGATATACTCATCTACAAAGAAATCATGGGAGAAACACTTACATCACATCAATATTGTCTTAGAAGTCTTAGAGAAACATCAACTTTATGCCAAGCCTTCAAAGTGTTTTTTTGGGGTACATGAAGTGTAAAACTTGGGCCATATTGTTTCTCATGAAGGTGTTAAGGTGGACCTCACAAGATCCAGGCCATGGTGGAATGGGAAACCCCAAGAACCCTCAAACAATTACAAGGTTTCTTAGGTCTCACAGGGTATTATCGTAGATTTGTCAAAAACTATGGTAGTATAGTAGCACCACTCACAAAATTATTAAGGACTCCTTTCAGTGGAATGAGGAAGCATCTAGGGCATTTGAAAAATTGAAGGTAGCTATGTGCACCACTCCAGTATTGGCAACCCCAGATTTCTCCAAAACTTTCGTAGTTGAGTGTGATGCTTCAGGAAATGGAATCGGAGCAGTACTAATGCAAGAAGGACACCCCATTGCTTTTGAGAGCCGACAACTAAAAGGAAAGAATTTGTTAAAACCCACATATGAAAAGGAAATGATGGCAATACTACATGCAGTCAAACAATGGAGACCATACTTGATGGGTAGACATTTTAAGGTAAAAACTGATCATGATAGTTTGAAATATTTCTTAGAACAACGTCTATCTTCAGAAGAACAACAAAAATGGGTCACTAAGATGTTGGGATATGACTTTGAGATTGTTTATAAGAAAGGAAAGGAAAATTTGGTCGCTGATGCTCTGTCTAGGAGGGATGAGTCCGCGAAGCATTGTTATGTGCCATCTCTATACTACATGGAGATTGGGTAGATCAAGCACAAGAATAATGGAAGAAAGATACAACCACACGTACTCTCATTCAAAATCTCCAGCAGATCCATCCATATAATTTCAATTTATATGGAAGGGGATACATTGTGGTATAAAGATCGGCTTATATCTATGTAAGAACTCTACACTTAAACACCATGTTCTTTCGAGCTACATTCCTCTCCAATAGGTGGCCATGCTTTGGGTCTTGAAAACATATCATAGAGTTAAGAAGGATTTCCTTTGGAGGGGTTAAAAGGAGATGTTCAAAAATTTGTGGCGTAATGTTTGGTTTGCCAAAAAAATAAGGGCGAGACCATTAAGACACCTGGTCTTCTCCAACCTCTGTCTATTCCTAATGAGAGATGGGAAGAGGTATCAATGGATTTCATCACAGGATTACCTAAATTAGAAGGTAAAAGTGTCATCATGGTCATGGTAGACAGACTTAGCAAATATGCTCATTTTTGTGCCATGGCTCATCCTTTCATAGCTAGTACCGTTGCCATTTCTTTTATGGATACAATTCAAAAGCTCTATGGCACGACAAAAATTATAGTAAGTGATCATGATCCAATATTTACAAGTAAATTTTGGACTAATTTGTTCTCTTGTTTAGGTACCCAACTAGCCCAGTGTTCCTCTTATCATCCCCAATCAGATGGACAAGATGAGGTGGTAAATAAATGTTTAGAGGGATATCTTCAATGCTTTACTTTAGATAAACAAGAACGTTGTGTGCAATGGTTGCCACTGGCAGAATGGTGGTACAATACATCATTTCATACCTCCTCCAAAATGTCTCCATTTCTGGCACTTTATGGTTACCATCCTCCATCACTCATATCTAGCTTGAAGGTCAAACCAAAGGTGAGAGCAGTCAAAGATCACATTCAACATCAACATGAGGTACTCTCTAGTCTTAGAGAAAATTTGGCATGGGCACAAAACCATATGAAGCAACAGGCTTATCAACATAGGAGTGAGCGACACTTTGAAGAGGGAGACTTTGTTTTTGTAAGGTTACAACCATATAAGCAATTATCCTTGAAACAACAACAAAAGGATAATAAGCTTGCTCCTAAATACTATGGTCCTTACCAAGTTTTGTAGAAAATTGGTAGTGTGGTATATAAGCTAGAGCTCCCTCCAGGAAGTAGAATACATCCAGTCTTCCATGTTTCTTGCTTAAAGAAAGTTATTGGGCAGCACATTTCCACCCAATCAGTGCTTCCGAACTAGACAAGGAAGGAAGGATCATATTGGAACCTGAAGGCATTCTTTAGACATGCACCAAAAGACTAAGGACCAGAGTCATTACCGAGTACCTGATCAAGTGGAAGAATATGAATATTGAGGATGCATCATGGGAAGATGAAGCATTCATGTAGCAGAATATATCTAGGGCTTCCCAACATTGGGGACAATGTTGCTTTGAAGGGGAGGGGCATGTTACGCCCTTAATTATATATCTTACATGGGATGGATATAGCCGACTTGTTGCTATCATAACTTAATATCATGATGTATCTCTTTTATATATGATCTATTATCATTGGTTGGTTGGCCTTGTTGATGGCCATAGCATAGGAATAGTATAAATAGGGGTTATAGGTAGTGGATGATCATTATGTTGAGTATTTGAGTCTTATTATATGTTCTGGAGGTTTCCCCCTTGAAGTGGCCAAGCTATTATACTTTCATATTGAGAGAATTTATCTGCAATATTGTGTTATTTGGTGTTCTATTGCTGATGATAATCATAATTAATCAAGTAATTTCATTACAAGCCACCGTAGATGGCGTCAAATTGGAATGCCTTCCTAGTTTTGATCGATTTGCATCCCATTTCAAAACCGAGTCTCCTTCCTAGAAGGTCCTTGCTTTTTCTTCTTGTCAAAGCATTTATTGATTAAAGTCTAATTCTTCTCTATTGCTTGGAGAGGATGCTCTCTAGTTTCATTTAATTCTATCACTCCACATACCGGCCTCCATTGGTCCAAATTCGAGACATCTCTAGTTGCTTCATGAGTTCCAATGCTTTGTGAACTCAAGTGATATAAGAAACACCGCCTCTTTCCCATAGACGGGCTTGAATGGAGAGATTCCTCTTAGATCTCTTGGGCGTTATTATGTCATCCCATAAGGCCATTTTGAGCTTTGTGTGCTGTGGTCCTCTCGATTCTCATCAAGATTTCTTCCGATGATCTTTAACAAGTTCTTGTTTATGGACTCATCCCCACCATTACCTTGAGGGAAAAAGTTTGATGAAGTACTCAAATAAGTCCCATTCTTGATGGCTCATCCCGTGATCTTGGAACTTATAAATGCTAATGCATTTTCTAATATGATGGTGGCTGCCACTCCAAATCTGGTCACTATCCCTTCATAGAAATCCAGGGATACTAGACTCATTTGCTTCCTTGAGTGCCACCGCCTCGACCCATTTGGTGAAATAATATGTCACCTTATCAAGATCTATTTGTAACCTTGGCTTGAGTTTGGATTGATGAATCCAATGAAGTCCAATCCCCATTACATGAAAGGTTGGTCGACTGAGATTGGGTGCAATGGAAGTGCTGCTAGCCTTTCTTTGCCTTTGAAGAATGCACAATTCTTGCACCTTTTGATCCATGTGTAGCAATCACTAAACACTCTGGGCCAATAATATCCTACTTTCATGATTTTGAGTGTTGTCACTCTTGGAGAAAAATGGCCTCTAGTTGCTTCAACATGGAATTCTTGTAGCACTCTCTCCACCTGATTTGTCCCAATGCATCTTAGTAGAATGTCATTGATGTCTCTTTTAAACAAGACACCATCAATAAGAACATATGGGATGGCCTGTAGCCTAAAATGCCTTCTTTTTGCTTTACTCATCCCATGAGGACACATGCCTATTTGAAGGAAATGCACCATGTCTTGGGTCCAACAAGGAGCGGTACATCATCTCTCCCTTCTTCTTGATCATCTTGTAGAACAAAAACAACCTCCTTTTCACCGTCATCTGTTTCATCTTGTTGAGATCTAAGGCTAGTTGTTCACATAACCCCTTCCCATGGACCAGCTTGGTGACCTTGATATCAATTTAATATTCCATGACATGAGTGATCCATCCCGCACTCTTTTCATTCATGTCCTTGCACGAGAAGGAACTCTTTAACTCCCGCACGGGAGACCAATAATGGATCATGGCTTTTGTTGGCCCAATCATCAAGAGTCAAGTCTAGGATATATCCCACCTATGGGGCAAGTTAAACTTGTCCCATACCTCTTAAATTTAATTACCAACCATACCTACGGTTGGAGAGTTGAGATTAGACTTTTATAATGATTTTTGAGAAGGCAAATTATAGGTTTTAATTGCACTTTTCTTGCATGATTTAATTTCAGTCCTTTGGGGTGTGGGTTGGATTTGAGCGTGTAAGTAAACTGTTATATTATTCACCCACCTATTTATTATGCTTTGGAGAATGAATTTGACTTTGGGGTTGAGGATGTGTGATGTGACATCCTACATGGACCCACCTCATCTTCTTCCCTTCCTCTTCTATAAAATTCAAATTCCTTACCTTGTTTTGGGTTGCTTCGCTTTGGAGACTTCATTCTTAGGTCAATTCCTTGTTGTTTTGAGAGCTCTTGCTTTTGGAGAAGTTTGAAGATTTTTGCATGCTTGTTGTTTGGTGGATTTTTGGATTGATTGCTTGGAAATAACTGTTGTTTGGAACTTGGGAAACTCCATCATGGAGACGTAAGAGCTTGGCTCTTGAAATGCTCTTCTTTTATAAATTTAAATGTTAATGTGTGAATGTTTTGGCATGTTTGATGGCTGTTGGGTAGATGGCCTAGGAATGGTGTAGGAGAAGACTATGGGGCTTATTTTTTAGAAAGCACAAGTGTGTTTTAGGGAGGTATAAGGGTGGAGGGAGTTGGGATTTGGGTTCCACCTTACAAAGAAATAGCTTGCATTTCTTTACTCATTATGGGGTGCCATAAGAGGTTTGGGAGGCATAAGGAAATGTGAGGAATAAGGGGTACTTGGGAGGCATAAGGAATGTCAGGGTTTTGATATACTATATTTTGGCTGTTTGTAATTTAGGTGGTGATACCCATTTCCCCTTTTGGGAGGCATAAGAAGCATCCCCATAGTTTCTTGCTCCTTTGGCTTGCTTGATGAAGCCTCAATAATGTTTTTCATGCTTTAATGTAGTTGTAAACTACATTTTATTTTGGACTATGTTTTTATTGTGAAAATGTTGTTTGTGTGTTTGTGGAAGTCTTTTTGTTGCCATGAGTTGGATCACATTTTTTATTGAGTTGTGGTTGGGGCTCGGGGGCCATGAAGAAGGATGGATTCTCCTCTTCATTGGATGTCTTGGTTGGGTGGAGAGTGTTGCCTTTCTCCTACTCTTGTTGTGATCAAATTTGGAAGAATGAGAAGTATGCATGTTGCTGTTTTGGAGTTGAGATGAAGGCAGTTTGACAGTCCCTTGTGAAATGAAATCTTATTGTAACCTTTCCCACTTGAAGTGGATGAACTTGTACATGTTTTGTAATGGAAAGATGTTGTATTGGTTATGAAAGTGTAAATTGAAATGTGAAAGAGACATACTTTATCTGTTATTTTTGAAAGCAAGAAATTGTGTTCTGTATGATGAAATTGAAGAATAAAAGAAGGATGTTACAAAGTTGTCTTTTGGAATCAATAAATGATGTATTACCTTTCTCAAATTACACTGTGGTATTGAATCTGATCTTTTAAATGTAATTGAAATCTCTGATTGAAAGAAAGAAATGCGTATGAAGGAAATGTAGTACTCTTTTGTGAAGTGCATGATTTGAAAAGAATAAAAGTTACATTCTTTTCTTTATCATTTGATTGAAGGAATGAAACCTTTTTAAACTAGCATGAAATGAATTCATTTGTAAGGCAAGTAAAATAAGAACCATTGAGCTAATTTTTTTGTTTCCATTTTTGCTTCACGTTAAACTCTGTAACTTTTACCATTAATGAATAAACCGAACCTGCAACCAAGAAATAATAATGAAACATTAAAATTGAACATGCCATGATATAAATGAGTTCTATTAGACAAAAACACTTAAAGGAAATCTTTCAAAACCTGGACAAAACCGAGTTCAAAGCTTTCACAATCGTTTTGTTGTCAAGAAATGTAAATGTTCAAATTACAAATCAATCAGACAAATTGAATCTTGAAATCTTTCCTAAATCCATCTAAGAACAATTCTCCATGTCTATTTGACATGTTGAGAGAGGAAGAAGATCAAATTGAACAAATCTCATAAGTTAAAATTTACCAGTTTACACTATAAAAGCCTGCAGATCATTTTTCTTGAAAATTGACTCCTTAAACTTTATCAAAATCAAAATTTAATGATTCCTGAGTATAGAGGATGTCGAGATATTTCCATAAAGTCCTCTTTTTCCCAAAACCAAGTTCTATCAAAAGTTATGGCATTATGAAGTTTTTCTTCATTTGGCATAAAATAATAGTAATAATAATTCTAACTGTCAAAAAAAAATTGGGAAAAATTTCCTTGCATTGGCCTTGGACCCGAAATTTTCCCTTAGCACTTCGAAAAAATTTTGGGAAAATTTTCCTAATTTTCCCGTCACCCATGCCTGACACAACCAATAAGAGGTTGCCACGTGGCACCATGAGGTGTTAGCGGAGGGACGGATCCCTTTTTAACTTAGCGCTTCAAAAAAAAATTGGGGAAAATTTTCCAAATTTTCCCATTGCCCTAGAGCCAATCGGAGTTGCCACATGGCATCGTGAGGCATCAACGGAGGAGTGGATTCCTTTCTGTCTTTGCGTTTTCAAAAAATTTTGGGAGAATTTTCTACTTTTCCCCACCTCCTGGACCCGCAACCAATTAGGAGCGGCCACGTGGCATCGTGAGGTGTCGGCGGAGGCACAGGTGAATTTTATCCCTTTATCCCTTCGAGCATTAAAAATATTTTATCCCCGCTGCCAGCTTTCCCCTCGCCTTCCCCAGGCTTAGGAGGTGCCATGTGTCCCTTGCGGACTCGCGGGAGCGCGGCAGGTGTAACTTTTCCAAAGCCACAGAAATTTCCAAAATGTCTCTCGCCGACCCGACTCCTCTGGGAAAAATTTCTCCCCATGGCCCACTCGCCTCGTGGGAAATATTTCTCCCGCGGCTGCAGACCCGACCCAGGGGGCAAATTTTCTCCCTTGGGCCCTTGAGCCTACTCTTGGGAAAATTTTCACCCCTAGGCCCTAGCCCATAACTTGAGAAATATGAGGAGTTAGGAGGACTTCTTTATATCAATGGAAAGGTGAGGAAATTTCTTTCCATTGGGAATGATTTAGGGAAATTTTGAATGTGTTAATTTTGAGAAAAATCAAGTTGAATCTTTAAGCTTGTTAGAGAGTGGGTATGGTGAGGAATTACCCTCTGAACCTAATTAAACCTTCTAACCCTAAATTTTGGGACCTTGTGACCTCTAATAATTGTTAATAAAAGAAAATTATATTCTAGTGGATTAGAATTGTTACGGAACTCATTAGTGATAATCAAGTGTCTTGTAACCCGGTTGTAGACTCTTTTAAACAAAAAAATTGTTCCATAATTTTCCTAACTAATCCTAGGTTGTTCTTGGGTCTCAAGTGGGTTGTTTTTAGCAAGGTGTTACATACTAAAAGATAACATAATTAATGACACTCTTTGAAATCATTTAAAAGAGTCACAATCATCTATTAATCTTAGCAAAAAAACCCCTCATAATCAACAACTTATCTAAAATAATATCACGGAAAGTAACCCCCAAATGTCATTAATAATTTTTAACACTATTCGACCTAAGCCATCAAGGTATATATATATAATAAATTCCATTCGTAATCCCCCAAAACTATCCTCATGGCATAACACCAAATGTTATGAGTTAATAAGAGTCCTATTTCAAAAAAGAAAACAATCATCCCACACATTTCGAACACGAAAAACCAACACGAGGGTTTGGTCATAAACTTATGACCCTTAATAATACATTCACTAACGGTCCACAAAAATAAACATAATTTTCATCATAAAGAAGAAAGATGAATACACTCATCTGAATAATCCAATACTTATGAAATAATCGAGTGTAATACATTACAATATGATAGATTCATAAATCAACTTAATGTTTTCAACAAAGTATAAGGCAGAACATTACTTTCCAGCCCCTTTTGAGTTGTTTGAATACCAACCATGTTTGACGAGCTCATGGCTCCACATGAACACATCAAAGAAAGGAAAATTGATCATGCAACTAAACCTCTACCTTCAGAACCATCCAACCAATTCTATTTTGTGAGAGAGCTTAGCAACAAAGTGTTATCACAATTCATTCTCTGCCCCCGCCTATGGGCATGGTACATTTAAGTATAAATCATACAACCACTCAACTGGTAAAATATATTTTCATCCTTGGTAAAGCAGGGAAAAATTTCACAGATTGAGGAGCTTTTCAAGATTACGAGGTTATCATTTTCCAGAAGTTTAGTAAAGAATAAGGTAATCATGCTTCCCTATCAACTTATTGACAAGATAGCTACATCTATAAGTTCTTTACACTTCAACAATATTTAAGAGAGATAGTAATTATCAACAGTCTTCAACTATGACATCCAAAACAAGAGAAAACAAATCCAATAATAAAATAGATTCACACTGACAAGAAAACAAGTTTCAACGCCCTATATCCCCATAAGACATTATTATTTCTCAGTTGTAGCCTAGCCATTTCCTTCTTTTAGATTTTAGGGATCTATTTTAGCAAAATAGCATAAGCACTAACCTTGAATGGATTCACCCATTTAACCCATTCATTAACATTATTCACCATTTACCTTAAAAGGCATACAAAAAAGGTCAACGCAAGAACAATCCTTCCATAACTTCCTAGGCAATTGATTCCAAAGTCTAAAGAATACCCAACCGTAATAATATTGTTCACATCCCACTAAATATAACATAGTAAAAAGAATTAATGTAGGTTTTTCCTTTTCGCCGCATACAAAAAAAAGTGATTTAGGAGGAAGATCGGAGGGATAATCAACACACTCAAGGCAAAGTAAATAAACAACCACAAAATCCTTTTCTAAGCACCATTTTAGGAAAGAAAACATTCATTTCATGTGATTATAAAAAAATAGTAGATTATTACAAGAGATAGGCTCAACATGCATGATTTGAGCTTCCCCCAAATCATATAATGCCTAGCAGGGAATGAAATCAGCAACAACAAGCAAACATTTGTTGTCCTCGAGCTTACATTGCGCATCTCCACTTCATTTCGAGCACCCTTGAAAGGTACAGACGCAGGAGAAACAAGGCAACATGAGGCTAATAAGAAAAATTGTGACCGTATTATTGGAAACTCATAGCAATTTCATGGTGGTTCAACTCCTTTTCTAATGCCTCTATCTAGGATAGATCTTCTAATCGAACACTCCATGCAGCCCAATATTATTTCTCCACCAAAACGCATGCTTCTCACCCATAAGGCGTCCCAAATACCACACAAAAAAACAATAACCATTCAAGATAGCCATGAATTTAGTGCAAGCGCCAACCAAACTGGTGAGGGCAAAGTTAGCAAGGAAGGAGCCAGAGCCGGCTCAAAAGGAAAGATATTTACATTACATGCGAATGAAAAAACAAAGTTTCTTTTCCCCAAAACATGTCAGCAACAATAGAATAAACAATGTTTAGATTTGGCGTAAGTAGGCCCTTAACTACGGGTAGAGCATAATTAAATTGCACATAAAGAAGGAATGATAGGATTCCACCCACCTCCAATCTCCCTCACTCCAATTAAGATGCATTAAAGACCATAACTATTTGCGGGTTGTCGTGGTTGGGATGAGTCCAAATGCCATTACTTGCAACAAGGCACGTGAATAGACCTCCCGGTCGACCAAGGTGGCAATGGAGGGTAGGTGATAAAAGTTTCAAAAGTTATAAAAAAGGGGCAGTCTTCACCATGCATGGTGCCCCCACAAGCCCTCCTTATTCAATGATTAAGGGATTTAAAAAAATCTCTAGTAACTAAGGTGAGCTCACAAAGTATATGCAAGAAGATTATATTAATAAAATATAAAAGGAGTTACAAGACTACCCGAAAAATTCATGTTCCCATTAAGCCACAAAAGCACCATGAGACACCTAAGGGAAGATATAAAAAATTCCATAGACGAGTTAAAAGAAAAAAAAATCCTTTAGAGCCTATATACAAAAGCGTCACTAGTAAACCACATAATCAAAAATTTGATAAGCCTAAAATGCAAATGCTTGAAAAGACACTACGGGGCACCCTCAACAACTAGCATGCACAACTAAAAACACTAGGAGATACAACAGACATAAAGGACTCTAAATTAACTCTGTAATAAGGAAAGGAAATAAAAATGGAAGTCGATGCTAAACAGGCATTACATTCTCCTCCCCTTTAAGAAAACATCGTCCTCGATGCGACACAACATTGAAGGAAGGAAAGGCGGTAAGCAACAAGAAATGAGATAAAGGTGAAAGTACACCATGTGGTTAATATTTGATCGTTAAAGCACAGCTACGGGGTGCATAGTGAAACATTTTGGCAAAATTTCTAACTTTCAAGTTCTGTGAAGATTGGCAGTTTTCTCTTACTTCATTATTTAATTAATTCTCTTTCCCTTTTTACATTATTCTTAACTCAGGCTCTTTTAAAATTTCATTGTTGTAGAATTTTAATTTATTCTTTCTTATGGGTTACCACATTTATCGCTATCACAACACCCTACCAGGGTCATACACAACACTAATGATTCACAAGCATAATTTTACATACTTTCATGATGGTACCACACCACAAGAGCTTAACCAAATTATGGAAGAGAACATGCACGATCCACATAACATAGTACTAGTTGCACATCTATTACTGACATATAACATTTGAACAAAAGTGTACTACAATAGCCAAGAATTTCCACAGTTTCCACAGATGAATATTTTTACATAACTTTCGAAAATAACTACATGTACATAGGGTCAACAAGGCATCAATGTCATATCAACAACATCACAAAACATATCCATCAAACATGAGTAGCACATACATCATAGGACCACTCCCAAAACATCACAATAACTCAACATATATCCTAGAACATAAGACACACACACACACACACACACACACACACACACACACACACACACACACACACACACACACAAATCTCTTATGCCTCCCTCAAGTATCTTATGTCTCCCTTAATCTCTTATTACTCCCTCAAGTCTCTTATGCCTCCCTCAATCTCTGATGACTCCTCAAGTCTCTTATGCCTCCCTCGAGTCTCTTATGCCTCCCTCACGAGGCGGTTACCTATGGCCCTCGGCACATAGATTACAGAGACACCCTAACCCAAGTGACATAATAACTCATGGTTCAACAACAAGCTAGTTATCTGTAACTCCTTGGGGCATACCCTTATACAAAAAATAGGGTCCATAGGTCAAACCATTCCATGGTGCATCCTATGACCCTATTCCACACATCACGACAATAGAACCAGCATAGCAATCTGATCCAAATGCCAAGTGGCAAAGTACAAGCCTTGGGCAAGGCGGTAAAATCTTAAAATTTAAAAGAAGATCCAAAACCAAGCAAAACGAATGGCCAAATAGCCATAGTTAGTGTCAAAATCTGCATGTTAGTACAACAACCAAGGAAATGCCCAAAATATAAAGCATGACAATCAAGAAAATTGTTGGTCCTTGCAGAAGTAAAATAAAAAAGTTCAATTTATGAATAAAATAAAAATATAATAATATCAAATTACGATAATTGTGTGACCTTATCCGCCACGAAGGGTACTAAACGAGTTTCGGCACTCGGAACATTAAGCCTTAGCTTGCGAAATAACATATCAATAGTACAATTGTCATCATCTCTATCTCTGAATCATCCCGCCATCACTTACGACAAGGCCAAACACGGTGATACTTACACTCAGTTGCATCCATACAA
This sequence comes from Taxus wallichiana var. yunnanensis, assembly GCA_018340775.1. Lineage (NCBI taxonomy): Eukaryota > Viridiplantae > Streptophyta > Pinopsida > Cupressales > Taxaceae > Taxus > Taxus wallichiana. The sequence goes on from CM031236.1 coordinate 675,324,304, forward strand.
CAACCACATAGGGATAGAGGAAAGAAGCACAAAGTTGTCATCTACAAAGCCGAAGGTCAGCTCGAGTTACTGGCCAATGGTACACAATTCCTCACTCCAAACATACACTTTTACTGACTTCCTTTAGGATCGATTAGTGTAAGGTTCACGACACAACACATAAGCACATTACTAACATGATGGTGGTTCACATACATTAACCATAGCGCTTTCACATGGTACATAAAAAAGGTAAATCACATACATTACATTCACGTTTTACAACACACCACATTACCATATGCTGCACCCAAAGTGCAATCACTGTATGATAGGGATCATATACTCACCATATGTCCCAAATCTATGACATTACTCATTACATCTTAAATGAATTATAATTATGGCGAGTACAATTACAACATACATCAACTACCATATAACATGGGAATACACACATTTCTATAGAGATGATAATGACATCATTAAGAGATCTAATTCAAGACAATCAACCTTGTCACATAACATATATCAACACACCTACATGTCAAAAATGCTAAAAGGATCCAACACTCCGAAATCAACAATCACATTTCTTCCACACACACAACAAAATAGATAAGGAGAGAGAATACTCTCATCTTTAACACATCAACATGCCAACAGTCCACGCACTAAGTGCCATACATAACATGTGTACTCACAATATCACAATTACGACATAGTTCACATTACTCTTCCAATATCAACCACTATCATGCAACATGAACACCATCGTACAACACCATCATTTAATATCATCACAAATCCAAATCGCCCAAAGGTTTGAGCATGAACCTCTCAAGCTCGATACCAAGTGTGAAACCCACTTTTTCGTACAATGAAGACAACAAATAAAAATACATGATATATTTTTTTGACTTGTTCAAGTATATAATGACATTACAGAGGACATAAAGGTTATAACTAACTTTTCGAACAACTTGACACAACTATGACCAAATAGGCAACATGGAACATCCAACACCCATCAAGGACAATTCAGTTCTCTTTGACAAGACACTACAAAGAACCCAACTACAGTACATAGTTACAGTCCAGAGACAACCCACTGTGAAAATCTTCTTAAGGTTATTTATTTTACTAAAACACGCCCATCAAAATTTAACTTACGTTCTAGGAGATTCAGGTTATGAACCGCATAATCCTTCTTAAAAGGTTAGACTCCTTTCTTTTATACTAGAGACATAAGGCTTAGCTAAAAATCTCTCGAAAGAGGATCATCTTACTTTGACAAATACTTGTTTAATTAGTTATTAGATTAACGCTACAAGGGGTGGGGTGAACCAAAACCCACAAGGTTATCTAAACAACCACAAGCTATAGAATCCTCGTTTCAACCTCTTGCGTTGCAAAAAGGAGATGAGTGTAAGCTCCAATTGGTGGAGGTACCGTTTTAGGTTCGGAATGAAAAACCCCTTTGAGCAAGGATCAAAATTACAAATCACACACACGAACAACACGGTGAAATACATGATAACTTTTTTTGACTTGCTTTGACACAACACGACACAACATGTGTCGTCACAAGGTTACAACCAACACTAGGAACCACTTGTTACGGGAGACCACAAGGTCAAGCATGGAAACGTTTCACACCTATCAAGGACAATGTACTCTTCTTTTGACAAGACAACATGGAAGTCCAATCCACATGACACACTCACAGCTAGGGCAACCCATGAGGAATTTCTTGTTAAATTTTCTTGTTTACTAAAGTGTCTCTTAATTCTTAACTTACGTTCTTAAAAAATTTCATGTAATGATTCACACAATTCTTTTCACAAGGGAGAACTTCTTTATTTTCAACTATTGACTAAATAGCTTAAGGCCAAGCTTTCCAAACTAGGATCATCAAATTTTATGTCCAAATCTTTCTTATTCATTTGATTTTAGAACATTTTCCATTTCTTACAAGGTTAATTAATCTTGCTCAAGTCACTAACACATGTTCCACACCTCTATTGCACAGGTGAAGGCATAAGCTCCGATTGAGTGGGAAGTACCGCTTAGGGTTCATAACAATAACCTTCTTGTTTAAGGATCAAACTTTGACCTTGCTTAAGAAATATCACCATGAATCAAGGCAAGGGTTAACAGAACAGACAAAGAGAATTTAGCTTCAGGGTCACATTGTTTACTATCAAACTTTCATTGAAGTTAAGAGTTTATCGAGATTGGTTAAATGTTCCATCTAGACTTTACTTAATTAGGTTTGACAAAGGGAACATTTCAAACGATAAAGAGATATTTAAGGTTTATTAATCACTTTCACTCCTACTTATTAAATCCTTATCATTTTCTAAAATCTAACCATTGATTTCACCATGAGATCATTTAAGGTTTCACCGTAAAAGGATAATGTTTATTAGGTTGGCTCAAATAAAAAAATAAAAAATAAGTAATCATATTTCGTTACAAAGATAGTTTCCTCTTGATTGTTCCAGGTCTCAAAGGTTATCAAGTAGATCACATCTACATTAATACATTCATATATATAAATTTTAGTTTAACTTTTATAAGGACTATCCAGCTCACTTCATAGTACTTACAAACTCATTGCTACTATGCCTTAGAAGGATTTACAACTCAACATTTTAACTCAAGAGCAAAGTTTAACAGTACTCGTTTGCGAAAACAAAACAAGATTACATCAATTCATTCCAACACGATGCACAAATCAAAGGGACATACCATCTCTATTTAACCATGACTAGGGAGCAAGAGAGTAATAACATGGGACATGCCCCGCTACTATACTAAGGGTTAAAATTCACTAGAATATCCCAGAACCAAGCGGTAATCAAATTTCATCTTTCACATGATGACCAAACAAGCCAAAGTTTCAACAGTTACAACAACACTACTCTACAATACATTTACTAGGCACTGACCCTTCTTCTAAAATGTCCAAAGGCCCTTTCCAAATTTTATAACATAATACACATTAGTACAAAGGAACATCATAACCAAGATTGATGCAATAATCTACAAGTCTTTCCATCATCTAACCACGTAAGCCATCTGCAACAATTAATAACCTGAGTCAGTTCGCGAGAACTGAGCAAGATAAGACTATACATAACAACAATAAGCTACTAGCTAACAATACCATGAAAGGAAACATTCTATTTCAGGAAATGGATCAAAGTTCTAACCTCTAACAACCTTTTGAAACAAGATGTAATTTTCAACATATCAACTAAGAAGGAAAACCATAAGTTTTAGTTATGAAAATACCTCTAAAACTACAAAAGTTTGACAACCAAATACGCAAGACTATGAAATTTAAATGATTAGACACAAGAGTTGAGAGTATTAGGATTTCAATCATGTAATCCCGTAGATTACGTGATTGAAATCTAAAGTGTAACCCATCAATCCACATTCTCAAGGTGAAGACAAAAGATAAAAACCAGACCCGATCTTAGCTGCCAAAAGGATAAAGTTTTGGAATCGTTCCGTAGGGCCATAGGTCTAATAGGCTATAAATGAACAACGAGGGTAAAAAAAAGTTCCATCATGTAATCGAAAAGGTTTAAAGGATGAAAATCTTATATTCAAACCCACAACCATTATATCTTAGGTAATAAGTGACTTCATAGCTAATAAGGATGAGTGGAAAGGACGGTAAGAATGTCCGGAATAGGTATTGCCTAACAGCTTACCTACTGAACATAACCAGGGTGGAATAGCGACAAGCCTCATTAATACCCAAGTTGAATAGGCAATCTAGTACTCTAAACACATCCTTGCAATTTTCATAATACCTTAGATTTATAACCCTCCCGTTCTAGAGGAACATAACCATGAATCTAGACTTGGTTGAAATTTTCCGACGTCAACTCACTTCCTAATATCATAAACGATGTATACAAGGAAAAGGTCTCTCAACTCTCCTTAATTTACATCTCATCACTAAGTTTATGGTAACCTATGCAGAGATTAAACACATAACATACCATTGAAGATAGATATCCTCCAATAACGAACTCTATAACGATGTAATCACAATTATTATGTTCGACACATAAACAAACTATTCCATAACTTCTTTTCCCTTTTTGACAACAAAATATATTCACGACCTTCCATCACAATCATTCTAAATTTGCAATGAAAGGTCACTCATCAAGAAGGAAGTACAAACAAGTTTGACTAAATTAAGGAACTTCATGTTACCTTAAGCAGTTGATGAAAACCTTAACTTTCACGAACCATGAAAGATATTACCTTACTCCATCAAGGCATTATGTCGATACATGATTAAATCGATCACACAAGGAATCATCAACATACCATATCTTAACACCATAAAGGTCATTAATTTTATCAAATTTTACTCATCGAAAGAGTAGAATCAAAATGGGGTTCTATCAATAATTTATGCCCTTCTATCAACCCAGGACATATTTTCGGCCCAAAACTTCCTTCTTAACAAGCATATATATTGAACTTCTAATTTCCAAAAGCCCTAATAATTTGCACAATACACGAAGTGCATAATCACGCTTATCATAAAAATAATAATAATAATTTAACTGTATGTTTTCCTCTAGGGCAACAACATAACAAGAAACCAATACTAGTCAACGCTGCAACGTTCTAGGGGCGATTACATACCCAGGTTCACAAAAGAAACAACGACATTTTTGCAGAAGGAAGTAACTTTAAAATTATATATACATATATATATTTTCCATGTGATCAATCAAAGCATACACTGAGAACCTTTGTTTGTTTTATATATATATAAATGGGTTGATCACGTCAACAAGAACAACCAACAGAGGCAAATCCAGAAGTAACAAACTGTTAACCATGTACTGAACGCAAATCCACAAAATCACAGATTTAAACCAATTTCTAGAAAGAAAAAGTTTCATTTCAAGAGGTTATTAGATACTAGCATATTATGTATATGGTTAGTCTATCTTGCCTGTTTTAACGCATCCACCAGTCGTGAACATCCAGCAGGGACTGCTACAGCCACACGCCTTCCGCTTTATCCTCTGCTTCACTGGTCTTTTCTTGCAATATACCACACCAGGATTCCCTTTTGAAGGCACGACTAGAAGGATGCAATAGGTGGCTGTCCAAACACTAGATTGCTTCAATGCAGCTGCTTTGGGGGTGAGAGTCGAACTGCTTACCACTCAGTCCGAGAGCACTTGCGCTAGAAAGCTACACACCAACCATGGTTTGAAGCTCGGACACAAGACATAAAGATTACATCGCTCCTGGCTCTGAAAGGCATCTACCGTATTGATACACAATCCTTTTCCTTCATCAGATTTGGGGACAACATCAAACTCTCGGTGCAAACATTATAGCTGAAGCTTGTAAGGTGTGATAATTCCAGTATAAACCTTTATGCCTGCCAACATAGATCAAGGGCACTAAAACAGACCCCAACGCCTCTCCACTGAACAAGGACACTCCCCTGATGATTTTCCCATTACCCAAAAATAATGTTTGCAGGGAAATCCCTGTCTAAAGTCCTCGCCCCAACTGTTGTCACCCATGGTGACAGATTGGTGACAGACAGCTCCCCGGGACCTTCGCTGCCTGCAGAAGTAGACACAAACACAACTTGGCATTTCCATCCCCTAAAATCGAAACTGAATCCCTTGGTAGGGCAGTAAGGCCTGGTTGCCCCAAATTGGCACCAATACGTGGCAAAACAGTTGTTGCAACCATATGTGTAGGGGAAACCTTCTGCCTCAATGGCCCTATAGACTTTGACCTTGTAACCTCATGCAGTATTTGCAGGCTCGACTGCATGGACTCTATCCAAATCATTTCCAAAATTCAGATGGCAGAAATCTCTTGATGGTTCCAACCTCCTTGATTGCCTTGATAAAGAAAAGCTGATCCATCATCTGCGTCCCTTCCACTGTGGAGATGACAGCATCCACTTTTGATTGTCCCCACAAGACTTGCATGATCTTCCAGAGATCCATGGACTATATTAGTACCAAAGGCCTTGAAGGATTCAAGAAGCTCGGCCTGCTGAGGATTTGAAGCTATGGACTGTCTAAAAACCCGCTGAAGGAAAACTCCAATCAATATTAATCAAACAACGTATCTTCCAAGAGGGTATCTCTTCAGGCATTCAATAAAATAGCTAATATGCCTTGTCTATCTTTTGATAGCTGCAAGTCACAAAACATTGCAGCTTCGAATAAGTTGTTATTGATTAAAATTTGATAAGCAGGAAGAGTTTGGTCAGGAAAAAGTCTAGACAGTCCACCACGAGCTATGACCAGTGGTGGTTGACCGCTAAGAGACTGCCAAGAACTATTCCTCTGAGCATAGATCCCTGTATCGTGCAGAGACAGAGAAGCACAAGAGCTTGAATAAACACTAATGGCACCGGCCGCCCTCGCCAGAATCGCCCTCATCGGATTTCTTGGCCTGCAGCCTGGCTGGAAGCGACTTTCCAAAATGAAAAGGCAAGACAACACCACTAAAACTTTACCTCGTTCTCCAACTACAACTGCAAGATTTTGCAACAACTGATCACGACTGTGGTCGCGTGCAACTGCAATGTGCCAGAAGATCGTTGCGTAAACAAATTTGTCAGACAAAGATGATTTTTGGAGAATCCAAACCCTCTCACGCAACACCAGGGTGACAGACCTTCATTTCACCAACTACGAATCCACTGTCACACACTGAAGCAATTCATCTGTTGCAACATCTGATGGAGTGCAAAACAAGCATTCGTGGTTTTGGGGCGTAGAGGCGCAGACCACGTGACGAGAGATGGTAAGTCAATGTTTTAATAAATGGGCAAAAAGGTGCGGCCACCAACCGAGGAGGAAAGGCGCTTCAACCACTGCCAGCTACCATAGCACAAATTTTTTTATTTTATTCTATTCTCTGAGCCCACACTGGTGGACATGCTGCTTCGCCGCTGGAGCACAATGAACGGGCATTACGAAACGGTTAGAGAGAGAGAGGAGGTCTATTTATTTCATTATGATCTATTTAGTTATTTACCGGTCTTTTAATGAGACTTAAGAGTTCAACTAGATTTGGGTAAAGGCTTCATTTAGCAATCTCTTGATTAAGTTCGACAATGGATACACATGGGGTTCCCAAAATGGAAGCACAAGACTTAATGTTTCACAATAATGAGAATAAAGTTTAATCCGGGTTTAAGGTTTACGAGGGTAGATTCTTTTACACTGGTAGAAAACTCCTTTCTTTCCAATTAAAGACTCTTAAATTTATCAACAAGAAACACAACTTCATTATCATTTTATTTATTTCGATTGGCTTTTAGAAAAAGGATAGCCACCCACTAAAAATATACAAATAATTACACTCGATGTCAAGACCATGGAAGGTTACTAAAATATGAAAGTCTTATGACTAAAAAGAAGAAACTACCATTGTTAATCGAGAGATAAAAACACGGTTATAACATTTCCATTCGGCATGGCACATAAACCAAAGGTTTCGAGAGATTTGATTTCACCTTGATAAGAACAAGAAGGTAACAAAAATAGGCCAAGCCATGCTACAACTCTTTCATGACTGCAATAATATCATAAAGAAAAATACACATAACAAGGTGATGATCCAGCTTTTATTCTTCACAAGATAATTACAAGTTTTGATACAAAAGGATAAGACAACTTCTTTTCACAAATACCTAAAAAATCCAAGGCAAGAGGCCTTCCAAATTCCATTACCACACCATAAAGACGATTTACAACACATTAGACATTCTTGAAAAGAACTTCATAAACAACCCGATGAAACTTGTAACAATATTTGCTTTTATCTACTCGCAAAAATCCATCTGCACAAGTAATATCTCGAGTCAATTCGCGAGAATTGAGCATGTTAAGACTACACCTTGCAACAGTAAGCTAGCATTTTACAATAACATGAAAGAAATTTTCTATTTCAAGAATGGTTCAAAGCGCAAACCCACAAATCACAAATTCTTCACACGAGATAGAATTTTCACCAACCAACAAGAAGGAATTCAAGTATTCCAGTTAAGAACAAAGTTCAAGAGTATTGGGATTTTGATCATGTAATCCTATAGATTACATGATTGAAATCTAATACTCGGTCCATCCATCACTAAAATATTTGAGAAGCCCAAAACATAATAGATACAATCATAGATGCGAAACAAAACAAGAAAACTAGTCCTTCCAGGAGGAAAGTTTCATTGGCCTAAAAACTAGAGCAACCAAACGAGGTAAGAAGGGTAAATCATCACGTGATCAAAGGATTTGAAAACCAAGCTCCACCCATAACTAATCTCTCTCATCAAAAAGATACTCCACAAGGTAATGATAAGAGAAGAAGGATAGCTGAAAAAATCCAATATGGCATTATTCGAAAATCAAGTTACTTGAAAATTAAGTACGGGGCAGCAAAAGGCCTCCTATTTTCAAATCCATTTAAGACGAGGTTACCATCTAAACATCCTTCCAGGTTTCCTAGCATAATGGGATTCACAACCCCAAAAGAAGCAATCCATAGATACAGTCTAAACAAGAAGTTTACCACCTCTTCCTTACAAGATCATTAAAAGTACTACAAGATAACATAATCAATGCCACTCTTCGAATGCATTTAAAAGAGTCACAAACAACCATTAATCTTAGTAACAAACCCCTCATAATCGACAACTTATCTAAAATAATATAACGGAAAGTAACCCCCAAATGTCATTAATAATTTTTAACACTTTTCCGACATAGGCCAACATGGTATATATATATATATATATATATATATATATATATATATATATATATATATATATATATATATATATATATATATATATATATATTCCATTCATAATCCCCCAAAACTATCCTCATGACGTAACACCAAATGTCATGAGTTAACAAGAGTCCTATTTCAAAAAAGAAAACAAGTCATCCCACACATTTCGAACTCCCAAAACCAACACATAGGTTTGGTCATAAACTTATGACCCTTAATAATACATTCACTAACGATCCACAAAAATAAACACAATTTCCATCATGAAAGAAAGATGACTACACTCATCCGAATAATCCAATACTTATAAAATAATCCAGGTGCAATACCTGAATCTGAAAGATTCAGTAATCAACTTAATGTTTTCAACAAAGTATAATGCGAACATTACTTTCCAGCCCCTTTTGAGTTGTTTGAATACCAACCATGTTTGACGAGCTCATGGCTCCACATGAACACATCAAAGAAAGGACAATTGATCATGCAACTAAACCTCTACATTCAGAACCATCCAACCAATTCTATTTTGTGAGCGAGCTTAGCATTTAAGTGTTATCACAATTCATTCTTTGCCCCCGCCTATGGGCATGGTACATTTAAGTATAAATAATACAACCACTCAACTGGTAAAACATATTTTCATCCTTGGTAAAGCAGAACAATTTCACAGATTGAGGAGCTTTTCAAGATTACAAGGTTATCATTTTCTAGAAGTTCAGTAAAGAATAAGGTAATCATGCTTTCCTATAAACTTATTGACAAGATAGCTACATCTATAAGTTCTTTACGCTTCAACAATGTTTAAGAGAGATTATAATTCTTAACAGTCTTCAACTATGACATCCGCAACAAAAGAAAACATAGCAAGTAATAAAATAGATTCACACTCAGAAGAAAACAAGTTTCAACACCATATATCCTCGTAAGACATTATTATTTCTTAGTCAGAACCAAATATTTCCTTCTTTTAGATTTCAGTGGATCTATTTTAGGAAAACAACGTAAGACAAACCTTGAATGGATTCACCCATCAACCCATTCATTAACATTATTCGCCATTTACCTTAAAAGAAATAAAAATAATAATGTCACGCAAGAATAGTCCTTCCATAACTTCTGAAATTAATTCCAAAGTCCGAGAATACCCAAATGTAATAATATTGTTAACATCCCACGAAATATAACAACATAAAAATAATTAATGCATTTTTCCCCTTTTCAAGCTAGTCATACAAAAAAAAATAGCAATTTAGGAGGAAGATCATAGGGATAACCAACACACTCAAGGCAGTAAATAAACAACCACAAAATCCTTTTCTAGGTGCCATTTCATGAAAGAAAACATTCATTTCGTGCAATTATAAAAAAATAGTAGAGTATTACAAGAGATAGGCTCAATATGCCTAATCGAGCTTCCCAAATTGTATAATGCCTACAGGAATGAAATCAGCAACAACAGTAAAATTTCGCTGTCCCTCTAGCTAGCTGGGTGTCTCCACTTCATTCCGTGCTCTCTTGAAGGTACGGGCGGGAGAACAAGGCACAGGAGGCTAAGAAGAAAACTCACACTCGTATTGTTGGAAACTCATATCAATTTCATGGTGGTTCAACTCCTTTTCAAACGCCTCGATCTAGGATAGATCTTCTAATCAAAACATTCCACGCAGCTCCAATATTATTTCTCCACCAAAACTCACACTTCTCACCCACAAGGTGTCCCAAATACCACAAAAAAAAAAACAACCTTTCAAAATAGCCATAAATTTAGTGCAAGCGACCAACCAAACTAGTGAGGGCGGAGTTAGCGGCAAGGAAGAAGCCAGAGCAGTCAAAAAGGAAAGATATTTACATGCATGCGCCAACAATAAAACAGAGTTTCTTTTCTCCAAAACTTATCAGCAACAATGCATAACAATGTCTAGATTTGGCGCAAATAGGCCCTCAACTACGAGGCAAAGCGAAATTAAATGGCACACAAAGAAGGAATGATAGGATCACCCACCCCCAATCTCTCTCATGCCAAGTAAGATGCATTAAAGACCATAACTATTTTTAGGTCGCCGGTTGGGAGGAGTCCAAATGCCATTACTTGCAACAAGGCATGCGAATAGACCTGGTCGACTAAGATGGCAAAGTGGAGGGTAGGTGAGAAAGTTTCAAAGTATTTAAAAAATTGGGTAGTCTTCACCACGCCATGGCGGCCCCACAAGCCCCTCCTTATTCAATGGGATTTAAAAAAATCTCTACTAACCAAGGTGAGCTCACAAAGTATACACAAGAAGATTATATTAAAAAAATATAAAAGCAAAGAATAAGAGTACTTGAACCATTCATGTTCCCACCAAGCCGCACAAGCACCACGAGACATCTAAGGGAAGACATAAAAAAATGCCCTAGAAAACTAAAAGAAAAAAAAATCCTTCTCGACACTTATATACAAAAGCGTTGTTAGAGAAACCACATAATCGAAAATTCGATAAGCCTAAAATGCAAAAAGATACTACGGGCACCCTTAACAACCAAAGATGCACAACGACAACACCAGAGATACAATGCATACAAAAGGATCAGTAAATTAAATCTGCAATAAGGGCAAGGAAACAAAAATAGAAGTCGACGCTAAATGGGACATTACAATGGTCATATTATAAATATGTAAGTACTATAAAGAGAGCGTGATATTTAAAAATGTTCAAATATTTTTAGTCATTTGACTGTTTGTATCGGTGTGTAGGAGTCTATACACTCAACAAAAATGTTCTTCCACTATATCTCCAATAAATTATGCACCGATGTCCTACGCACATGGAGAAGAGGCGAAGGCTTGAGTCGGGCCTTATTTTCCTACGTCAGACTGCCCCGCCCTTGTTCTACGCACATGAGCAAAACAACTCCAGCCCAGCCAATACTGTTACATGTCACATCTGCAGCGAAAGATTTCACTGTTTGTAATATTTTATGAATCTTAAGTATGAATAGTTTATAAAAAATATATTGAAACGGTCCTTTTCAGGTTCATGTCATACATTAATTACACTGGGAAAAGTCATCCCATTGAGGTAAGCCTCGGCTGCACCAAGGCTTGTGGTGAAGCGGAGTACGGAGCCACTGTTCTTTACTTTAAGCGCGCTTTAGGCGTGCATGTGCGGAGGACATGAGAATGTATGCTGGTACCCATTTGCGATGCTTAAGCATTCAATCAATAATAAAAAAGAAAATCAAATATTTAATGGCGATAAATATAAAAATATATAATCGGCCCTCAAATTTACACCGCGTGCATACATAATAAATGTGCATCTGACAAGCTTTTATGTGGCGGAGAATGTTTTAACGGACACAAAGAAACGGTACGAAAGTTAATGCGTCTTGTTAAAGTGGTGGACAGAAAGTAACCCTTTCCCCAAATTTCTTAGTATTTTTCTAGGCTGTTTTTGCTAAAGTTTTGTGAGGCCTCTGTATTGTTTTTTCCGCGTGGTCTGTGTTCTGATTTTGGTTTGTATTGTGGTATGCTGCGTTTCAGTGTCTGCTGTTTTTGTGGTATGATGTGTTGTTTTTATGGTATCATGTCTGTTGTGTTGTGTCGATTTTTGTGTCTGAACATTACCAGTGCAGACTTGAATATCGCTGGCGAGCGGGGATAACATTACTATTTTCTCCTTCAGTCACAAGGTAGGGTGATTTCAATCGTTTCTCCTTCATTTCACAGGGTAGGATGATTATAATCGTTTGTTATTTGGCAAATGATGTCTTAAATAGGATTTCTCCATTTCGCAAATGATTTTTTAAATAGGATTTCTCCGGATTTCTCCATTTCGCAGGGTAGTATTGATAAGTCTGTTTGCTGTTGAAATGCCGAAGGGCTAATTTATCTGTTTGTATTTTTTAATGCTACCTGCAGGATTAATGGCATGAAATAAGGCTAATGTTATAGTCGAGTTTTATATTATTTGGTTGCATAATACCATTGTGGTGGTCATTTGATATGTTCCTTTGTTACACGCTGTCGTTTGTAGAACAGTCCTCTGTTAAATTTCAGGGTTAAATAGAAGGGTCTAAACCCTGTATTTTGTACAGGGTAAAAACTTAGAAATAGTGCAGCAAGAAAATTATCTGGTTTATCTTTCCATTCTCAAGGCTTATTGTGCGTTTTAAATGAGAACAGAGGCCCGATCTCATATTTATATAGGCAACTGCTATGGTTTTAGGTAATTTTAATGGTTTGAACAGGCTTTCCATGTTTTCTCTGAATATATACATACTTTTGGCATTTCAAATTCTTATTTGCTGGTGAATTTTATTAAACAGGCATTGCTTGCCCAAATATTCCCTGCATTTGGTAGGAAACACCTAGTTTCTGTTCCATTATTTATTTTAGAAATTCTTATCCTCTTTTTACTGCACGACGTTTTGTTTGTTTGGTGCTTCCAGACTTTTGTTTAGTCGGATTGTTTTAGCCATATGAATTTCGAGCATAACACTAATTAGTGACAAGGCAAAGCAATTAATAAACGGTGGAATTCTCTTTCAAAATCATTATTTACTTGGTATACATTCATAGATTTGGAAATCATTATTTACGTATTACTATTTGCTTTCTATGATCGATCAACAGGTTTTTACCCTTTTTCCAGTATACAGTATCATGGTCTGATTACAATAATTAATGTGATCCGCCTGTTTTTTGTTGATGTTCAGGTAGGACTGTTGTTTGATTTTGCCGTGTAATTCTGTTTAGCTCTGTTTTTCTCTCATTGGGGAACGCGGTTTTGTATATGCTCTGATTTTTTTTCACCCATTTAATAATATCTGATGAACTTTGTCTCTTAACTATTTTTAATATTGGAAGTAATTTAAATTGTATATAATGTGCTAGTCATCACACATGTTCGCACATAGTGCAGGGTTTAATTTTTATAGATTTTAAAAATGTGAATGGAGATTACAGTGTTAATCAATTGATATTAAACAAGTCCAAATGGTGATTACAGTGTTAATCAGTGTATCAGTTGAATATCTTTGTTTAGTTATTTCTTTTTGAGATAGGATGTTATATTTTACACGTCATTTTATATATTGATAAATAGGGAAGTTCGCTTTTAAAATCATTATAGATTATACATTTATAAATCTAGAAATCATTATTAACCTTTCATCTTTACCATTTTATTTTGCTTTCTTTTGATAACCAGGTTTTTATTCTTTTGATCATTATGTCTATTGAACATATCGCTGGAGAGCGGGGAAATCTTTCCTATCCTTCATTTCGGAGGATAGGATAGATTTTAATCGTTTCTAAATTGTCAAAAGAATGTTTGTAATAGGTTTTACTTCATTTCGCAGGATAGTACTGATTAAGTCTGTTTGCTGTTTAAATGCCGAAGGGCTAATTTATTTGTTTATATTTATATAATGCTCCTGCGTAGTTAAATTTGTATCCCGCAATTTCTTTATTGCATGAGAAGAAAATTATTCTATGTCTTTCAGCTCTCAAGGTTATTGTGCATTTTAAATGAAAACGGAGGCTGGAAGTCAGATTTCTTTATGCAACTGTTATAGTATTAGGTAATTTCTATGGTTTGGACAAGTTTCCATACATTTTTCAAATCAAATACTTTTGCTGGTGAATTATGCCAAACAGGGTGTGCCAAAATTTTTCTCCTTTTCCCTGCATTTACTTTTGACTGCAGGGCGTTTCGTTTGTTTGATGCTTTCAGACTCTTGTTTTATGGGATTGTTTTAGTCATATGAGTAGCCTTTTACGATTATCTTTTCTTTTTGGCAATTGATTTTGGTTTGCATTTCTGTTTTCACGCATTGGGGAAGCAAATTTGTTAACTCTCAGCTTTGTTGCACAATTTTATAATATCTTGTAAATTGCAGCTCCTAAGTTTGTTTTTTTACTCTGAAATTAATTTAAATTGTATATGATGTGCCTGCACATTGTGTTTTTCCCGTCTCCCTACAAATGAATACATTGGCAAGCCGTCAGATTTGTTTAGGTAGGATTTCCGTTTAGCTGTGATTTTCTGCGAACAGGGTTTTGTTAATATTCGTTTTTGTTGCATCCATTTAATTATAAATGATAAATTGTATCTCTACAATTGCAGAATATGATAAATTGTGTCTCTGCAATTGCAGTAATTTAAATTGTATATGATGTGCCTGTGTCTGTAACTTTGAACTGTCGCAAACTGAGCGGTAAATTACATTTGAAGTTAATGTCTATTCCTGTTCTATTTCCATTACACATGTGATAGAATTTCCCCTTCTCATTATGTGTTGACAAGCGTCCAAGCCCTTTTCAAAGCAAAGCTTTTTTATTTCAAGTTCTCTTCGTTAAAAAGTCTTGTTCACTTGTGTACTAATTCTGCATTCTTTTTAATAACTTTTTTAGTAGTGTTCATCATTGTGGGTTGTAAAAATATGTTTCTATTAAGATTGAATGGTTCTTGAGGAGCTCTTTGGATACAGAAGTATTATATATTGTGATATTTTATATGCCATTCTAATAATGAATATTGTTATCAGACTGAATCCAATTTTTGTTTATATATTTTATGTTTTTGTTGTTTTCAATAAGGTAAAAAGGTAAGTAGCTGATTTAAGCAAATATCTAATGATTGTTATTTGTTTTATGGCAGTTTGAAGAATAGCTGCAGTCAATTGACATGTTTATTCAGGTGCCTAGTTCTATTCTCCATAACTCGATGATTGTTATTAATATTTTAATATATTTTGTTAGAGGAATGACTTGAAGAAATATTGCTAGAAACTATATTAGTTTTTAATAAGATTAGTATATACAGTTAATTTAACCAAGTAACTGTTACATGGTTTATGATTTGTTAGGCCGATAAGCCTAACATATAACTTCACTCAATGAATTTCGACACCTGTCCTGCAGCCCTTTTCCATAGATTTGTTGACAACTGTTGTATTTTGTAATTGACAGCTAGCTGGATTATTAATAAAAAATATTAATAATGTGAAACAGTTGGAGAACTCCGGGGAGATAATTCGGTTGAATTTTAAATATTAATAATGTGAATGAAAAACGGTTCAACTGTTTACTGCGCACTGCAATAAGTAACTGACCGAGTTTTCTTTAAAATTTCAACGCTGTTCACGATAAGAGAAAAATAATCAGTCTTCCATTGCGGAGGATCAGTTCTCTGGTTAGTCATGCTTATCTTTTCCAAAATATGTGCTGCTCTTTCAGATTTTGTGTGTTTTTTTAGGGAGAAAATGTCTGTGTGCACTTGTTCTGGATTGGGAAGAAATTTGTTGTTTTTTTATGACTGTGTGAATTTCTATGAACTACTTCGCTAGCAGGTACTGCTTTCCTAAGATAGTATCTTTTTCAGTTCGCTGAGTATCAAGCATAGCGGTGTTAATATAGTGTATCATATTTGTTTTTTAAATCAATTTCTTCAGTATTTGAGGTGCTTCTGTTACAGGTCACAGTCGTAATACTTAACATAAATATAATTTCAGGCACAAGTGGGGCCTTTGCCCATCGAATACGCGGAGGAGTGTGCGAAGGCGATCGTGAATGGGGCGTGCAGAGGACAACGGACGGTGAGCATTCCCAAGTGGTACAATGTTCTCTTCTTCTACAGGGTCTTGGCTCCTGAACTGCTCGAATGGGTTTCCTATTTATTTTACGTGAGACCAGTACAGCAACAGCCCCTGAGCAAGACCATTCTGGATGCAACTGGAGCCAAAAACATTCTGTACCCTTCTTCCATACAGTAGTCCAAGTCAGACTAAACAACATGCCATATGTTAATACGTATTATATTATAAATAATCTTGTAATACCAAGTTATACGGCTGTGCTTGTGCAATCTTTTCACCATAAAAGCTTACAAAAGTGGCTGTCTCAGGAGTCAAGTCTACCACCAAACAAGGCATTTGCATGCCTCAATAAACTAAACCACTAAAACAGATCTCATTTCATAAATAGTAAAGAAGTTCGACTTACATTATATTGGATGGGGCGAGATAGTTAACTAAAAATAGAGAGTTAGTTACGTTACATTGGATTATTCATGCAAGATCGTTTTCACTCGATAGTGAGTACGTGTCACTCATGCAAGATAGCAGCAGACAATAGAGCCAATTTTTAACTCTAAATATTCTGATTTTTTCTCCATCATTACTCTCATTTTCCTTCATGGTGATTACTCTAATTTTCTTTTTTTTTCATCATTATTCAAAATTTCTATTTTCTTTTTTCTTTTATCATTATTCCCATTTTCTTCACATATTAACCTTTTTAATACAATCTCATAAAATAGGTTACTCATTTTAGATCATCATATAAAGGGCATTCGGAACTTCATTTTTCTCCTCTTCGGTACTCGAGAACGTAATTCCTTCTCCTCTTCATTACTTAGACGCTCTTGCAAGAATACGGTTGATTTGAAATGTGCGTTTTTCTCTTCAATGATATTTTTCCTGTTAGTTTTCTGGAATCACATAAAGATTTGTTATTGTTCCTATTATTTCTAAAGTCTTAGTAGCTTTTTAAAAAATGATCTACGAGATTGTAAATGAAAATTTATGTATCCTTTAAAACAATGTTATTTGTTCTGGTAATGAACATTATTTTTCTTCCTTTCTATTTCTTAGTGATAGTTTTAGAAGAGCTTGCAATCATCAGGATCTGGGAGACCGTAATCGGTTATTTTATCTAAATTTCTTATTATTCCTTGCAAAGGATGTAAATAGCCTATTACGAATCCAACTTTTGTCCATACATTGATTTGATTTTAGTTGTCTTGTGAATGATTCTGTAATGTAATGTTTTGTATTTAACTGTTACAGGTCACAGTCGTAATGCTTAGAGAAATATTTCCTGTTAGTTTTCTAGAATCACATAAAGATTTGTTATTGTTCCTATTATTTCTAAAGTCTTAGTAGCTTTTTAAAAAATGATCTAGCAGATTGTAAATGAAAATTTATGTATCCTTTAAAACAATGTTGTAAATGTACATGGCCATTGAAACAAGGGCATGGTCCGAATGTGTTTTATATTTCTTTAGAAATGTAATGCTATTCTTTTGAGACATTGTAACTATATGAGTATGCCCTTTTATATGTAAGAAATATTGTTACTATTATACCTTTTCAATACTGAAAAAATACCACTATTCAGCATTTCAATTTTCTTTTTAATAGTATTTTATTGAAATTTGATTCATATATTTTGAAAATGATACAATAATTTGAACATCTCATGTGTTTATTAATTATCGTATGATAAAATGGTAGCCGTATATTTTTTCATTAAAATTGGATAAAAATGCACTTAATATTATTTTTTTGCAAGTGTTCAATTTGTTGACACTCTCCTTATAAATCAATTTTTGGGTTGTTCCAGTTTTGTGTTGGCAGAATGAAGACGCGGAGTCAATCTAACGTCCCCATTCCTCTTGACACTCCTACATGGACGGTATGCATTAGAAACATTCAATGCGAGGAAGAATTTTGTAGAAAACAATTTGTTGTCCATGTTCTTCATCATAGAAGACCGAATTTGAGTCTCGATGAGATAAAGGAAGAGCTCTATAAAAGGTTTAAAGTCTGTGATATGAGGACTATTTTCCTTTCCTCGTTTAGGACAAAGAAAACACATTCTAGAGGATTTGGCCTTATCTACGACACTGTGGAGGATGCAATCAGATTTGAACCTGAAGTAAACTGATGAAGAATGGAATTGAAGTCCCGAATCCAAGAGCTAAGAAGGATTGCCCGAATAGGGCTAAAAAAATAAGGGGGGTTAAGAAATTTGGGGATTCAAAATGAATATATGGAAGTTGAACTTGTTTTGATGAAAACTTTAGTATTTTAATTTTTAAAATAGGCTTTGCGAGATGACATTATGTTGATTTTCTTATACTGAACAATGCAAAATGATTTCAATATTGTTGACATAGTGAAATTTGAAACTATTAATGGTCTGTTTAGATGTCCTTTCTTGTATCCACAACACTTGAGAGTTTCAATAGTTCGTAGTGGAGTTGAAAAATAGTCATGTTCTGTTTAGATGTCTTTTCTTTTTAGTAGTTTGTATTCTTCTACAATCCTAGAAAACTTTATTATAAGTTTATCTATAGCTAAGGCTTGGTGCTCATGGAAAACATTGTCGTGGACTTGATTTTTGCAATCATGAATATTTTTATTGTCAGTTTAGCTATATTTGTAAATATTTAATTATATTTAAACGATAATATGATGAATAGTAAGTGTAATGATTATCTTGTTTTGATTTCATACATTATATTATCATGATGAATACACCATAGAAAGTAGTTCAACAACTTAATAAGTCATGGGAGATTTTGAACCATAAACACCACCTTAAATAATAGTGGATCGGTGTGAGTAACGATGAAAGATAAAGCATATTATAAGCTAATTTCCCCAAATATTTGATAAAAACCTTAACCTATTGATGATGACGATTGAAAATGATGATGATAAGAATGAAACATTGATGACAATTGTGACGATGATAACAATGAAAATGAAGATGACAGGGATGATGAGGAAAATGGTGACGATGATGAAGACCGGGAAAACCATTAGTAATGATGAGGATAATGATGATAAAATGATGATCATGATTATTGAGGATGATAATTAATGATGATGATGATGATGTTAATGATGATGAGGAAAACTCTATAAATGATGATGATGATGATGATGATGAAACATTAACACCAAACACAACTCTAAAAGTGATGAAGACATTGCTAAGGAGAAATGCACCACCATGAACACAACCATTGATAGTGTTGATGGTGGTGGTGGTGGTGGTCGAGGTGTTGGGTTTGAGGATGTTGGTGATAATAAAAATGAGAATAATGATGATAAAAATGATGATCATTTTTATTGGCGATGATTATTAACGATGATGAAAATTATTTTAATGATGATGATGATGACAATAGAGATGGTGATGATTGTCATGATGATGATGACGATGAGGATAATGACAATGATGATGACGATTATGATGACAACGAGGATGGAAATTTATAAGATGAGGATGATGCTGACAATGATAACAATGATGCTTGATGAAGACGATGATCATAAATAAGACTAAAAAGACCATGAAAATGATGAGAATGATAATGAAGATAACATTGCGGTATTGGTTGTGGGGCTTGTGGTGAGGGTGGTGATAGTAATGATGATAAAAATGATGATCATGATTATCGACAATGATAATTAATGATTACGAAAATGATGTTAATGCTAATGAAGACAAAAATATAGATGATGATGATGATGATGATGATCACAATGATTGTGATGATGACGATGATGATTTGTATGACGATGATGTTGATGATTATAACAATGATGATGAAAGGGATGGTGATTATAATTATTATAATGATGATGATAACAACTACAACCAAAATGAAGACAACGATGATGAAGATGATGAAAATAATAGTAAAAACATTGATGGGGATGAGAATTATTTTAATGATGATGATGATGACATTAGAGATGGTGATGATGATCACGATGACGATGAAGATGAGGATAATGACAATGATGATGATGATTATGATGACGACGAGGGCGGAAATTTATAAGATGAGGATGATGCTGACAATGATAACAAGGATGCTGATGAAGACGATGATCATAAATAAGACTAAAAAGACCATGAAAATGATGAGAATGATAATGAAGATAACATCATGTATTGGTGGTGGGGCTTGTGGTGAGGGTGGTGATAATAATGATGATAAAAATGATGATCATGATTATCGACAATGATAATTAATGATTACGACAATGATGTTAATGATGATGAAGATGAAAATATAGATGATGATGATGATGATCACAATGATTGTGATGACAACAAGGATGAAGATTTGTATGACGATGATGTTGATGATTATAACAATGATGATGAAAGGGATGGTGATTATAATTATTATAATGATGATGATAAAAACTACAACCAAAATGAAGACAACGATGATGAAGATGATGAAAATAATAGTAAAAACATTGATGGGGATGAGAATGATGATGTTATTATGATGATTTGATGGAGATGATGATGAGAATAATAATATATTATTATGATGATAATGATAATGGTGGTGGTGATGATGATGATTACAATGATTATGAAGACAATGATGATGATGATGTTGATGATGAGGATGATGAAAATAATGGTAAAAATATTGATGGGGATCAAAATGATGATCTTGATGATAGAGATGATGAAGAGAATAATAATATATTATTATGATGATAATAATGATGATGATGACAATTATCAACGATGGTGGTGATGGTAATGATGATGAAAATGATCAATGATGGTGGTGATGATAATGACAACAACAATGATCAATGATGGTGGTGATGATAATGACGATGACAATGATCGATGATGGTGGTGATGATAATGACAACGAAAATGATAAACAATGGTGGTGATTATAATGATGATGACAATGATTATGAAGACAATAATGATGATGATGATGATATGGACGTTAGCCCATGTTTTTCGAGAAGGTTTTAAAGCAATGTAACGAGGGAGTCCCCAATATATGTTGAGCATATGCTTTTTGCAATGATACGGTTTTTCTATAAGAAATGTCAAAAGTAAATGTTTGACATTTCTATAACAAAACCGTGAAATTGTATTTTGTGTATGTTTGGCATAATGTTTTTCTATACATCTCACGAAATATGGTTGGATTGTATTGTTTATCATTTTCATGAGTGGATGAGATTTTATTTAATTGAAATTTGTATATTTAATTTTTTCAAGCAATGATTAATGTGGAAATGTGCATTTGAACATTTTTTTACAGGTGGCATGAGTTTCTTTCGTTGAAGAACATGGATGTTGTTTATTTTTGAATACGCAATTGAGATTTCATTGTTTGATACTTTGTTTTTTTAAATTGTATTATTTATGAGAGGAACATTGTTCAACTCACACAACTTTCCGTAATAATACCGATTTAAACAATGATATCGATGAAGACTTGTCAGTGTTAACAAGAAATTGATGTATTGTTTGTTTTTTTGTAGATGTGATCAATTGTAAAATAAAACATGTTTTTGGTTTTATTTATGTAATGTAAAATAACTTGATTTGAAGATCTAATGCAATGCGTGTGTATAAAATATGTTTAGAATATGTAATTGGCGATGATAGTTTGTGATTTATTATTGTGATGGATTTAATTGTATTTATGTGTATTCGTATTATTCTTGTAGAATAAATTGTTATCCATGTTATTGTACATTTTTTCTACAATAATCTTTGCTTTAGATTATATTGTGTTGGATTTCGTGTGGTCATTAATACCTTCATTCAATTTTGTCTATAGATTAGTAGGGCAGAATGGATCAAACTATTTGGAAGCATCTTCCCATGGAGATTTTAGATTACATTATTTCTAAGTTGCCGCTTCGGAATCTTGTTAGATTTCATTTATTGTGCACAAGAATGAATGCAATGTTAAGAAACTCAGAGTTTTTAGCTACATGTGGAACCATCGTCAATCGTTGCATAGGATTTTTGTTATATCGACCCTTGACATTGGCAAATGTGTTAAACCCTTTGTATTTCACAAAGCGAAGGTGAAGTCAGATATATGTACATGTTAGTTTGAGTGGAATGAATGACATTAGATTTGAATGTGTTGTTGGATCGATGCTTTGTGTATCTTCAACAACTCTGAATCGAAGCATACGTTCCTATGTGATTATAAATCCTTTTACTGGGATATCTGTGAAAATGGGTGACATTCGTATCGGTGAGAGGAATGGATGGTTTAGGCTGTGTCAGGGTTTGACAGGGTACATGTATGATTGGATAGCCATCCGATATGATCCACATGCTACAGGGGTGATTGAGATTCAATCTTTTGATAGATCTTTCTATATGTGTAGTAACCTTCGTCATATTTGGAGTCCGATTGTAATTCCGACGCGTCTTCAAGCTCCAAAACATGTTGTTGTTGTTGATGGAAAAATGTATTGGCTGAGTTTGGATCTTGAACAAAGTGGTGATGTTTTATACAGAGGTGAGGTTCTGACTTATTTGATTTTCCCCCGCCGTATGATAGATTAAGATTAATGCTAGATGTCAATGTGTGACTTGAAGATCGAGATGGTCAGATAGGAAGTATCAGAGACAAAGATAGAGATTACTCTTTGAATGTGAAAATTGTGCCTATTGTAGTTGAGACAAATGCGCACCCCATAGATGTGGGGCTGAGTGGAAGTTATAGCTACGGGAGAGGGTCATTACAGGATATTTCTGTTGGAATATCTTATATTCCTCATCTGATGTAAAATGAAATGTCACAACAGCAACACAACAACTCAGTCGTGAAATGATGTGTAGGTGAAATTTTATTTGTGATATATTTTTAAAAAATTATGCATTAAAATAATATGAGACGTCAGAGATGGTGTGTTTCTATTCTCCATTCGATAGATTCCCTGTCAAAGTTTTAAAAATATGAGTTGTTACAGTTGGTTGGATTCTTATTAACCAATATCTCTTTACATGTTATGTATATTTGAATTTTTTGAAATTTTATAAAATATATCACAAAGTGAAATTGCTATAGATAGATATAGGAATGAGCGGGAGTAGACATGGTAGAGGGTCATTACAAGATATTACCGTTGGAATATCTCGATATTCCTAATATGATGTTGAATGAAATCTCACGGCAAAACAAAAAAATTTGATCGTGAACCGAACTACAGTGTGTAATTTTATTTGTGAGATATTTTTAAATGTATGCATCAAAATAAGTTGTGATGTCGACATGGTGCATTTTTATTCTCCAGTTTATAGATTCCCTGCAATAGTTTTGAATTTATGATCTATTGGAGTTGGTCATATTTTTTTAACCAAAATGTTTTTGAATGTTATTTATATGTGAATTTTCAAAATTTTATAAAAATGTCTCATGAATTGCTATTCTTATACATAAACGTAACAACGAGTAGTAAGTAACTATGGGAGAGGTTCATTGCGGGGATATTTTTATTGAATATCTTATATTGCTCATCCGATGTTGGATGAAATGTTGCAGCAGAAACAAAACAACTTAGTCGTGAATCGAAGTGCAGGTGAAATTTTCTTTGTGATATATTTTTAAAAATTTATGCATTAAAATAAGATGCGACGTCAGAGATGGTGCATTTTTCATTTATTAGATCTTTATGAATCTGTATATTTGTGTGTAGGTTGTCAAGGAGATATATTATCCAGAAGTCTTATGTGAAATGGAATGGATAGAACATGTCCGAGAGCATCAGGTTCATGTGAATTGCGTGTTGGGATCCAAAGTGATGTACGTGAGCATTTGGAGAATAACATGAACGCCTGCGATCAGAATTTACCCAGGAAAATGAATTATATGGATTCTTTTGCAAATGTGGATGGTGAGGGCGAGAGGTCTGTGAACAGGGAGAATATGGAGTGTCATGCAACACATTTAGTAGGGAACAACAACATCCACTATCCCAGGGATGGTGAGCATGATATTGAGTCAGAACATGACATTCTACATTGAAACATACCTACGATAAGTGGTGTGAATAATTTCCCAAATCAGAGTTACACACAGTTTTACTCATCGCGTTATGGTGTACGATTGAATAGGATGCTCGAGTCTCATCGTGAATTTTTGAAAAGGATTGATGTGCTGGAAGTTATTCAGATGTGTGGTATATGTAAAGAGTCATATCCTGGTATAGTTGTGACACTTTCACTGGAAGGACCTATTTGCAAGAGATGCAAGTGTGAACGAGGTAGTCATTGATATTCAAATTGGAACAATATGGATCCCGGGGATCAGGTAGAAGTGTTGCGTGTATTGACACAGGTGGAAGAAATGTTGATAGCGTGGGTGAATCCCATATTTCATGTAACTCATGCACGTGGTGGCCACTACAAATATAGTGGACACACGATTTGCTTTCCCCAAGATGTATCTTCTATTGCTAGACTACTTCCTCGTCGAATAGAGGATGTGGATATTCTTATTGTGAAAAGACAAAATGCTGGATAGAGGGAGTATGAATGTATTGTTAGTCGCTCGTGTGTATTGGATGCTTTGCATTACAAAATTCGTAATGACAGGTATTACAAAGACGTGGAGATAGACTACACAACATTAGAAGATCTCCCGGAAGTAGAGGGAGATGTATCGAAAGAATTCGTTAGGTGGAATCGAGATACAAGATTAGCACGTCGGAGAGAAGGAACAATGGTTATAGTGAGTGTTGAAGAAGAACATGTACATAGTCATCCATCGTTGTTTTCTTTAAGGCTTCCTAATCCACAAAGGGAGATGGAGGAAGTCAGATTGTTTGTTGAAAATATGGATTTGAGGTCGGTCGATGTTGTCGATTGGCCACCGATTGGGTCTTTGCCAATCAATGAATACAACACAGAGGGCATGTTGTCCATGGCATTTCCAACCCTCTTTCCTATGGGAGATGTTGAATGGTTTCAGAATGAGGATTAGAACAGTATAGTTTCATGATTATGTGAAGCATTTGATAAGGTATCATGACAATAGGTTTGGAAGGCACCCGAGATTTAGATATTGTGCATATAATAGACAAATGCGGCACCACAGTCAAGCCACAACTTCTGTTTTTGTCAAGAGAACAATGTTCCCATGACCATTGAAGACTTGTGTCGTCACATTAATAATGCGACTGATGATAAGTCAGGCGAAAGTGATGCATTTTGGAACAAAACTTTGTGGGACTAGGTCTTACTGGTACTCATGTCGTAGTGAGCTGACGGATATGATTGTTCAGTTGGGTAGCCCGACTCTTTTTTTTACACTTACCGCAATGCAGACACATAGTGGTTTGATTTACACCTAGGTTGATTCTGGGGGAACCTCCTTCAAATTCTTCGATGGTGTATAGGTGGCGGATTGAGAATGTGATAGATTATCCTCATATCATCAGGATTTACATGCACAAAATATTTGAGATATTTCGTGAAGAGGTGATACGTAAAACCAATTGGTGCAAAGGATTACCGTACAGTTTGTAGTAACTTATTTGATTGAAATTTATTTAAATTTTTGTAGTGATCTGATCCATTTTCAATATTGTGAACAAATGGTTTTGTAAGATGCGTTTTTGGCATGGTATTTGTAGGTTTGAGTGGCAACATCGAGGATCTACACATGTCCACGGATTCATGTGGGTTTCAATAGCCCTCGCATGGAAAATGTGGGTATATTTTCTCCTAAGAAGAATGAGGCATTTTCCAATTTCCAAACCTTTTACCAAAGAAGCCACTAGGCGATCTGGGAAGTCTCTCCTTCTCCTCCGCTCGATCAAGGGGGAATTTGTATTAAGGAAGTTCTTAGCATACCTCAAGCAAAGATGACATTCAAAGAATCCGACTACACCTAGACTCCCCAATGAATGGGATTTCGAGTGACACAATAGGACTGGCATGGAGATGGCTCATTGTATGCTCTCCATCGCCAAGTTAGAGGATCGACTTTGGCGTACGGTCCTGCAGACAGCAAGCAGTATCTACTCAACCGGCACCCAAGAAGATCTTACGAATAGGACACCGAAAGAGGTATGGAGTGGTCATAAACCTTCTATCCGTCATTTGAGAGTTTTTGGTTGTCTCTGCATATATGCATGTTCCGTATAAGAAAAGGAAGAAGATCAATCCAAAGACATTGCCACGTCTTTTCTTAGGGTATAGTACTACCTCAAAGGCATATCGTCTCATGGATCTTGAGATGAAAAAGATCTACGAGATTCGAGATGTGGTGTGTGATGAGTCATCCTTTTACTCCCTACCACATTGTAATGCCCAGCTGGGCATCGAATTCTCCTTTTCTACCTGCCACCTTGGCTTCCCCCAACCACCTACCTGCCAACGATTATGGCTGTCTTGTCTGTCCTTGCGTGAGGAAAGGGGTGGAGTCACATTTTTTTCTTTGCCGTGATCTCTTCAGGATTCTCCTTCAATGCGTATGGGTGGGTGTTGGGCGCAGTCTGGTTGTCATGGTGGTTAGGTGAAGCTACAAGCTAGCTAAACAGGCTGTCCAGCTATGTTGTGGTCTGCTCAGTATTCAATGCATCCTCAAATTCGAGCAACATGATTTCGAATGAAACTACAGAACAACGAAGGGGTTTGCGAGAGGTGTGGGAACGTTGGGGCCTCTGATATTGAGTTTTCTGCCTATTTTCGTGAGCAACTTAGCATAAAAGCGAGGTGGAATGCAGCAATACTGGCGTGGCGCAGATCGTGGATGCTCCTGTGACGAATTTTCCCTTGGCGACTGCTCCTGAAAATAGTGATCCCGTTGGGGTTTCTTTTGACAATAATAATGTACAGATCGATGGCGCTTTGCTGCAGGCGAGTTTGTGTAATACGGCCGGAACCCTTGCCGTTCACTCTGGTGAAAAGAATGATAAAGGTGATACTCGCATCTTGTTAGGAGATCGATGAAGGATAGAGGAATTAAAAGGAAACTTGGAGGTAGTTGGAGCAAAGGCAATAAAATGGTGCATGTGTTTTGTGTAGGCGACAGATCACACCCACAGGCACAGGAGATCTATGCAATGTTGGAGAAAATGTCATGGGAGATGAAGGTAGCCGGATATTTTTTCAGATCCAGAACATACACTGAGTGTGTATCTCCAAATCGACTGTGTGACAGTGAGAGTGTTACCAGGAGACCCGATGAAATTTAGTACAGAGATTCTCTATTGATTTCTTACTTGTCTTACGTCGTAACTCAGGGAAGAGTATCTCATACAGCGGATCTGTTTCATATCAGAGTTGCGCAGTGAAAGGAATGGCGCCCAAAGCTCGGTTTGCAACATATAAGGTATGATGGATGTCTGGTTGCTATGATTTTGGCATACTTCCTGCGTTTGATACTGCTGTTGAAGATGGTGTGGATGTGCTTTCTCTTTCTGGTCCGGGGGAGCTGTCTGTCACCAATCTGTCACCATGGGTGACAACAGTTGGGGCGAGGACTTTAGATAGGGATTTCCCTACAAGCATTATTTTTTTTGGTAATGGAAAATCTTCAGGGGAGTGTCTCTGTACAAGTAGAAAGGCGTTGGGGTCTGATTTTGTGCCCTTGATCTATGCTGGAGACATCTCTGTTGAAATTATCACACTTTCAAGCTACAACTGAAATGTTTGCACCGAGAGTTTGATGCTGTCCTCAGATCTGATGAAGGAAAAGGTTTATATATCACTACGGTTGATGCCTTTCAGAGCCAGGAGCGTGATGTAATCATTATGTCTTGTGTCCGAGCTTCAAATCATGGAACTTGCCTTGTATTGGATGCCTGCGTCAAGTATGGTGTGAGGAGACTTATATATACAAACACATATAATGTTGTGTATGCGGGAAAGGAGATTGTTAATGGCAATGAAGCATAGCGATATTTTCTCTGGAGGATCATGTTGACCCCTATGGGCATAGTAAAGCTTTGGCTGAGCAATCGAGTCCTCAAAAGTAATGGTAGATCGTTGAAGTATGTCTACCAAAGCATCAATGATCAATGCAATGATCGATCCATTTTCAATATTGTGAACAAATGGTTTTGTAAGATGCGTTTTTGGCATGGTATTTGTAGGTTTGAGTGGCAACATCGAGGATCTACACATGTCCACGGATTCATGTGGGTTTCAATAGCCCTTGTCGCATGGAAACATTGGATTGGGAAGATGAGAATCGTAATGGTCTGCGAGATCATTTTTTGATAGATACGCACTTCGTGGAATCCCTGTGACAACCATCAAATATTAGAGCATGACCCACTTTATGACTATGAAGAACTTGTCAACCATGTGCATAGGCACACTAAATGTAGCAAGATGTCCTCATTTGAGAAAGAAAGGATCGTCCCATGGTTTTTCGTTATAATGTTACATGGGACCTCTAGGATAATTCGTATTTGTTTGTTGATAGAGATGGTCGGAAGAGATTTGAACCTTCTCACAATGATGCGAGATTGAACCTTCAGAACTCGGACATGTTGGCCATATGGCATGGTAATATAGATTGCCAGCGTATTGTTTCTAGGCACGCGGTGTTAAATTATATAGCAAAATATGCTTCAAAGGCAGAGAAGAGGTTAGAGAGCTTTCATGATATGTTGACAAGGATATCAGATGATGTGGAGAGGGAAGAGTCTGCACTATGTATATATTGGAGGATTTTGACAGAAACAATTGTGGAACTAAGAATATTAAAACGAATAATAGCAATACTAATTTTAAAATATTAATGTTATCATACTTTCATATTTGAACATTAAATCATGGACCATGGATCCCAAGTGCGTGACTCCAACACATTTCGTAAATGTTAATAGTACATACTTAAATTTAAACCATAAACACTAACCTTAAATAATAGTCGATCGATGTGAGTAACGATGACAATTAAAGCATATTATAAACCGATTGACAATGACGATGAAAATGATATTTGATGATGATGAAAATTGAAAAAACATGATGATAACCATGACACTAATGATTATAATATAATAATTTAGTTTTGATAATTTTTAATTTTTAGTTTTAATTTAATTTTATACTTTTATTAATATTTACCTTTAAATAATTTTAAATTTTTATTTATTTTTTAGTCTTGTGAATTTTTTAATTTTTAGTAATTTGTAATATTCTATTATTTTTAAATATTTGTAAATTTAATATTTTATTTTTCTAATTAATTTTAATATGTAAATTTAATTTTTATAATTTTTATTCATTTTTTAGTTTTTAATTAATTTTTTTATTTTTATCCATTTTTTATTTTTAAATTTATTACTAATTTTTATTTTTAATTAATTATTTTATTGATTTTAATTTTTAATTTTTTAATGATTTAATTAATTTTTTAAAAATTTCTAATATTTATTAATATTTAATTTTCATTAAAGACAATTTTTTTATTAATACTTATTAATTTTAAGACAATAATTTTAAATTAATATTTATTAATTTAAAGACGATTTTTTTATTAATATTTATTAATTTTTTTTTTTTAATTTTTAATTTCTAATATTTGTTAATTGAATTTTTTTAATTTTTAATATTTATTATTTAATAATTTTAATTCTAAATTTAAATTCTCAATTTTTTATCTTTTATTAATTTAATCATTATTTTATTTATTATTTTTATTATTTTTAATATATATTTTTTTCTTAGATTTAATGTTTATTAATTTTAATAAACATTAATAAATAGGCCTATCGGCCTGTTCATATCACCAAAGGTGATATTGCTAGTGGTATGCATTCCTTACGTTTACTATATACGTTGTTTGACCCGATTAGTATTGAGTTGGTTACGGATACTTTCACTTAAAAGAAAAATTCATTTATTAATTATTCAAAGCGTAGGTCTATTCTCTATATAACTTGGTGATTGTTATTAATGTTTTTATATGTTTTGTTAGAGGAATGATAGTAATGAAGTATTATGTTGATTGTGTCGGATCTATGAAGTATTATGTTTTATTAGAGGAATGATAGTAATGAAGTATTACTATAATACTATGAAGTATTATGTTTTGTTAGAGGAATGATAGTAATGAAGTATTACTATAGTACTATGAAGTATCTTCTTTAATGTTTGATTGGATGGTTGTAATAAACAAAACATTTTGTGATCATGTTTTGTTGATTGTATTGTATGATGAATAGAGCAATTTGTTGGTTATGTAATATTTTCTTTAATGTTGATTGGATGATTGTAATGAACAAAATAATTTGTTGACTTCATTTTGTCGATTGTATGATTAAAGTGAATATATTTTCTTTAATGTTGATTGGATGAGTGTAATGATTTGTTGACTGCATTTTGTCGATTTTATGATTAAAGTGAATATATTTTATTATGGATGTTTTATTTAATGTTGATTGGATAATTGTAATGAAGAAAAGAATTTGCACGTAGAATAATTAATCTATCTTTTAGAAGATACTTCAATAAATAAAGCAATTTTAAGGATGTTTTGTTATATTTCGTGAAAGTAATGTATCTTTTGGATGTTACTTATAATAAACAAAACAATTTAAGGATGTTTTGTTATAATTGATTGTGTTCGAGTTTATTGATATCTTGGTTTATTTTATTATGGATGTTTTCTTTAATGTTTGATTGGATAATTGTAATGAACAATATAATTTGTAGAGAATAATTAATCTATCTTTTAGGTGTTACTATAATAAATAAAGCAATTTAAGGATGTTTTGTTATATTTGATTGTGTTTGAGTTTATTGATATCTTGGTTTATTTTATTTAAGGATGTTTTTTTAATGTTGATTGGATGACGTTAATGAACAAAATGTTGATTGGATAACTCAAAATGAACAATAGAATTTGTGGGGAATAATTAATCTATCTTTTAGATGTTGTTATAATAAACAAAGCAATTTGTTGATTGTTTGAGTTTATTGTCTAACAGTTTTTTAAGAATGTTTACTTTAATAAATGAATAAAATGTTTTCGTAAGGATGTTTTTTTAATGTTGATTGGATAACTATAATGAACAAAATGATGATTGGATAAATTGTAATGAACAAAAAAATTGTAGGGAATAATACAAAATGTTGATTGGAAAACTTTAATGAACAAAAGAATTTGCATGGAATAATTAATCTTTTAGATGTTACTATAATAAAAAAAAGTAATTTGTTGATTGTTTGAGTCTAATGGTTTAAAATTTTATTTAAGAATGTTTTCCTTAATAAATGAACAAAATGGTAATTATTTTTTTGTTAATTGTATGATTAAAATGAATAATGAATGTATATTTTGGGTGTATTTTCTAGTTTAGTGTATTTATGAATTTGTTATTGAATGTTGATTGGATAATTGTAATGAAGGAAGGAATGACTGTAGAGAATAATAATAAACTAAGCATTTTGTTGATTGCGTTTTTGTTGATAGTATTATTGAAATGAGTAATCAATGTATTCCTTGGGTGCATTATTGGGTGTATTGGTTTAAAATTTTATTTAAGAATGTTTTTTTATAAATGAATAAAATGTTAATTATTTTTTTATTAATTATTGATTAAAATGAATAATGAATTTATATTTTGGGTGTAATTTTAGTTTAGTGTATTTATGAATTTGTTATTGAACCTTGATTGGATAATTGTAATGAATGAAGGAATGATTGTAATGAATAATAATAAACAAAGCATTTTGTTGATTTTGTTTTTCTTTGATAGTATTCTTGAAATGAGTAATCAACTTATTTACCTTTAAAATTTTATTTAAGAATGTTTTTTTATAAATGAATAAAATGTTAATTATTTTTTATTAATTGTTGATTAAAATGAATAATGAATTTATATTTTGGGTGTAATTTTAGTTTAGTGTATTTATGAATTTGTTATTGAACCTTGATTGGATAATTGTAATGAATGAAGGAATGATTGTAATGAATAATAATAAACAAAGCATTTTGTTGATTTTGTTTTTTGCTTGATAGTATTCTTGAAATGAGTAATCAACTTATTTACCTTTGGGTGCATTAGGTGTATCTACTTGCTTAAAACAATATGAATTTACCTTCTCTATTGATTGTATTGGTTCTTGTTAGGTATGGGTCATGTTGTAAGTTATAAAATAATTGTATTACTAAGTTTTTATAAATTTTTTTAATGTGTTTTTGTTAATTGTATGATTGAAATGAGTAAGGAATGTATTCTTTGGGTGTATATTCTAGTTTAATCTATAGTATATTTATAAAATTGTTATTGAATGTTGATTGGGTGTATGTACTTTTGCTTAAAGCAATATGATTTTACCTTCTCTATTGATTGTATTGGTTTTGTTAGGTATTGGTCATGTTCTAAGTTATTACGATAATTGTATTTACCAAGTTTTTATAATTTTGTTGAATGTGTTTTTGTTAATTGTATGATTGAAATGAGTAATGAATGCATTCTTTGGGTGTATATTCAAGTTTAATCTATAATATATTTATGAAATTGTTATTGAATGTTGATTGGGTGTATGTACTTTTGCTTAAAGCAATATGATTTTACCTTCTTTATTGATTGTATTGGTTTTTGTTAGGTATTGGTCATGTTCTAAGTTATTACGATAATTGTATTTACCAAGTTTTTTAATTTTGTTGAATGTGTTTTTGTTAATTGTATGATTGAAATGAGTAATGAATGTATTATTTGGGTGTATATTGGTTTTTGTTTTGGTCATTTTGTAAGTTATTATGATAATTGTATTTACCAAGTTTTTATAATTTTGTTGAATGTGTTTTTGTTAATTGTATGATTGAAATGAGTAATGAATGGTGTATCTTCTAGCTTAATCTATAATATATTTATGAAATTGTTATTGAGTGTTGATTGGCTAATTGTAATAAACGAAGGGATATATTTATGAAATTGTTATTGGATGTTGATTGGATAATTGTAATAAACGAAGGGATGATTGTAATGAATAATAATAAACTAAGTATATTGTTGATCGTATGCCCATGATGAGTAATAAATGTATTCTTTGGGTGCATTGACAATATCTATTAGCTTTATTGTATATTTATGAATCTCTTATTGAATGTACAATTAAGCTAATAGATATGTCCAATGCACCCAAAGATATAATGAGTGGAAGGGCCTTGCCTTCATGTTGATAAGTTAGAGGCCCCGAGGAAATGATGTTTATGAAAAAAAAGTTAGGAGGGATAGATTTAGGATTCAATGACTCAATGGTGAGGGTGGTGCTAAAGGCGGAGAAAGACTAATGTCCTTAACGAGTTCAATGCGGACTGTTTGGTAGGTGGTTTAGGGAAGTTGATACCATTACGGTCGTTATGTTTATGCGGTGGTATATAGAATGACAAGATGGTGGCTTTTTTCGTAAAAGCCAAAACCAAAACCTTTCCATGCACATCGGTGTAAGGTGTGGGTGAAATGATGATTGGTAAGTGGTTGAAAGTCGGTGGAAAATGGGCGAGTTAGTGACGGTGGTTTGGGTGTGTAAATAGTACTATCCGGTCCTCCATAGGTGAGATTGAGTACGAATATGAAGACCATACAAAGATGTTCTCTTATATGATGATCATAACGAGGGTGTTGAAGGCTTCCATACTCTTGTGGAGTAAGGAATGTGTTGACACTATATAGCGTACTCCCCTAGAGTGCGGCGTTGAAAAACATCTTTCAAAGGATCGGTGGTTGGTATGTAGGTAGTTGGAATGGATGAAGTGTCGGAAAGATGATGGGTCGAAGTGGAGGTTGGGATAGCAGTAGGAATGGAGGAGGAATATGCGGTTGAACCAACGGTTGTCTTGGTAAGTAGAGGTGTAGGTATGATCACATCACGGGGTTGGTAAAACATGTTGCATGTTTTAAAAGGTGATGGGTCATTGGAATGTTATAGGTGTCATTTGTGTTCATATTTTATAAAACAATGCAAAGTGGAAGGAACGCATCCCACGACTCGAATCCATGGTCTCATGCCAAGCAATATGTTATATTTAAATTCCCCCTCCAAAACGTAAAATAATTTTGGACCTATGTAGGGGCCTACGCGAACGTGGAGGATGACGAAGGCCTAGTGTATAAGTGATGGCGTTATTGAATGAACGCAACATGATTGGATGTTTATGCATACAATTGTCGATTATGCGCATTTGAGTGAATGTATAGGATGAGATGATGTTAATGCTAGCACCCCAGTCAATCATCACACGGTGTACTCGTATGTCATTGATGTGGACAGAGATGAAGAGGGTTAGGTCCAGGTCATCGTTTTGGTGTGACATGATCTTTTCCTTTGAGAAGCTAAGGGAGGCTACTTGGTGAATAAGGTGGGGCGAAGATGAAGGTGGTATTGGTGAGAGAGGCTACATGATGGGGTGTGATAATGGAGGTTACGGGTGTAGGGTCATTGAGTAAAACCTCAATATATTGAAGAACCTTCATGAGAGCTTGATGATGGGATTCGAGGTTTGACGAGGTCATATAAGAACATTTTGAGGGGAGATTGGTATAATTGTTTGAGTATGGTGCGATGTGTGAAACCATTAGAAATGGGGTACGTGGATTGTGGATAGTGATTTTTGGTATGGGTGTAGATGGTATGTTGGGTATAGGATTGGTTAGTGGGTTAGTTTTCCTTTCTTTACCTTCATCCTTCTTAGACATGTAGTGACATGTATCATGTTGATCCGAGGGTAGTCGGCAAACAGAGGTGGTGTAGGGTGAGTGGTATAATGACATGACGGACAAAAATCTACCGGAGGAGAAAAATCTTGTGAGGTGAGTTGGGTGCAATGACATTTGGGTGGTGGCGTGGCAAGTCCTTTGATGTGAACCATGTTAATTTCAAATCTTGGGGTGGCTCTAGGAGTTGTGAGGGTGGAGTTTGTGGTTGTTGAGTCGACAGGTGGGGAGTGGGTGTAGGTTGAGTAGGGTCCTTGTCGAGAAGGTCGTCATCGTCAAAGTTATGTTGCTTTCGGAGGACATAAGCGGATCACGACAATTTTCAATGCCTTCGCTTTCCACATTGTGTCCCGGCACACGATGGTAGGCAAAACTTTTAGTATCATCACTCTTTTGGCTTAGGTTTGAGGGGTCGTAAGGTCCGAGTGGCGGTAATATGATGACAGAAGTCTTATGGAGGTTGGTTAAAATTTTGGCATAGGACTCGTTAGTGGATCGCAATGGGAAGTGAAAGTGGGTTTGGGTGTAGGTGTGGTTGATTGTTGAGGAATGACCGTTGGAAGAGGAGCAGGTCGAGTTATGGGTTTGGGTGCTTTGGCATGGTTTTGAATGTTAGTTGTGCTTGTTTAGGTAGGGGTATAGTAGAACGGGTAGGAAGGTGTGTGGTTGTTTTGACTACCTTATTGTGGGTAGTGGAGTTTTGTTTTCGGGTTGCACCTTCTTAGGTAAAGGTGATATCGGTGTACGAGGTCTAGAAGGAAAGGCCGATGAGGGAAGAGGATGAGTTACCCATGGGGATAATGGAGGTGCTATGAAGGTAGAGGATGCGGGTTGTGCAAAAGGTGTAAGGGACAAGGATTGAAGTGTAGTGGGTAGTGAAGGAATTGTTGAGGGTATTGGAGGTAAGGGTGGTAGCGATGGTGCGAGTGTAAGTGTAAGTCGTGTTCGGCATTTGGGGGAGATTAAAGGTTTGTGAGGAAGGAATGGGTTGTGATTTTGGTTTATTAATGGGTGGAGGTTACTTGACCATGTTGGGAAGCTAAGGTCTTAAGACAAACGGGATAGGTGAAGGTGTGATTGGTGCAGCCGGGTATGAGTTCCATGGGTTTGTTGCTTTTGCTTGGGTGTCGAGTAGGTATGGTGTTGACTTTGGAGGATGTAATTAAATCTAATTTAATAGGTGGATGAGTAAGGTTGGTGGTTGGGGTGACCCTTAAGGTGGTAATAGGTTTAGTTGAGGCAAACGCCGTTTGTAGGTGTGAGTTTGGGTTTAAATGTAGTTTGGGTTATGGGTAAGGGTGT
Organism: Taxus wallichiana var. yunnanensis; assembly: GCA_018340775.1. Classification (NCBI taxonomy): domain Eukaryota; kingdom Viridiplantae; phylum Streptophyta; class Pinopsida; order Cupressales; family Taxaceae; genus Taxus; species Taxus wallichiana. The sequence goes on from CM031236.1 coordinate 675,360,676, forward strand.
ATGTGAAGTTATGATGGGTGTTATGAAAGGAGTTGTGATAGAGGTGGTTGTGTTTGGTTTGATTGATCGTAATAATTTTGGGTAGATAATGGAAGTATCGATAGTGACATCCGCATCCGTGTTGAGATCGGAAGTAGAAGATGCCCCCATAATTTTAGGTGATTAGCCAAACGTGAGAATGACACGTTTGTGGTGGAGTTGATGAGGATTTAATGGAAATTCTCGTTGAATGTGTCTTAGAGACAGGAAATTGGTTAGCTTCATCTTCTGTGGGTAGGAGAGCCAAAAGTAGGCCGTCTGCAAGGCTTTGGGTAACTAATGGAGAATGCTCACCGAGAGGCAAATGTATATCAACCGGAGTCTATGATAGGCGGAGGAGATAATGGGAGATCCTCTATAGGTGAAGGAGATGATCGGTGCTCCTCTGTGGGTGGAGGAGGTACTATGGGTACCAAAGATTCTAAGTGGAGAAGCCAAAGGTGAAATGGTTTGGATGTTAGTGGGAGACTCCTCTATAGGTGATGAAGGAGATGAAAGGTGTCCGTCTAAGGGTGGAGTAGCTGTAGTGGATTACAACGCGGAAGGAGGATTTTGGGCTAGGATTTCCTCTATAGAAGAAATATGGGGTAACTGGGAGGTGACATGTACACGAGTAAAAATAGTGTGAATCTCGCGGAGATGACTCATGAGTTGAAGTCTCACCGGTTTGATCGATGAAGGGGCATGGTTGGGAAATGGTTTCTTGAAGATGTGTAGGTTTTGGTTGGCATGTACGTTAGGATTATCCACAGTTAACTTGCCTTTCTTTGTTAGCATTTCTTGGACAATATTTTTGAAAGTGATGCAATTTTCGTCACTATGACCTTTTACTCTATGATAGTTACATAAGTCGTGTTCCTTATAGGATGTGGGCATAGGGCGAAGTAGCAAGGTTAAAACCAATGTGTGGTTTTATGGGTGGAAGAGTGATGGCTCCAAGTTTTGATAAACTTTTTTAAGATAGAAGAGTAAGGTTCCTTAATTAGGTGTATTTCCGCCACTCTCCGAATTGAAAAGTCCGGACGGGTGAGAGATTAGATAAGGGTTAGCTTGATTTGACGAATGAGTTGGGTCGGCCTTGAGTACCATAGCGTTAGCGGTGCCTCTTAGCCTTTGAATAAGTGTTTTGTTGTTTGGAAGAAGAGGTATCATTCGACTTGAATGTTGAATTCTTATTGCGTAATTGGATTTTCTTCTCAATCGATGGCTCGAATCTCTAATTTTCATGTCATAGTGAATGCTTCATCGAATGTTCGGAAGGTTTGGACTGTAAGGTTAGTGAGATATGTCTAGCACAAACTCGTGTGTGAAGAGCTCGATGAGATCTGCTTGTGGCATTGGAAGGTGAGTTGGTTGATCAAACTACGGTAGCGAGCAACAAAATTTGCAATAGATTCGTCCTCGTCTTGATGCATGGAGTATAGGTTGGTCATGGTAACCTTCTTGACGATATTGATAGAGAAATGGTCCAAGATGGCTTGGGCTACCTGATTGAATGAAAATATAGTGTCTAGGTAACTCACTATACCAATCTAATGCAGGTCCAATGAGGGACATGGGAAAGGTTCTCAAGAGCAAGGTATTATCGTGAGCGATTAGATAACATCCCGTGTTTGAACGATTGCAAATGCTACGGCGGGTCTTCTTTGCTATTGAAATGGTTGAATTTAGGCATTTCCCAATGCACGGGGTATGAGCGAATAAGAATAGATGGGTGGATGGGCTCATTGCAAATCTCGTCATAGGTGAGAGTGTTGTGGGAGCTGGAAATTGACGCCTCTAATGTCTGCATCTTGTCCAACATTAATTTGATTAGGTCGTTGGTAGGTTGCGATGATTGGGTGCCTCCTGTAGTGTGAGGGTTGGTTTTGGGCATATAACGGGGGTGACACTCTAGTGTATGGTGTTGTCATGTAGGTTGATTGGGAAGAAGGCAGTGAAATAGGAGGTACATACTTGGAGTGAATAATGGATGAAATGGGAGGTTGTTGATAGTATGTATATGGAGGTGGAAGGGTTGTGGTAATCCTAGTGGCAATGGGGATAATGATTGTGGAATGGAAAATACCATGTTTTGAAATGGGGTAGGGGTCACCGACACGGAGGTGGTAATGTAGCTACGAGATATGTGTGAGACATTAGGGGAAGATGAGGTTGCGTTTTAGGTAGTTGTCGAGGGTATTGTGGATGTGGCGAGTGCCACGAAGGTGGCAACACGATAGTCATAGCGGGTATAAAACCTAGTCTGTGAGACGCAATGGGGTAAAGTAGATGCGGGAAACATAGAGCCGGATGGGGTTGATGGAGGAGTGGGACCGAGAGTCGGGGATAGATATGGGCATGTTGTTCACCTAGCATCATGTTTTTGGTCAAGGAGTCGTGCGAACTCCTCATCTCCAAAAAGATCGATAGTGATAGGTTGGATGGGATCCATGGCTGGTGATAAAATAGAAGGTGGTGAAAGACTAGGTGGGAGTGGTTGACAATTGGTTTGAAATACGAGTGCGTTTATTTGTTTTTGGGTCAAGACCATGTGAACCAAGATTGATCGTAGGGGGCTACTTTTCTCAAATGTAAATGACAGAAAAACAACGAATAGGGGAATTTGATGTCAAAAAGTGTATATTAGCTACCAAATGTGGGTTGGGAAATGAAACAAGATAGTCGATGCCGGTTAAGGAAAATTGATGTTGGTCGGGGGTAATCATTGTCACTACTATAGAAAATGGACAATGAGTGAAAACTAAGGCGAAAGGTCAAATCTAACAGGTATGCCAAATTTGATGATTGTTTACAACGTCAATGGAATGATAAGCGATTATAGGGACTGTGAAAAGTGGAAGAAAAATAAAATGTCGTTTTGGGTAGGTTAACAAAATGACCTAAAACCGACGCCGGTTGGGTATAACCAACGATGGTCGAGGGTAACCATGACGGTTGCTAGATCTGACACTAGTCCCTTGAAATTGAAACAAAGATGAAAGAATACTGATTGTTAATTAAAATATGATGTAGAATTAGGCCCAAAATTCTAAGAATGATGATGATATGGCCTAGGCACACTTTTCGGTGAAGTTAGAATACACCATTGTGATGAGGAGCATGCTAGGATGAATAAGAAAAATGAAGAACGTGATCTCTCACCTCAAAACGTAACTAGAAACAATAATAAAAATGCGATCCTAGGAGTGCCTTTTCTATTATGTTTGTTTAGCTTATGTTATTTAAGGATTGACACATGAATTGTGAAATAGAGTTTTTGGTGAGGATGGCTTCCTACGAAGAAGATATAAAAGGTGAGGTTTTAGGTATGTTATGGTGGGGGCGGGCTTCGCTCAAAGTATGACTCGACAGAGAGCGCCGAGTTGGGTGCCCACCGTGATGTGGTCGTGTGATCACCTGCGCTTCTTCCAGTAAGATGTTTAAGAATGTGTGTATTTTTAATTTTTGTGAGGTTTGCTAAGATGTTTAAGAGAGTTTTATACGGTTCGTTTGTTAACCATCACCTGGTCATGACTTCTAGTGTATAGGTTATGCAGTAATTAATGTGAGCTAATGCGATAAATCGAATGCAATGCACTTATTTTTAAGCCCAAATCAAAGTGTGATGCTGGATGATATAAAAGATGAGGAAGAGGGATGCTCTTTCACTACAATGCACGAAAAACACGAAGAAATGGTTCTTTTAATTACACCAAGAGAAAGATTTCTTTTAGAGAAAATAGAAAGAAAAGGTAGGTTACCAAGGAAGAAAATTAATGTGCATGTTTTTCTTAAGGGAAATAAACACAACTTTTCCTAGGAATGAATAAAATGCAAGGAACCTCGGATGGGTCCCACCGTCGTGCCAAAATGTTTCACCTAATTCTTAGACGTTTCTTTGAAGTATTAATGAAACAAATAGGGTAACAGCGTAGGAGGAATACTGTTCAAATGCTAGTTGATGGGTTATGCGCGCTTATGCTTTCCAAACCCACGCTTGGTTGTGAGAGCTTCCTTTTGGCTATGAGGAACTACTTATAATAAAAGTAAGAACACCGAAAGGAATTAAACAATGTGCGGTGAAATTCCTAGCATATGCTAGATCCAGGAAGTTTGATACTTCTAGATGGTGTCGATCCATTGTTTTAAACAATTTAATGCGGTAAATAAATTAAATCCTATTGTAGTTTGAAATGATTTAGGTATTTCACTTAAAACACAATAAGAAAGATCTAATCTAACGTGTCAAGTGGTGGTTTTGGGTCTCTACAGTGTCCGATAGAGGTCTTAGACAGATCATAGGTGAATGAGGGTGAGGCTGAATTAGGTGGGAAGATCACTGTTCTGGGTTGTATGGGTAAATACAGAGACTGATGCACGTTAAGGGTGATCGACGACAATTAGGTGTAATCGGTGTCGGTTCTTTGTGGAAATCTGGGAATGTCACATAATAAGCTTTGGGTCTCCTTTGTAATTGCACAAAGAACTTTGGTTGATCGGGATGAGGTATTGGGTGATTTGGGTAGGATTTGTCGAGGTTTTAATAGGTATATGGAGGGTGAGTATTGAATGAGGTCAATGGGTGGCTAGGTGAACAATAGGTGATAATATAATGACGAAACGAAATGAACTAGAGAAGTATAATGTTTTACTTACTTGGATCCTGGACTCCTATGAGTGAGGGATGGAGGTGTTGATGAGAGGTTGAATGCTACAGGTGATCACAAATTGTAGGAGAGCTTCTACATGGGCTGCATGTGTATTCTTCTTTGCTTGGTTAGATTAGATCATTCACGGGATTGTTGTGTAGGAGAAAATGCTTGATCTCCTTCCTTGCATGCATGTTCTCGCAAGAATTTGATCTCAGAAGATGCGATATCTCTCAAGAAGATCTCAATGTTTGCCAACTTTTTCCAATCTTTGTCAACCTTGAAAATAAGGTTGTTTTAGGGGTTAAAGGGTAATCGACGATGATTCCGCCTAACCAAAGAACGGTTAGGACTAATCGCGGTGTCGGTCAAGCGATTTCCTAGGTTTACTAAACTAAGGAGATCCTCTTGATTTTCTCGAGATATCGTGTCGTTAAGCTGCAGATTAAACCGGAAGCTTCTTGTAAGCGTGCATGAATGTGGTTAGAGAGAATGTAGGCATTGATTTTTAAGGTATGGGTAAGTCTTAGTTAGTTATGACACTTACTAAGAATAGGTCTTAGGGTTAGTTGGCTTGATGAGGTGTTGAGCAATTTTTAGGGCCTTACAACCTTTTATGTCATGTCCCGACACACGATGATAGACACATTAGTTTCATCAAACCATTTTGGTTTGGGTTTGAGAGGATCGTAAGGTCGGAGTGGCGATAATTTGTAGACAAAAGTCTCTAAGATATTGGTTAAAATGTTGGCGTAGGGCCTGTTAATGGATCACAATGGTACGTGAGCGTGGGTTTGGGTAACAAGTGCATATGATGATGAGGGAAGAGGTTTTATAGGAGGAAGATTTGGTTGGCCCATTGGATTGGGTCCGTAAGCGGTATTGTCTTAGGTTTTGATGGCATCTATTTGGGTAAAGATGTGGTAGAAGAACTAGAAATGGAAGGTTTTGTTGGTTTAACTACCTTATTAGAGGGTAGTGGGTTCTTTTAATTGGGCTACACATTCTTGGGTAAAGGTGACACGAGAGTACAAAATGCGAAGGGAAAGTAAATGGTGGAAGAGGACATGTTACCCACAGGGGAAAATTGAGTTGTGGTGAAAGTGATTGGTTGAGGTTGAGTGGATGGTATGGGTTGAAGTCATATAGGTAAAGTTGAGGGGATAGTAACTAGTGGAGGTATAGGTCTTAAGAAGTGCACTGGTGAGGGTGAGGCTATTTGGTTTTTGGGTGAATGAGGTGTGAAGGCTCATGCGATGCGGTAGTAGGTTGTTTATCTTTTTATTGGCCTTGGGTAAGAGACTGCTTTGATCAGGGGTTGATGGATGGGGACTTGGGATGGACGGAAAGGGGGAATGTGACAAAGGTGTGGTGGCGAGACCGGTGTATGCAGCCTAAAAGGTTGGGTCTTCTTTTTAGGCACATGGACAATGTTCGGCCTGGTTTGGGAAGATGCGGCTAAGCCCAATTTGACATGTGGGTGAGTAAGGCCTGATGTCGGCATGACACCTAAAGTAGCGATGGGTCTAGATACAGTGAGGAGATAGGTGTGAGTAGGTTTTGAGGTCTTGGAACGGTTTTGATTGTGGGTAGAGGTTTGGATGTAGGTAGATTTGATGAATAAGAAGCCATTTCAATAGGCATGGTCAATGTCGATTCGATTTATGAAAATACCTTTTGGTAGATAATGGAAGTATCCTCGGAAACATTTGAATTTGGGTTGAAAAGGGGAGCTGAATACGTCCCTAGAGAATAGAATTATTGACGTAATCCAAGCGATTGGCCAACCGTGTGAAAATGAGACTACTAAAGAAGAAGATGGATTTGGTTTGGTGGTAATCCTGTAAAATATGTCTCATGAAACGGAATTGTCTAGCCTCGAACTCGTAGGTAAAAGAGCCGAGATCATGTCAATGGAGTCATGGGATGCTTGATGGAGAACTTCCCTCAACATGTAGTGGCATGTTTGACGAGTATCCCATGGGTAGGAGAGATAATAGGTGGGGTGAGGTAGACTTCGCCTTGGTGGAGGAGAGGGAGAAGAATACGATGATGATTATCCCGTGGATGAGAGATTTAAAAGCATTGATCGCTGCTCGGTAGGTTGTGAGGTGGATGGTGGAATGACATCGATAGAAAGTGTGGGTTCTTCCATGGGTAATGGAAGAGATGAGGACTCCTCTGGGGTGGAGTGGAATAGTTATACTCATATGTGGGTAGAGGAGATTATGCCGAGAATTTCCTCAATAGACGAAATAGGTGGGATTTGAGAAAGCAATCAGATGATATCAAAAACCACCTTGACTTCACGGACATTATTGTCATTGGATAAAGGTTCACAATTTTGATTAGATGACGGTTTACGGTTAGGGAATGACTTTTTAAAGATGTGAAAATTTTGATTTTCTAGGTGCATTTGGGTTGTCCACGACGAGGTCTCCATTATCTATTATCTCTTAGAAAATGTTCTTAAAAGTTATGCAATTATTGTAGTTATGTCCTTTGACGCGATGGTGATTACAGAGTCATGTTCTTTATACCATGCAATCATAAGATGGGAGATCAAAACATGTATGAGGTTTTATGGGGAAAGTGTAATGGCTCCATCTTTAAGAAGCTTTTCCAAGACCAAAGAATAGGGCTCTTCAATTGAAGTGTACTTCCACCGTCCCGTTAGAGCCAAAAGGTCTAGACATCCGAAAGATTGGAAGAAGGTTGGGCTTGATTAGAAGGATGAGATGGTCCCGCTTGAGGAATACTTTGTGTCAATAGATCCTTTGGTCTTTGAATAGTTATTTTGAGGTTTTGAAGATGAAGAAGAATCGTTTGATTTGAATGGGGCATTCTTGTTTTGTAATTGAATTTTTTCTTCAATGATGCGAATTTACAGCTTTCATGCCATGTGAACGCTTCATCGAAGGTTCAAAAGGTTTATGAATCAGTAGAGTTGGTGAGATGTGTTTGGTACAAGCTCTAGTGAACAACTCAATAAGCTCAGTTTGAGGTAGCTGGAATGTCAATTGGTTGATAAGACTTTCACAAAGTGGAAATGAAATCAGAATAGATTCATCTTCATATTGTCGTGCAATACGGAGTCGGTCATGGTGACCTTTTGACTAAATTGATTGAGAAGTGGTCTAAGAATGCTTGAGCCACTTGGTTGAAGGAGTAGATGGAATGTCTAGGTAAACTATTGTACCAATCTAAGGTGGGTCCTGTTAGGGACATGGGAAATGTTTGTAAGAGCAAAGCATCATCATGGGCAATTAGGTAGCACCCATGCTTGAATGACCGCAAGTGTTGTTGCGGGTCCTCTTCTACTGTAAAAATGATTGAATTTAGGCATTTTCTAATGCACAAGATACATGCGAATAGGAATGGATGGATGAATAGGATCATTACAAATTTTGTCATAGGTCAAGGAGTTACGGGAGCTAGAAACCGATACTTCTAATGTTTGCATCTTTTCCATCATCATCCTAATGAGGTCATTGGTGGGTTGTGAGGAATAGGTGCCTCCCGTAGTAAAGGGAGGTTGATAATGGGTGTATGATGTAGATGGCATCCTAGTACATGAGGGTGTAGAATATGAAAAATGCGAAGGGGGTATAGATACAGGTGGAATGTACTTTGAGTAAGTGATAGATTTAGATTAGGGGCTACGAGGATGTAAAGAACCATATTTTGGAAAGGGGTGTGGATTGCCGACACTACAGTGTAGTCATGACGTGACCGGTACATACGAGGAAAAGAAGGGGCAGATGGGGCTATGCTCAAGGTAGTTCTTGTGAACAGTTGACATCATGGATGCAATATACGTCATTGGGGCAACATTTATGGGAGACGTGGAACCTAACTGAGAGACCACAAGGGGTGATGCAAATGAGGGCAATGCCGAACTAGTTGTAGCTGATGCGGAAGTGGGTACGATGATAGGAGGGATAGATATGGGCATGTCGTATATTAACTGTCTTGAGGAGTCTCGGGTAGATGAGTGGGTGAGATAGTATTGCAGGGCTGCGAGATTCGATCAGCAGATCTTGCAAACTAGTTGTTGTAGGTAACAATGGGGATAAGCTGAGTCAGATCCATAGGTGACATGATGGACGACGGTGATGGACTAGGTGGGAGTGGCAAATGGTGCAGGCTGAAATAAAAGGGTGTTAGTTTGGCTGCGAGTCAACACTATGTGAATTAGTGTTGAGTTGGTAAGACTATTCTATAAATGACACGAAAAACAACGAAGCAAAGAAAGAAAAAGTACGGGGGGTAAATTTGGTTAGTGCTTTGATTAAAAATCAAACACATAAACCGATGATGATCAGTATGACCGATGATGGTTAAATGGGAACCGACGATGGTTATGATAACCGATATCGGTCACTTTCAAAAGTAAGAAGCTTTTAGCAAATGAAACAGATTGATGAATATGAATTGGGAAAAGCGTATTCATCGAGAGATAGCAAAATGTTAGGTTATATGATGGCATCCTAAGGACTAGAAGCGAAAATAATAGGCGATGAAGGTTATTTCGTAAAATAACCAAAATAACTTAAGCTAACATCGCTTAGGTAAACTGACGATGGTCAAATGTAAACCGACGATGGTCCTTGGATTGATGCGATTCGTGGAATGAGAAGAAATGAAGAAAAATGGATGTTTGTGAATTAAAACTAGATAAAGGATCAACCTAGAAGTCTGAGAATGACAAGATAAGGTCCTGACACACCCAAAAATAACCAGAATACTCCAAGTATGATGGGGAGTGCGAAAGGAAGAAGAAAAATGGAGAATCGTAATTGGACTGAAAACGCAAGTCAAGAACAAAAGTTAAGAAAAACGCATAATCTTAAAAGTGAATTTATGTTTGTTTTAACTTATACTATTTAGACCGACTTATGAATTTAGAATAGAGTTTTTGGTTGGGAAGGCGTCCTACGAAGAAGGAAATCTAAAAGGTGAGGTTTCATGTTATGTTATGGTGGGGGTGGTCCTTTCTCTAAGGTGATGACTGGACAGAGATAACCAACTGGGCGCCCACTGTCAATCCTCTAATCATGTGATCGTTGACAACTTCTTCCGGGTGGGATGTTGTTTAAGAAGATGTGTAAATTCAAATTTGTGTGGTTTGGAAAAGAGAGAAGAGAGAAATGTGCTTTCTATGATTCAATTGTGTCAACCATTAGCTAGGTGTGACTTTCAAAGATATAGGTTACCCCTATTTTCTAAATGTGAGCTAAAATGTAGCATACAAGGATGAAATGCAACAAATTTTAAACCCAAATCCACAAATTATATTCGATGAGAGAAATAATGAATAGGCAAGAGTATGTCTTTCACTAATGCAATACAAAAAAAAAAAAGTGTTCTTTTTAATCCAAACTACAAGTGTCACTGAGACAAATAGGAAAGAATGTTTCCAAGGGAGAAGATTTAATTTGAAATATTTTTCAAAAAGAAATAAATACAAAATGATTCTCTAAGAATGAACAATGCAAAGAAATCAAATGGGTCCCACCGGGCATGCCAAAATGTTTAGTCAAATATTGTGCACACGTAAGAGCAAAATAGATAAGGTAAAGGTGAGGAGGAATACCTATGAGTGAAGGTGGAAGGTAGAGTGCACGTGTTCTGATTTCCCGATCCAATGTTGATTTCGAGAACTTCCTTTTTTTTAGGAGGAACTAGATGCGAATAAAAACAAGACTGCAAAAGGAATATTGAACGATATATATCAATGGACTACTTAGTGTATGCTAGATCCGGGCAAAAGGTTTCTACTTCCTGATGGCTATCAATCCACTGTTTAAAACAACTTAATGCAAGAAGTAATATGAACCAATAATGTCCTACTGTAGTTGATATGATTTAGGTATCTCATTCAAGTACAATAAACAAATCTAATCTAATAGGCTAGGTTATGATCAGATCTAGAAGTCAGATAGGTAAATAAAGTGGTTGGGACAAGTCAGGGTCAAGCTTTAGGTGATTTGGGTTGTTTGGGTGAAAGGTATGAGGTTTCTATTATAGGCAGGTTTTCTAGACACAGAGACCAACGCTCGGTATGGTATGACCGATGCCAGTTGAGGGAAACCGATGATAATTAGGGTTAACCGACATTAGTAAGTTGAGGATGATGGAAACTTAGTGAAGGTGGGTTTTGGTGATTCTCTGAGATTTCCTAGAGAATGAACAGATAATGGGGAGGTAGATGGAAATGCTAGGGATAGTCAGAGGTGTCTGAGTCGTATGAGGGGTTAAAAGGTTGTAGGTGATTGGGTGGAGGGATTTTCAGGAGGGTGAAATATGATGGGATGTAAGGGAGACTAGAACCCTCAAACAAACATGAAAAAAACTAATCTAAATAAATATGGGAAGGTGCAGATTTAAACATACTTACCGGTGTTTACGACACTGGTTGTTAGATGGAGGTGATGGTTGATTTGAGTAACCGGTGGTCGATCATGGATGTGCTTCCAAATGTTTTTGTAAATGCTTGCCTCTCAAATCAAAGGTGCTTGGTTGTTTGTTCGTGGTGTCTAGATGTGTAGGAGTTCTCTAGTGCGTGCTTGCATGTAGATATCTCTTCTCCAAGACTTGAATAATTCTTCCAACCTTCTCAAAAAAGGTTACCAAAGTGAATATATGGTAACCAACAATAGTTTAGGTGACCGACATCGGTTTAGGTTGACCGGCGTCGGTTAAGGTGGGAAATCCTAGGTTTACTAAAAATGATAGATCTTGGCAATCTTTTTGGCCAACTCTGTCTATTCTCACAGATCAAAATGGAATGTTGTGCTTAGATAAGCGAGAATGTGGTTAGAGGAAGAATAGGCATGTGATTTTAGGGTTAAACTAAGTCTTAGTTAATTAAGGTAGGTAGGACTAAGTCTTAGTTAGTTATGGTGAGTGGATATTGAGTCCTAGTAAAAGGGAAACATGTTAAGAATAGGTTTATGATGAGGTGTCTAGGTGAGGTGGAAATTCGTTTAATTAAGGTAATTAAATAATGAATATTGTGAGCATGGGCCTTAATTTAATTGAGGGTAATTAAATTAATATATGTGTGGGTAAAGGGGGAATGTGACATAAATTTGGTGTCTACAATAGGATCGCATAGCGATCGGTGCCCTGTTGGCGCCTCGCACGCATGAGCTCTAGAGGAGCTGAAACTCATGGAATGGGTCCCTATTGGAGATGATGTACAATGCCACTTAGGCAAGATATACTATTATCGGCACGATTTTGATGAGTTTTAGTAGAGAGATGTTATCTCTGAGGCCCTATAGGTATATACAAAGGCCAGGAGGACGGTAAGAGCTCAGTTTTTACATGGTAGAGCACTTTCTTTTGGGAAACCACAGTTACATTATGGATAAGTACAAAGTAGATCGATGTTAGCGACAGTTGGGAATCATTCAAGATGTTCCCACCTGGACATATGGTTTTCTCACCGTGATGTAGAAAGACGGACTATGGGGCCACATATTCAGTGGCCCGAGCTAGAGCCGCTTTTCCTAGATGGTACCACAGGTTTGGACTTCTCAATAGGTTAGAGATCCAAAGACCACACCAGATTATATGGCATAGTATGCTACTATGTTGCCTCGGTGATTGAACATACCCAATGAGGAATGGGATGTAGGTGAGAGGTCGCCACCAGTATCCCTTATAACATGGACGAGGGTGATGATGTGAGAGTAGGTGGTACCAGGGGAGGTGATGGAGCCGATGATCCATTTGATGGACAGAGACATGATGGTGGGGATGATCGGTAGGGTCCGACCACAGGTGGTCCCGGGCCACGATCATAGGAGCAGGGATAGGAAAGGTTCCCATAGTACCCTGCAGGCTACCCCGAGGATAGGGTTTGAGACTCGCCCTCCTCATAGTCCTCATAGAGGAGTAGATGGTAAAGAGGACATGGGACAACTAGCTACCTTGTGGAAGCAACTACAGGTGAGGTCACCGCAGCATTCAGTTGGCAGATAGTGATAGAGAGGATCAGCCCAAACTCATATACAAACTTTGACAGAGCGGGACCGCCCAAAGCCCAGACTAGGGAGGAGATTTCATGGCCCAATTCTAGTAGATATGATAGATGGCCTTATAGATGTCGCAGGTTATGAGTTTATTAAAGCGATCGCAGTGTAGGTGTAGTAGGTGACAACCGAGAGAGATCGACTACGAGATGAATGAGTAGTGAGCCAGGCTGATTTGGCAAGGTTATTTGTAGAGGTAGTGTCATTTCGATGCATAGATGGGGTCATGGTGACAATGCGCACCCATAGAGATTTGGTGACAATTGAGGCGAGCCTCTTACTACCGTTCTTTATACTATGAGGTTGTTCTAGAGGGTATGCGGGCACCTACCTAAAACCAAGTGGTTGAGTGGATCAACGAGGTCGAGAGGTCTCGGGCATTAGGTAAATCAGTTGAGTAGCCGCGAGGGTAGCAGGGTGCACAAGTCATGGGTCCTCCCCATCTCGCAGGCTACCTAGTCCAACTGAGGGCTCGAGTCAGTCATGACTCTCCTGTATTTATTGATTGTACATATATTTTGATATACATGCCTCTTATGAAGGCTTCAACATTTTTGATAGATGTATATGATGTACCATTTTTGATGTATGCCTCTTATGAAGGATTTAGCATTTTTTGATCGATGTATAACATTTTTGATGTACGCCTCTTATGAAGGCTTTATGAGTTGTGCCCTTGATGGCCCATTTTGTATCGATGATGTATATCCTCCTTGAGATAGACATTTTTATACATGTATATATGGAAAAAAATTATGCGACACATTTGTCATGTGATGATGCATTTTACTTTGATGTTTTGTTATGGATGTTGATTGTATCATGATGTTATATGGTTTGATTTCATATCTTGTATGTATCATGATGATAGATGATACATGTGTTTGATTTGTATATGATAGATCCATAGATGATATCAATTGTATTGTACATGTGATGCTCTAGATTAGTGGACGGGATGACATGATGATACGGGTGTGGGGGATATATTTTGATATTTGCAATCCCTCTTGCCCCCATTTCATGATATGATATGTGATAATCATCTTAGCATACACGTCAATGTATACTTAGTTGTTTATTTATATATGATGTATAGTTGATGTCAGATGTGATGATAGTGATAGAGATATGATGATGTGATAACAAAACTATGTACATGCGACAAACAAACACAATCAAATTTTAACAACCTATCAAACATACAATGCTAAACAACATGAAATAACACAACTATGTACAATTATTTACAAGCATGCAAAAACACACTTCATATGCACAAGTAAGAATAAATCTAATCTAAGCAAGAAAAGATGGATCTTAACAAAGTATGTCTAAGAAACAAACTATACAAATGTACAAACAAGCAACAACTATATAAGAAAACAATGTACACAATTTAACAAACAAAGCAAGAAACAAGATAAAGCAAGTAAACTAAAGTTATGTTTTTGTGGTACTGTTTGTTAATGTGTTTTGCGTTGTTTTTGGGAAGTTTGCTAAAAAAATTCTATTGTTTTTGTGTTTTGTGAAACAATTTTCTATTGTTTTTTTGTTTTTTCTACATATTTGAATGTTTTTGCGATTTTTTAAAACATTTTCCGAAGCTATGTACAGGAAACCGAGAAACATGGATGCCCCTAGCATTAGATGGAGAATATAGAAGGGAAGGTGCCACATATTTAAAACAAGCAGATGAAATTTAAAAGGTACCCCACTGTTAGATGGGGAATATACAAAGAAAACCCTTCACCGAATTACAAAAGGAGAAACATCGGGATCAAGGTTTTACAAGATAGGTTCACAGGGAATCTCAAATGCATGAACAGAACTAGCCCTAGGCTAAGTAAAAGTACCCTCTTGATGCAAGATGCTTGTGAACAATGAATCCTCCCAAGGCACAAGAAATCAGTTTTCACAAGGGACCTATCCAAAGCACCAGAATTGTGTGGTTTTCACATTTGGATGACCTATTTTTTTTTTTTTTCATTTTTATACTCTTTTTGTGTATTTTTCATCGCTTTTAACTTTTTTTTATGTTTTTTTATTTTTATTCGCCATGTTTAAGTATAGATCCGCTTAAGGTGCATGACATTTATAGCCTCACAGAGCTCATCTTCATTGGGATGAGAAAGTTTGTATGCTCATGTTCCATATTTTTCCACAATGACATATAAGGTCCTAACCAATGTGGTTTGAACTTGTCTTTCTTCTCTCTTTCTGCCCTTGTGTTGAACTTATTTTCTTTCATGACCAAATAACTGACCTCAAAATGATGAGGTATGATCCTTTTGTTATAGTTATCTATTCTAATACACCTTGAGATGGTTAATGAAGCGGATGCGCTTTTCATCCAAGAGCTCTAATTCTCGCCAACCTCGCCACTAGGTAATCCTCATATTTGTTTAGATAATCTCTTAAGAGATATACTCGGGAAGGAAGCTTTATTTCCAATGGGATGATAGATTTCGCTCCAAACACTAGGGAATAGGGTGTTACACTAGTAGGAGTGTGAATGAAGGTCCTATAAGCCCAGAGGGCTAGGTGAATTTACAAATACCGGTTAAACTTGTTTTACTCGCCATCTTTTCCATGATCCAAACCAATGTTTTGTTAGTAGCTTCAGCTTGTCCATTACCTTGAGGATAATATGGTGTAAACCACTTCAATTTTATTTGAAATCGATGACAAAGATATTTCATTGTCTTGTTCTTGAAATATTTTCGATTGTCAGTAACTATGGCTGCAGGAATGCCATATCGGAAAATAAGGTGATTCATAATAAACTTGGATATTTGAGCACTTGTAACACAAGTCAAAGGAACAACCTCCACCCATTTAGTAAAATATTTCGTACCTCAGATGATGTGGGTATGGCCTTCAGATGAGGTGGGGGTGAGTTTTCCTATCAAATCCATTCCCCATTTAGAAAATGGCCACAAGTTTGTAATTGGCTGTAATGGATGCGACAGTGTATGGATGAAATTTCCATATTTTTGACATAACACACATTTCCTCACATTTTTACAGCAATTTGTTTCCATAATAGGTCAATAGTAGCCTACTCTTAACAATTTCTTTTCTAAAACCATTCTGTTTGTATCGGCACCACACACCCCTTCATGTACCTCTTTGATTTCTTGGACTGGCTGTATTACATCTAGATAACACAACAAATTCTCATGAGGGTGTAACGATCTATTTGGCGTATAAGGATTTATTTTTCGAGGTGGGAGATGTCAAGAGGAAAGGTATTGTGTTTAAGATAGGAATAGATGTACACATACCATGAGGAATAGGGACCAACAACTTCACAAGCCAGAAGGATTCTGACATTTCATACGTAGGTTGGCGTAGATTCTAAAAAAATTAATGACATATCATTACTCTGAAGAATTCCCAGCATCAAACCCATGATTGTCATTACATCTATAGAGTGGTTGTGTGCTTTTGGAGTTTGTTTTAATGTAATACACAAAGTATTCTTTTAAAGTTTCCACCAATTTCTTGTAGGGGATGATATTTTCATCCTTGAATTTGTATTCGTTGTTGACTTGTTTGATGATCAATTGTGAGTCACAAACAAACTTGACATGGTGTATATCCCATTTGATTACTAGCTTCATCCCAACGAATGAGTGCTTCATATTCTGTAATATTATTTGTACAAGGAAAACAAAGACAAAAAAATTATGGTATGGGATCTCCTGAAGGAGTAATTAGCACTACACCTACTCTTGAACCATGGAAAGTGAAAGATCCATCAAAGTGCACTTGCCACATGATAGATTCCTTGATATACATGAATGATGTGTCTTGCAGATATAGACTTACATGATCTGTTCTTGGTAATGGTGCTTCTACTAACTGATCAGAAAACACTTGTCCTTTAACCTACCTTGTTTGTGTACATACTCAATGCAAAATTCACTCAATAGAATGATCCAATTAGCCATTCTTCTAGCAAGGGCGGGTTCGATAACTAGTACTTGAGTGCGTTAACCTTGGATATAAGCTTGGTTTTAATATTCAATAGGTAATGGTGTAGTTTTTTGGAAGGTAAAACTGATAGCCAAACAAGATTTTTCAATCTGAGGATAGTTGAGCTCATAAGAAATTAAGGTATGGCTGAGATAATACATGGATTTCTCTTTGTGACTTAGGTCATACTGTGAGCAATGCACTAATAGAAAATTAGGGTGGATTGGCTAAGTATTTCTTAAGCAAGGAGAAGGCATGTTGTTGCTCTGTTCCCCAAATAAAGGCAACATCTTTCTTAAGTAGATCGGTGAATGAATGGCTTTTATCACCACCTACGAAATGAAACAATGGATGCCTTGTATCGCTCCTTGTAACCTATGCAATGCTTGATATTCTTGGGAGGAGGCATTTCACTAATGGCAATAACTTAAGCTATATCTACCTCAATCCCTCTCCGTGATACAATGAAGCCAGGTAATGTTCTTGCCAATACACTAAACACACATTTCTTTGGATTTAATCTGACCTTATATTCCCGTAGGTATTCTAATATATGCTTTGCAAAATATCAGGGTGATCTTGCTCTCATCTTGGATTTCCCTAGGATATCGTCTACATTGTCCTCCATGATGTCATGAATCATATCATGGAAGATCACTGTCATTTCCCTTTGATAGGTTACACCTGCGTTTTTGAGTCCAAAGGGCATTACCTGATAATAGAAAGTCCCCCAAGGGGTTGTGAAGGTTTTCTTGTGTTGATCTTCATCTGCTATTTTGATCTGATTGTAACTTGAAAATCCATCCATAAGAGATAACATTTCATATCCCACAATTGAGTCAACAATCATATCAATATTGGGCAATGGGAAATCATCTTTTGGACACACCTTATTGATGTCTCTAAACTCTATACAAATTCTGATCCCGACAGGTTTCTTTTGTATGGGGACTATATTCGATATCCATTATGAGTAGTCAATTGGTCGAATGAATCATGTTGCTAGCAATCTTTCTAGCGCTTCTTTAACTAGGAGATCCACCCGTGGATGCATTTTTTCGAGTTTTTTTATGGGATTGGCGTCGCTATGTGCACCACTAGGTTATGCACTACCAAAGTTGGATCCAGGCCTGACATATCCTTATATGACCATATGAATGTATCTACAAATTCCTGCATAAGCATGGTAAATGTATTTTTCTCCGTCTTTGAGAGCTTAAGCTCCTAGGTTAACTATCTTTAGATCTTCTTCCGTTCCAATATTCACATCGATGGTTTCTTCTACTAGCATTTTTGACAAATCCTCCATATGCGTAGGATTAGGAGGAAGGTTGAGATCTTCTTCCAAGGGCGTCTCTACGAGATTTTCACCCTTGGTGTGGTCACTTTTCTTGTCCTTAGATTTTGTGACTTGTTTGTCACAATGAGCGCCTCAAAGAAGTTTTCACTGTGTCACTTGGACTTTTACTTTTCTTGAGGCTTTTCGTTGGAACTTTTTCCCTCGCCTTTTCTTAAGTTTTTCCACTACAATTCTCATCTTCCTCTCCAAAATATGTGCAGTATCTAAGTCAATGTAGAAACATTTCTTAGGGTCTCTAATTGGAATTGTATCTCAAATGCCCATGAATTTAGAAATGGCCTCATCATTCTCAAAGAGGTCCAATGGTATGTGAAGTTGTTCGTCCCATTCGAAAAGGGTAGGGTAGACAAGATCAATTTGAGGTTCAGTGGGGTTAAGGTAAAGACAAAGAAATCCATGAATAGGTTTGTGGAGGCAAGATCCTCATATTGGCTATAGTGGGAATTTGTGTTGATGTCTAAATAATCATAGCTATCTTCGTGTTTAGAACAGTAGTGTCTGATCATTGGGGTGTGATCCATAGGTTCAAACGTTGATACCATACCTTTTCATTTTGAAATGCAAGAGTGGTGCTGGTTCTCCTGGGCATTGCTCATTATTTCCACATCCTAGACCCTTGTAGCCCACAAAATACATAATTCAGCTAGACTTCCCATACTCAAGTATTTGGTAGCGGAGTTGGTGAGTTTCCTATTATCTCTCAAAAGCGCACCTTGTAGAGAGATGGTTGTAGGTGTTCTAAGCTTGAAAAAATGATCTCTCTCTTTCGTAGATACAATGAAAACACCTTAGGTTTGTGGGTATATCTATTTTGAGGTGAGTCTCCGGTATCAAGGCCAGTTCCTTATTGATGTATCTTAAACTAATTTTCCAGGGTTTGAGGGTAAAATATTATTGTAAATGGATTCAAAACTGGGGTGATACAACAAATTTATGTGAAGTCTTTGACTGAGCACATGCAGAATTTATATAAGAATGAGTTCTAGATGCACAAGCTAATAGTTTTTTGCAAAATATTAGGAAAACACTTTGATGTATTGAGAGAAAGTATCACAACAATATTTTTAAGTTACACATGCACATTAATATCATGCAGAAATTATTGAATTTGCAATAGGGTAAGATGATTAATCAGGGAATTCAACATTCACAAGGATTAATAAAACATACACAATACTGTAAATATTGGAAAGACAGAAATACTTTTCATTCAAAGGGAAAAACTGGTAAAAACTACTTTAGCACTTCCGTGTATAAAAAGTCCTCATTGTGCTTTGCCAATGCACACAATATATAACAATATTATTTCTCCCACCCTTCCTAAAAATAGGCTAAAATTGTACTCACCCATGCATCCTATTTTTACCTTTTATTTATTAATAAATAAAGGAATAAAAAGTAATCATATTAATAAAAAGAGGCATTAATAGCTTTTGGCTACAAAATAACCATTCAAATAAACTATAGTTGATCTTCTATTTTTAAGAAAAAGCATGGGTGAATAATTTTGCTAATAATAAATCTTGTTTGATAAGCAAGTCTCCTTTAATGTGCATGCAAATTTTGTCTTCTTGTGCCTGATGTGACATTTACAACTTCCTCATCCACTTGCCTCCTTGGATGCACATGTAAAAAATTATCTCCCAAAGTGTGAGTAAAATCAATTCAATTATCCCGCAATACTTAACAAATTTATCTAACGTGTGAGGACCACTTTTTGATTTGCATACTTGGTCTTTGTCATTTTGATTTTGACCCACATCAAGCCAATCATTGTAAATGTAGTTTATCCTTGTGATTATCTTCGCATGGACATCCCCCTTGATAATCTTTCGGCATTTGATCATAACATATTGCTATATATACTAACTTACCTTTTCCAATGCCATCATTGTTTTTATTTTGATTGACCACCATTTGTGGACTTAGCACATTATTATGTTTTCTTTTTTAAAAAATAAACAAGGGTCACTTCCATCTTATGCACTCGGCCACCTTTTCAATTATCATTGCCTTGTAATTCACCAGTCGATTTTTCATGGTTGATAACAATTATTATTTTTGATTTATATGGAGCAACTATGGTCTAGAACTTAGGAGGTCAATTTAAATAATATTCAATGGGTATGGTCCCCTTCACCATGATGATTCACCCCTTCCGTTGTCGGTGGTATGAGTTTGGTGGTAATTATTGATAATCAATAAGGCTCGACATGGTTTACTACGTGGCACTATGCATTGGAAATAATAATGTGTTTGGAACGTCTGATCTCCACCACATGATGCTCCTCCGTTGATTTTACTACACCCTGGTTAGGGTTCCTCCATTTGAATGCCACGTTGATAATTTTTAACTCTGGTTGAGTTCTTGTAACCCCCCAGGTTTATATTGAACTTCGCCTTGGTTCTTGATCGTTGATTTTCTGCCCTTGATGACCTCACTCCATTGATCCTGTACTTTTGATCTTGGGTCGCCGATCATGTACCCATGGTTGATAGGGTAGTTGATTAGAGTTATCACTTGACATCGTTGGATTATGTACCTACAATTTTAAACCACTTTTGTCTTTAACTCGAGGTTGAGTTAGATCTACATGAGGTTGAGTTTGATTGATAAAACAACTCAACCCTAACTCATTGTTTACTTTTCGCTTTTCATTTCGAGGGCGAAGCCCTGACAAATTGTTTTAGGTCACCATTTTTGTTCTTTCAAGATCGGCTCTTTACAAATTGGTCTTCCATCGTTCCTTCTCACGCATCTTTATTTCATTGTTTCTAATTTTTTGAGTTTTCTGAGTGGATTTGGTTGACGCTCATTGTTTTTGAGGTAACCTTTGATCTCAGTTTCCTCTATGAAATAGTTTCTAAGTCTGGAGTTAGTAAAGTCTGCGAGGTCTTATAGCCACCACTTTTGTTTATTTGAGCTTGAAGTTTTGTCGTCTTGGTCTTCTTGTAGCAAAAGGATGGCCGTCTTTGTTTAGAAGGTGGATTTTTTTTTTAAAATATTGTAATTGCTTCTTGGACTTTTAAGCCTTAATTAGCACTCGATACTTTTAAAAACCTTGGTTTCTTGTGATCTCTAGCATGACCTTCATCTCTGGGCTTAAATAAGCTTCGGTTATCGTCATTCTTGAGGATTTTTAGGGTTCGAGCATTCAATGAACTGAACTGTAAGTTGCCCAACTTCGAAGTTTCTCTCTAACACTTAAAAATGTGAAAATATTTCCTTGTGGCTTGTATTTGGGGTTTTCCTTGATTATTATGTTCAATATAATATGGTTATTCCCCTTTTGCTCTAAACTTGTCGATCTTAATGTTTGGTTGATGTGGGTATTTGAAGTTGTTCATTTCTTTTGATTTTGTTCCGTAACAAATTGTTTCAAATCCTGTACTTGACCATTAAGTTTTAAACATACTGAAACAATGCTTTTGGTCTTCAAACTATACTTGTTTGATTCTACTTCTTAAAGCATGACTATCTGAAAAGTTGGATCTCCTTTTAGTGTGTTGTAACTTGCTTTGCATCTTACTCATCTAACCATGATTGTCCTTCAAGTCCTGAATATGATATACTTTTGTACAAAAGTTTTCCTTTTATTTAAGAAACTATAACCCCATGGATCCAATGTATCTTATTTTATTGAAGTGTTGCAATAATTTATTGTCCCCTTGAAAGGAGAAATCCATCTTCTAAAATTGATTGAGGCTCTTTCTATCTCATTAATTCATGATACTTAATTGTAGTCTATTTTGATGTATTATTTTTTATGCATCATCAATTTTGTACCCTTGAGTAGATAACCCGGTCTCTTCAAGGGAAATTGTAACTCTGTATCAATAACAACAGTGAAACAAATTATGTCTGTGTAATTTTGTTGTTCCTTGATTGGAAACCCTTTAGAATTACCCTTGGTTACTCTATGAAAATAATGTATTTCTCTCGTATTGTATCATGTTGACCCATATTTTCAAGTTGATATGTGCTTGATAGTTGATACTTACTTTGCTCAAAATTGTGTCAATTACATCCTTGAATACATTCTTTTGAATATCTGTACTTAAAGCTTATCTAAAACTTCAATTACCTATGTATTGAAACTAGATATATAACTGGAAGAAATTGCTTAAGTTGAATTCTTGAATGCTATTATGATCCTCATGTGCAGATTTCACTAACACCATGATGTTTGTGGTGTAACGGTTCATTCCATTTGGTATCAAAGCGACCATATAGGTTCAATTCCCAACACGGGTAGTTACGTTGACATTGCAAAGTTTAAAACCCGAGGCTTATATAGGGTAGAGCGGGGTCCCGCTATACGAGCGCAAATCTAGCCCTTGAGTCCAAAGCATCGGAAGCGTGGTGGGATGTTATGATCCTCATTTATGGATTTCACTAACGCCTCTTGAGGTTTTTGTGTAACGGTTCTTTCCAAATGCTTGTAGCTGAAATGATTACTTGAAAGCTTGTATCTTGAATCTTCCTTTGATCGTGCATCGTTTTTATGACTTTGTATTTAGAAAAATTACTAAATTGATGACTTTTTTTTTATCTCTGTTGTATTCCATTAGTATCAAGCATTTCTAAATCTCTTTTTATCATTTCTCAGTATTTGTTCGATGCAATTTGAATGTGTGCACTTGTAATTTTAAATTGGCATTGTAGAAGTTCATTTAGATGCTTCATAGCTTGTTGTTGGGGCTGAATCTAATCATATCTTGATCATGCCATGCATTTTCTACTTTCTGCATTACTATTTGATTTACATACAACTTTTAAAGCATGTATTAGTTTGAAATAACATGATGGAAAGATGTAAAATGTCCATTTTACATGGTGAAGCCCTGTCAAAATTTCTTCATATTTCCTTTTCATTTTGTTTCAGCTGTAATATTATCTTTCCAGTTAGTTTCAACCTTTATATTTTGATTCTTTTGCTTCACCTATTTAAAATTTGAAACATGTACCGTTGTCTTTGAATGGAAGTAAGCATGCAAGTCTCTCCTCTGATCTGCACTGTAACTCCTATTTCTAGAATAGCTACTAATATCTGAGTTACATTCTTCCTTAATACCAATATGTACTTGGGATTTATTCCAATCTTGAGGTACCATAAGATAGAAGTCATTGAACTCTATAATCTTTATCTAACAGTGAGGACTGTAAGACATGATTTTATTTTCTTCTTCACCGCAACTTGTACTTACACATTTAAGAAAATAGTAAATTTTTTAGGCTTTTGGCCTCTCTTATGTTCCATAGTTTTTTTTTTTTCTTATTTCGAGTGAATAAATCATGTATAATGTCACAGAAAAGTACTTTTATCAGTTTTTCCTTTGATCCTCATGCAATTTATACCTCCCGTTGTAAAGAAATCCACCTCCATGAATTTGGATAGTATAGGAATATGGATTAACCCTGAGCTCATAAATTGACAGTTTTTCCTTTTCTATTTTCAGGTACAAAGGCCTTAAGCAGTGAAGATGGAGATGAAACAAAGCTGGAGTTAGAGATGCATCAACCAAACAAAAAAGAAACCCTAATGCAATGATGGGTTCATTCATACTCCTCTATTTTATTTTTCATGCATATGTACCTCTTACTTCAATAGTTGTAATTCACTCTTCAGTTACATTCCACGACTTGTGTGGGAACATTTGAAATTCCTTATGAATAAAACATTGAATTTTGAAATTGAGTTGTGTATTTCTTTCTGCATTTCAGCTTTCTAAATGGATTGTATGATGAATTAAACAACTCAATAATATAATTGAATGTCTTAATCATGAAGGAAAGAACCTTAAAAAATACTTGTAACATTTAGCAATGAACTTTGACTGCTGCAATCTGCAATTATGATTGTTGTTCCAAAACTTAACACTTCATTTATTCTGTAATTCAATGTCTTCATCAAGATAACACATCTGTCCTTCGGGGATTTGTGTTTTTTTTGCTAAGATAGTCATGAAATTGCATACTATGTGATCTGTTACATTTTGTAACAACACACATAGCTATAAATTTCATGTAATCATTAATTAATTCAATAAAAAAATATTGTACTAAAAGAATCTCCCCTATCTTAGGTTCACTTAATTCTTTTCATATTCATCGTAACAAAGTTTCGAGTTGCCATTTTTGCACAAGTGCAAAAATTGTCACATTTCTAGCGATCCTACGGGAAAGCTTCTTTCGCTTATAAACCAAAGGTTTCCTTTCTCTTGTCCATTGGGCATGGAGTCCAAAGCATGTAACCAAAATCTACCTTCCTAAAGGTCCAACCCTTCTAAAACGAACTAAAACTAGAAAGGATCTGGTAAACCAGATCATGTGCATGAATGCACTTTATTGAATTGAAAAACATTGCAATGTGCAGGAACTTATTTTATTGAAGGAAATCATACTCTAAAATGTATTAATCGTAGGATTTTCAATAACACGATGTTTGAGAAATATACCATTCAAAGGAATGGGAAGTTCCTCCCCATTTAGCCTTGAGAGATGAAAAGTATTGTGTTCTTTGCAAGATGAAATCATGTAAGGACCACTCCAGATTGTATCAAACTTGGTGTGTTTTCCTAGTTTTACATGATCAACATCCCATTTCAACACAATATCTCCTTCATTGAAGATTCTGAATTTAGCTTTCTTATCAAAAAAATATTCATTTGCTTTTGATTCTTTTCCATGTTTACATGAGATTGATCTCTTAGCTCTTGTAATTCCATTAATTCTACATAACGAACTCTGCAATGGTTCATTTTTAAGTAGCTCCATTTGATGTAGAAAATATAATGCAGTAACTCAACTGAAATAGGCATTCTTGCTTCTCTTCCATAAACAAGATTATATGGTGAATTTCCAACTGATCTTTTAGGAGTCACTTTGTCAACCCAAAGTGTTGAATTCAACATTAGATGTCAAGCTCTCTGGTTATCTTTGAGTGTTCTTCTAATGATCCTTAAAATATTCTTGTTAGTACTTTCAGCTAACCCATTACCTTGTGGGTAATAATTAGATGACAAAATTAAATAAATTCCATGGTTGATAGCCCAATCTGTTACCTTTGCACCAATAAATGCTAAAGCATTATCTGAAATTATAGTTGCTGGAACACCAAATCTACAAACTATAAATTCATAAAAGGATAGTATCAAAGTTTCATTAGCATCTTTCAAGGCTATTGCTTCAGTCCATTACGTAAAGTAATTTGTAGCACTCAAAATCCACTTGCGTCCTTGTGACGAAGGTGGATTTATCATGCCAATAAATTCAAGACCATACTACATAAAAGGTTGATCAACTGAAATAGGCTATAAGGGCAGCGAAGCTAAATGTTCTTTTCCAACAAAGAAATCACATTTCTTACACTTTCTGATCCATTCGAAACAGTCTTTGAAAATGTTGGGCCAATAGTAACCAACTTTCATAATTTTTAAGGCTGTGGTATGTGCTAAAAATGACCTCCTGTAGGTCCTTCATGGAATTCGGATAATAATTGTTGAATTCTATCATAATCAACACATCGCAGTAAGATTCCGTTTATATCTTTTTTGAATAACACGCCATCAATAAAAATATAAGGTACAACTTGTAACTTGAAATACCTTCGTTTATTCTTGTCCATACCTTCCAGATAAATGCCATGCTATAGATAGTTAACTAAATCAGTCATCCATCTTGATTCCTGAAATTCTTGAGAAAGTTCAGGTTGCTAATTTTTTGGCTGCACCATGATGTCTGATTGCTGATACGTAACTTCAACATGCTATTTTGGATCTTCTGATTCTACAACCTTTTGTTTTTCCATATCAGCAATTAGGTGCTCTCATAGACCTTTACCTTGAACTGTCTTTGCAACACGGATGTCAACATCATAATACATGACTTTCGTTATCTAGCCTACTCTCTTCTCATTCAATTATTTATTTAACAAGAAAGCTTTTACACTTGGATGATAAACAAGAACATGAATTTTATTGTTTGAAAGCATGTACTTAAAATTCTTTAGTCCTTTGACTATTGAAAGTACTTGTTTTTCAATAAATGTGTACCTTGTTTCGTAGTCATGCAAGCTTTGTCCAAAGAAAGCAATTGGTTGTTCAATATTTTCATCATTAACTTGAGTTAATATGGTGAGATTGTTTCAGCTCCTGCAAGTGCATACATTGTAAAATCTTTATCAAAATTTGGATTTGCAAGAGTAGGAGCTTGAGAGATGGTTGTTTTAATTTCTTCAAACCCTTCTCTCCCTTTGCACCCAAGAAAAAGTCTTCTCTTTCTTTAATATAGATGTAAATAGTTTAAGTAATGCTGCAAAATCTGGAACAAATCTTCTAACAAAGTTAATTTTTCTCAGAAAACTCTATAATGCCTTCTTGTGATGAGGAAATGATAGCTGTGATATGGCTTCAATTCTGAAATGATCAATTGCTAAACCTTGCTTAAAAATAATATGACCAAGCAATTTACCTTGATGTATTGAAAATATAGAATTTTTCGGATTCAAAGATATTCCAAATCTGTTCACAAATGAAAGTCTTCCTTAGATGCATTAGATGTTCATATGAATATTTTGAAAATACAAGTAACATAATCTAAATAAACCAAGATAAATTTATTTAACAAGCTACAAAAGCCATGTCCATTGCACATTGAAATGTTGCACCAGCATTTGAAAGGCCAAAAAACATTCTTTTGAAAGCATAAGTACCCCACTTGGTGGTAAAAGCTGTTTTGTACCTATCTTCTTCTCAGACTAGAATCGATTGTATCTACTATAACCATCCATAAGAGATAGTCTATCTAACTAAACTATTTTTAAAAATTGATCCATATTTAGTAGTGGGTAATGATATTTTAATGAAGCTTTATTAAGATCTTTCAAATCCACACATAATATGATTTCTCCATTCTTTTTCCGACGAACAAGATTGGCTATCCAACTTGAATGCTTAACTGGAAAGATAATCCCTGATTCGATCAACTTAGATAACTCTTTCCTTATTAGAGGCTCTATTTTGGGATTCATAGGCTTCTTTTTTTTCCTAAATGGTTTGGAATTTTCCTGTAGTTTAATAGTATGTTGTGCAAAAATGGGATCAAATCCTTTTAGGTCTTGATATTTCCAAGAAAAAACATCTTTAAATTCCTTGCAAATATTAATAAAGGAATGTTTTTCAGCTAGAGAACATACCTTTTCGAGAAACAAATTTTTCCTTCATCAACTGAGATCTCTTCATAGTTATCAACATGTGTTGACATCTTAGTTTTGTCTTTCCTTAACTGATCATCAGTGTTGAAGATGTCTTCTAATGTGACCAAGCCTCGAGGTAGTTTATTCGTCTTTAATTGAACAATCTGGTCACCATATAAGTGTTGTAATTTATCTTGATTTACTGCAGAAAATTCAGCTTCTTGCTGCAAAAACCTATAAATTTGTTCATCATTTTCAAAAACTTACCAATTCAAATCATTATCGGTATAGAAGGCATGATAATCAACTTTATGTGAGGTTGAATCTCATTGTTTTTAATCTGTTCCATCACTTCAAAACTTGCACCAATCACTTCGCAAGTCTATCTGCATGCTTATTTTCTATTCTAGGAATAGACTGGATATTAATAGCATTGAAATCTTCCATTAAGTTTGAAACTCTATGTCTATAAGACTTCATTAGTGGATTATTACAAAATTAAAATTTCTTATTTGGTTCATAACCAATTCAAAATCACCAAAAATCTGTAACATGCTAATACCTCTCTTTACAGCCCAAAGTAAGTCATGAATTAATGTTTCATATTCAGCTACATTACAAGTGCACGAAAATTGGAGACTCAAAGTTGAGAAATACATTTTGTTTGTGGGGAAGTGAGCATCAAACCTGCTTCTTGTCCTTTCTTGTTTATAGCTCCATCAAAATGAAGCTTCCAAATCCCTTCTACTGCATTTTCTGTTTTGGAGAGTAAGGGAATTAGTGTGTTTTCCTCATGCAGGAAGAACACACCAAACATATGTTCTTCAACTTCTTTGAAATGATCATGAGTGTTTTCTTCATGTGTCTTTTCATACATAAACAGATTAGAAACACCATCTAATGTTGAAACATGAGCTGTATTATCGAAATCAAACTAGTCTAAGGCTACATAATTAGCTAATGCATTAGAAGCATGAGGCTCAATGTGAAATCTAGCCAACGGTTCAGAATTGATAGTAACTTTGGTTCCATAACATGTAGTGAAAAATAAGGACCAATATGAAGAGAGATAACCTCTTATTTTTGTTGTGAAATCTCTAGATAAGCATATAGCAAAATAAGGAGGTAAATCCACAACAGTAATATCTTGCAAA
This sequence comes from Taxus wallichiana var. yunnanensis, assembly GCA_018340775.1. NCBI lineage: Eukaryota > Viridiplantae > Streptophyta > Pinopsida > Cupressales > Taxaceae > Taxus > Taxus wallichiana. Next base: position 675,389,080 of record CM031236.1, read on the forward strand.
ATAGAAACATTTGGGCAGACATGCAATGTTACCTCCAAATTTCTGATGACACCAACTGTATTCATTGCAATCCCATCAAGTGTAGCACACTCTTCTCTGTAGGTTCATAATGTAAACCCAATTTTTCTGCAATTGCTTTTGGCATAACTGTGCTACTTGCACCATTGTCAACCATACAGTTATGAACAAGATGTTCTCCAATAATCAGTGACAAATAAAATGGTGGTGGTTTCTTGATGTATTGAGCATTTAAAACCTTTTGAACCATCCATTTAAATTCTTTAATGTGGTCTGTTTCATTGTTCCAAGGACCATATTTGTTTTCTAAAATTTGTTTTCTATTGTTTTTCAAGAAATCTGCAGCTTAACAAGTTCGTGAGAAAGTAACTCTTGCTGTCCTGGGATACTTAGAGTGTTCCACATTAAGATGTTAACATTATGTTTTTCATTACATCAACAATGTTAAAAGAAGCAACAGTTTTAAAAACAGACTCTACTATTTTCGCATAGGCTTTAGCGATCACTGATTCTGCTTTAGCTTTTTGATATCTAAGGTATAAATAATCTTCTTGGATTGGTCTGTAGTTGTTTTTGCTGATCTTTACCAAGTGGAAACACCTAATATTTTTTGTGGAACAACAGAAATGTTAGCTGATTTTTGGCATGTAGTTGTTTTATCAGTGACTATGGGCAAAACAAGCCTATTTTTCTATTTTTGACTTTCTTGGGCCTTTTCTTGAGCCCTAGTAGTAACTACAATGAAATCATCCTCACTAAAACTGACTAAGTTCTATTTAGGTGCTTTCTGAACATGAGTTTCTTACTTGCCCACCCTCCATTTGAGGCATGAAAATGTCTCAAGTTGAGGTTTTACAACAAGACTTATGTTCAGGAAAGCATTTGGGCAACTTGTAGCTTGAATGAGGTTGATTACAAGGTTGACACCATTCTTCTATAGCCATATTAATTGGAACTAAAGTGTTAGATGAGTAGGAGCCTTTGGATCAAACTACCTTTGCTGATAAGGTTGCCTATAATTTTGATTATGTTAATAAGGCTGCCTATTTTGTTGGTTTTGCTGATAAAGACCCTGATAAGACATGCTAGGTAGTGTAAGTCTATTTTCAATTGAAGTCAACTTGTTTCCCATAGTCTGCAAGAAGACTTTAAACACGTCCTCTAATGGAGCTACAATAGTAGGTTCTATAATCGTGATAAATGTGGGATAGGTGCTAGATCACAAAAATTCATTGAAGGACTTGGTTCTAACTTGCTTGCTTTAATAAGACTATTTTAAGCTCGGATAGTGATATCATAGGCTGTTGGGAGAGTCTCTTCTCCCATAAACTTAATCATAGTTGAAATATTGTTGTTTAGGGCTCTAAGATAATAAAGAAAACATGACTAGCTTGAGGCTTGACACTTGCTGGAATAATTTCCCAACTTCTCGGAAAAATGAATATTAAAACTAAACATAAATTCATGAGGAGTTCTTTTAATGGTAGACAACCTGTTCTATGAGGGATAAATGATCTGAATTATCTTGAAATTGTTTTAGCAATTTACTACCTAGCTCATCCCAAGTTCTTATGCTTCCAATCTCTAAATTTCTATACATGATAATTTTTGCACTTGTGCAAAATGAGAAACTTGAAATTTCGTTACAATGGATAGCATTGGTGAAATATACCTAAGCTAGGGGAGTTTTCTTTCAGATAATATTGTTACTATTGAATTAATTAATGATTACATGAAATCTATAGCTATGTGTGTTGTTGTAAAATATAACAGATCACATAGTCTACAATTTCACGACTATCTTCAGAAAAAGAACACAAAGCCCCAAAGGACATTTTTGTTGCCTTGATGAAGACATCTAATTGTAGAATAGATGAAATGCTAAGTTTTGGAACAAAAACATAATTTCATATTACAGAAATCAGAGTTCATTACTGGGTGTTACATGTATTCTTTAATGTTCTTTCCTTCATGATTAAGACATTCAATTATATTACTGAGTTGTTTAGTTCATCATACAATCTATACAAAAAGATGAAATACAAAAAGAAATACACAACTCATTTTCAGAATTCAATGTTTTATTAATAAAAAAATTTCAAATGTTCTCACACAAACCATGAGATGTAATCGAGAATTAAAGTATGACTACTCGAAATAAGAGGTACACATTAGCGAAAGAGAAAATAGAGGAGTATGAGTGAACCCATCATTTCCTTGGGTCCTTCGGTTGATGCATCTTTATCTTCACTTATTCCCTCTTCATCTTCATCACTTGGAAGTACTATACCTAAAAAGAAGAAAAAAAGAAGATTATCAGTTAAGAGCTCAGGGTTAATCCATATTCCTATACTTGCTCTAATTTGTGCATATGGATCTCTTAACAATAGGAGATATAAATTACTTGAAGATCAAAATTGCATACATGATTTTCTCACTCAGAAAGAAGGAGAAAGAAGAAAAGAAAACCATGGACATAAGAGAGGCCAAAAAGCCTAAATATTTTCTAACTGTTTTCTCAAGTGTGCAGGTGTAGATTGCAGAATCAAGAAGCAATAAAGAAGTCTGAATACCCATGCCAAAGGAGTGATACCCAAATCAGGTTGTAATATTTCAAGCCATAATTTGAAAAATACATGTGCAGATACAAATTTTGGAAAAAAATTCATTCAGGAAGGACAATTAAAGGTTCATATACAAATTTGTTACAATACAACTCAAAGGAACGAATAAAGTTGCAGATCTAAGGAAGAAAATGTAGATCCTGGCTTTGATCAAGAAAACCATCAATGGGTATTGAGGAATTAGAGTAAGGATCAAGAACTCACTGGTTAAAATTGAAGTAGAGCAAACCCTCATCGAATTCAGATCCAAAAAGGAGAACCCAAAATGAGTCAACTCAGAGATCAATGTTGTTCCAAATCACATTAAAAATGCAAAGGAAAAATGAGTATCAGTGTTTCAAAGATGAAATAACAGAGAAAAAGTAAAAGTGCGAGCTCAATATTGATCGAAATGAACAATATACAATCAAGAGATTTTATTAAAAAAACCAAAGCCTCGACCACCTTAAAATAATGGTGATACAGATGCCAGAAAGCAACAGATGGTCATTTTCGCAGAAGGACTGAGCTCACAAACCTCAACAATGGTGGCCATAGAATCTTCGCAGAGCTTCATAGGACAAATCTTTTGAAGAAAAGCCAAACTCAAAGCAACACAACTGGTCAAATCGACCAAATCTTGTAGTATAAGCCAACCTAGAACTCAAAGTGATCAAAATGGTGGTCATTAAATAACAAAGAGTTCCAAAGCCGAGCTCAACAAAACAATAGATGCAGATAAACCAAGCTTGAAAGATCATCTCTAATGGCCGCCATCCAGGGAATTTTTTTACAGAGTTCCTTTAGCTCGGATAGAGCTCGAGAATGAAAATATGAAAGACTTAGGGTTTTGAGTGTTTTATTCATCAGATCAACAACCACGAATCAAAAGTACAGAGATCAATGCTCAGAATTGATCACCAAAATCGATGCAAACCCCAACTTGACACATTAAAATAACGGATGTTTTTTGTGACCTTAGCATCTATAAGGTGGGTGGGATCTGCTTGTTGCTTTGTGGCCTAAAGGATGACTATGTTGTACCTTGGCCAGATGAGGAAGGGTACTAACCCCCTTGAGCTACCGTCCTACATCTGCCGAATGCGGTTCCCGACTCGGTCTCTAGCTGCTGGGTCTTACCCGAAGTCTCCTCTCATTATATAGGCCTTCTCGACGACATCTCGCTAATGTCCGAGAATAGTGGATCCACACCGCACCTCCAATATCAAAATTTAGGCCCCAGATGAACCTTTGAATCCACACTTTCTCATCCCGCATATACTTTACATACTGGAGTAGATATAGAAATCTGCTCTCATACTGCTATCTTGAAAGAGAAGTTTGTCAAAGGTCATGAAACTCGCCAATCCTCTCGTTGTATGAACCTCCGTGATAGATACTTGCTCCCGAATCTCTCATCAAATAGCTCACAAGTCACTTTGTCTTTGAATCTACATGGAGCTTCGCTCCTCTATCCTCCACTATACTCCAGCTCTATCCCTTAGTAGATGGATTGCAACATGATCTTTCATGTTGATATAACAAGGACAAAGCTTGAAGCAACCTCTCAAGCTCACTAGCCAGTGCCTCTACCTGAAATCTACTCGTGTCACATGAGTAATGTGAGGGCCAAAGCTTCACAATCTCCTTGATGTGATCCGCCGTGATGTGGTCAGCCGGCCTCTAGGTCTCTCAAAGACGCTCATCCCTAAGTTTAGGGCTCCGAGACCTCTTTTTATGCTTGGAACTCTATCACCCTATCTCCTAGGTGCTGACCTTGCTCCTGACCGACTCCGCATGGGAGTTCTCTCCTTTATGCTTCTCGGCCGAGTCGAGGAGATACCCCCCCTCAATAGAAGGGGCTCTATCATGACTAGTTTCATGTCCTCCTCCTAAGCCTCCATGTAGAGCGGCATTAACATCTTGAAGGGTCTATAAAATTTGAGGTAGAAAGGCTACCACACCCGATACGGTGGTGGTGGTGGTGGTGGTGAGTCCGAGTCTCTACGAAGGTTCCTTTCGCTCGTCTCGAGCCTCTTGCATAGACCAAAGCGAGAGTCGGGCTTCATTTTGCTATTTTATACAACTTCCATGTTTACTAAAATATACAATTTCTAGCTAAGCCGCTTTCTAGATTTACAAGTGTACTAGGTTTAAGTTTTCATGTTTAAAGTTTTCTAGTGTGCCCAATGGTCCAAGCCTTTGAACCTCCGCTCCGATACCAAATCAGTAGTGCCGGTTTAAACAACCACTTAAGTCCCAAGAAATAACTTAGGGTTAGCTAAAAATTATGGGATAATTTTTTTACTTTGAAGCGTCTACAACTAGGTTGTAAGACATCCGTTTTTACTAATAGGTTCCGAACAAGACCAAACTACTACAACCTATGTTTTCCTTCATTAACAATTTCAAGTTCACAAGGTTCTAATTTTAGGGTTATACGTTTTAGTTAGGTTCAGGGAGAATTTACCCTCCATACCCACTCTCTAATAGGCTCGTAGTTTCAACTGTAATGTTTTTGTACTTACCACTTCTAAAATTTCCCTAAACCATCCCCAATGGATAGGAAATTTTCTCACCTTTCCGGTGATATAAAGAAGTCCTCCTAACTCCTTATAGAACTCAAGATATGGCCGAGGGAGTTCTAGGGTCAAATTTTTCCCCTAGGGGGACATGTGTCAAGAGGTGGGGAGAATGCCTAGAATGGTTTGGCGGGTCACGGGGAGCTTAGGGAATTTTTCCCAATGCGCGGGCTCAAAGTCACAAAATATCCCGCGCCTCCGTGGTCCTTGGAGGACACGTGTCGAGTCCTGCGTAAAGAAGGAAAGGGGTAAGGGATTGGCGGAGCGGCGGGGAACTTTGGTGAGTTACACCGATAGGAGATGAAATGGAAAAATGGGGCGTGCGAGTCCGCGCTCGCGGGTTTGTTCGAGGACACATGACACTTGGCAAGCCACCGGTGAGAACGAAAGGGGAGGGCAGAGTTGCACGCCACGGGAATTTCTTTGAAATTTTCCCAACCAAAACAAAATAAACACAAAGGGGCCGCCCCCTCTGCGAGCACCCAGAGCTGCCACGTGGCACCTGTGGGGGCCGCGGCTGGCGGGCTAACGATAAAATTTTCTAAAATTTTTCAAAAGGGCTAAGGGCAAAAGGGAACCGCGCCTCCGCCGTAGCCCCAAGAGGACACGTGGCACCCTCTGATTGGCTACGGGCCGCGGAGGAAAAAGGAAAATTTTGCCAAGGAAGAATTATAAGTTAAAATTTCAGAATTCTCCCGCGCATCCGTCGAGCCATATGTTAGCACGTGATTGGTTGCGGGTTAGCGGGGATGTGGGGCAAAGTGGGAAAATTTTCCCAAGGTGAAAATTTTCAAAAAGACAAGTTAAAATCTTTGGTCCACCCCACCGAGGTGCCACGTGGTAGATCCCAGATTGGTTGAGGGATGGCGGGGCCACAGACATTTTAGGGAAATTTTTCCAAAGTAGAAATTTAAATTTTTCTAACAGTTAGATTTATTTGTTTTATTTTTTTGAATGCCAATTTGAAGTAAAAACTTCAAATGGCCATAAATTTTGATAGGAAGCTCAGATTTGGGAAAACGAGGACTTTTCGGAAAGCTCTCAATGGCCTCTTTACATAGGAGTCATCAATTTTGGAAATTGATGAAGTTTGAGAGGTCAATTTTGAGAAACCAATCTGTAGGGTTTTAATTAGTGAACTGATAGTTTTCAACTTCTCAATTTGGTTAAATTAGATCTCCTCCTTCACTCAACATGTCAAACAAACATGGAGGATTGGTCTAGGGAGGTTTTAGAGTGTTTTCAGAGAGTAAAATTGTTCAATTTATTCAAGGTTGTATTTTTCCAACAATAGACAGAAAAACGATTGTGTAAGTTTCAAATTGGATTTTATAAAGTTTTGAAGGTTCTTTCTCAAATGTTAAGGTCAATTTAAATTCCTTAGGACTTACTAAGCCTGAATTTCAATGTTTCAAATATCATTTGCTTTGTGCAAGTTTGAACTGCTCATTTCATTGATAAATTGATTGCCAGGTTTGGAAAATATAACAGAGAACAACATTAAAGGTACTTAAACATTTTTCCAACCTCCAAGTGTGAGAATTCATTTCCTTTCTAATCTAATGCATTTAATTGATTCAATCAACTATTCAATAGCAATTATACAAAGCCTGATTTCCAAATTCAACTCATTTCAAGAGAACAAAACACTGCCCTTTCCTTCATACGCATTCTTCTTTACAAACACAGAATTTCAATCTTCAATAATAATAAAACACATTCAATACACAGTGCAATTTTGAAAACTAATGCAATCCTTTATTCCTTTCCAATACAACTTTACAATCTTCTCTTTTCCATTTGATTTCTAAAATATAAAATACAATGCATATAACATCTTTTACATTTCTTTTCCAAAACAGAGAGTAAAATAAATCTCCTTTACATTTCACAATTCCAATTTCAATCTTTCATTATCAATGCCAATGGTTTCACATTACAAAATGCTATACAATTCATCCACCTCAAGTGGGAAGGGTTACAAAGAACTTGCACAAAAGAAGGATCACAAACCGTATTCCTCTTGCTAAAAAACAATAGCATGCTAGTTTCTCCATCTTTTCTTCTTGATCATAACAAGGAAGGGGAAAGGCAATGCTCTCCACCCAACCAAGACATCCAATGAGAAGGGAGAAGCCATCCTTCCTCATTGGCCCCCGAGCCCCAACTATATTGAAATAGAAGATGAAAATCAACTCATGGCAACAAGGCTTCCACAACAAACAAGCGGTATTATTTCACATGCATAATACAATAAGAAAAACAGTCCTACAAAATAGTAGTTCACAATTGAATTTGAAAACATTCACACAAAATTTAGGCTTGATCAAGCAAGCCAAGAAGAGCAAGGAACTATGGGAACTACTTATGCCTTCCAATTTAGAAATTGGACAGCCACCAATAATCATACCGTCAATATAACACATCATATCCCATTAACCTTATGCCTCTCAACCCCTCCTTATTTCCCCCAAAATTTCTCCCTTATGCCCCCAAGAGTAAGAAATGCAAGCTATTTCTTTTCCAAGGTGGATCCCAATCCCAAACTCCTCCATAATAAAACTGATGCCATTGGCATTCCCTTATGCCCCCCATATGAAATCTCCATAGCCTTCTCCCACACCATATCCTAAGCAGTCTACCCAACCAGCCAACACACACATAACAACATACACCATTTCATACAAGCATGCAAGAGAAAGATTTTTTTAAAAGCACAAATTCCTAGCTCTCCATGATGGATTTTTCTTCAAGATCCATGAGCTTTCCAAATGCCAAATGCAGTCCAAAATCAGCAATGCTCAAGCATGTAAAAAAATGAATCCAAACTCCTTCCATAACAAGCTCCCAAAACAGCAAGCAAATTTAGCCCCAAGAGGAATAAACAAAGTTTTCAACAACCACAAACAAACAAGGAATTTGAATTTTAAAGGAGAGGGAAGAGAAGAGGGTGATGTGGATCCATGTGGGATGCCACATCATTCTTCCTCAACCCCAAGAGTAAAGTCAACATCATTCACCTAAACACAATAAATAAAAATGACAAATTTACGTACACACTCCAAAATAACCCATACTCCAAAAGGACTGAATTAAAAACATGTAAGAGAAGTGCAATAAAAACTTACAAATAGTCAATTTAAAATGCATTAAAAATGTCTAAATTTAACCTCCAAACCATAGGTATGGTTGTGAATAATTTTAAGAGGTGTGGGACAAGTTTAACTTGTCCCACAAGCCTCCAAATATAGCCTCTAAGGACAAATTCAATTCCTAAAAGGATGAATGTCTTTCACTCCAAAATCTATCTTACATTCTCTTACATATCTCTTACACCACCTTACACATTTCTTAAATTTCTTACACTCTTACAACATTACATTTAAGATCAACAACTTCATTAATTACATTCTTATGACATATTGATTTATTTATTTTTACACATGATTATCCACAACATTAACACAACATATAATGCTAAAGAAAAAGGTAACACATCACAAAATAAACACATGCAACATTAATAAAGAAACCACATTAATAAATGCACAACCCATGGTCACATATAATGGAAATCCCCCATGGAAATCCCTAACCTAACACAACACACACACAACACAGTTGCCATGGTGACCTTGTTGAATTCACCTAGAATTTCAATATGGTTAGTCTCCATCCCGACATTGCTGTGATATTTAACTCGCAAAACGCAAATACCTCATTCGGCCTCGTGGCCATATCGTAACATCCAAAACGATATAAACAACATGCAAGATCATCTAAACACATGAATCATAACAACATCAAGAATTCGACATTATCATTTTTAATTAATTAATCAACTATATCATCATTAATGATCTTCCATACAAGGTCTACTCAAAATATCCAATGTCACATATCCAAATCAACATATATAATATGTCCATGTCAAACAATATATCATCATCCACATATAAAAATGTCTCTAGTAACCTTCATGCATAATAATAATCCGATCAATAATAATCCTGATTTAACATCTAACCATCATACCAAAACAAAACATAATAGTGTCCATAATGAGATCAATAGTATCAAGATCGGTATCTATAAGTGTCAAAGGGAAGTGGACACTACACTGCGCCAACCACTTTCGCCCTAATCTGTCAAATCTAGTTTTTTACGTGCTCGGGAAGGAAAAAAGAAGATCGAGATCGAGCCCAAAGGTCGATCTCATCTTAATGGCAAAAGACATCCCTAGATCTTCCTCACCAAACTTAGATATCAAATTAACTCCCCTTCCCTGTTTAGCGTGCAGGAAATATCAAGAAATCATGAAGATTCACATCTCTAGGGGCTCTGGAGTAAAAATGGCGTAAAAATAAAACACGAGATGCATAGCATTGCCGTTGATTTCTATTTTGAATTTGGACCATCCACGTGGGAGATCCATTTTAAAACAGGCCCGCTGGTTCACTTTTTTCTTTACAACTTTTGGAGAAATGTTAATTTTTCACGCTTGCTCCGCACCTCCACCCTTGAGAAATGAAACCGACATGTGTCCTAAGGTGGGTCCCAAAGGAATGCATGCCAAATTTTGCTATTTCACCTCTTTTTTGGAAAAGGGAAAATTTTCTAAGTTTTCCTGCAGCTCCGTCCTTGAAAAATGGGCCTGACACGTGTCCCAATGTGGGTCCCATCGGAACCACACTTCCCTTTACACTTTTAACTCCTTTTCCCACAAAAGAAATTTTTTCCAATTTTCCTCCGAAGGTCCACACCTCCACCATTGACTAGGGCAAGTTTTGACTTTTCTCTATCAGGCTCGGAGGTTATTTTGATGATTTTAGTCTTTTGAATACTAAGAGGTAAAAAATCTAAGTTGCCCCCAATGGCCCACCTCCCCGCCTCTTAACATTTTCAAAGCCAACCTTGACCTCCTCCTTGTCGGGCTTGCGGGCCATTTTGAGATTTTAATCCTTTTGATGATAAGAGGTAAAAATCCAAGCTACCTCTCGATGGTCCTTCCCCATCCCTTTGACTTTTTAAACTGCCACGTGTCACAATGGTGCATCTTGAGATGGTCCCCAAAAGTTGAGACCTTGAATGAGCGCGGCTCACCATGTGTCGTTATGGCGTAACTTCAAAAACCTTAAGGCTTTAAAATGATTTGGCAGGGGCGCGCTTCCATTTTGGAATTTTACTCCATTTTACCAAAAGGGAAAAAGTTCCAATCTGCTTCTGAAGGCCCGCATCTCCGCCTTTAAATTTGCCACGTGTCCTTATGCAGGGTCAAAGTAAGAACTTTTCCCTGCCACTTAAATTTTGCTTTAATCAAAGCATGACAGGGTCGCGGGTGGGTTCAAACTTTTTGCCAAAGTATCAAAAAGAACAAGTTCAAAAACAAACCCGCCGCACCCCATCCAATTAGAAGAAGCCATGTAAGTACCAAAAGAACCAATCAAAATTGAGCGGAGCTACGGGACCAAATTTGTCTTTTTGCCAAAAAGAAAAAAGTGATAAGTTAAAGCATTTGCCCACCATCCCCTGACCATCTAAAATAAGCCACATGACCACTAAATGCTGAGGAATAATATTGTAGAAAAAGGATGTCCACTAGACCGTAAAAAAACATAAATTCACCATTCATGTCCAAAACTTGATTTTTTCACTAAGGATGAAGATTTTTGAAACAAAACAAAGTGAATCATGGTTTCGAGCATCTTTCGACTATGGATTTGGATTTTCAAATGCATACAAATATAAATTGATCATTCCCGAGCTTCCATGGTCGGGGAAAAATAGGAAAATGACAGAGCCCACAAATTTTGAAGAAATTATGGAAAAATGGTGCAAGATGAAGATGAGTACCAACATCGGCTCGACTGGAGATGGGCACTCCTGCGAGTTCCACAAGAACAACTAGCAGACCACCGGGCAATGGAGATGAAGAGAAAGCCAGCCGTAGTAGAGACACTAAAATTGGGTCGTACTCCCTTGGTCCCTCGACAAATAACCACCTCGAACACACTCACCTAACCATGCCCCCTTTCACCCCACTCTAATATTAATTTAATTAAATTAATCCATGTCCTCACAATATTTATTATTTAAATATCCTAATTGGATAATGCCCACACCATCCACCTCACCTATACACCTCATCTAGCCACCTCACCCTAAGACATATTCTTAGTATGTTGCCATAACTAACTAAAACCTACCTAAACCCTAAAAATCAAAGCCTACATTCCCTCTAACCACATTCCCACTTGTTAGAAAGAGAGCTTCCATTCTAATCTGCGGAAGAAAAATGAACAAGATCCCAGAAAATCAAGAGGATCTGCCTAGTTTAGAAAACTTATGAAATCCTCGCCCTAACCGATGTCGCCATTACCTAAACCGCCACCGTCAACCTGAACTGCCTGCCGGTTACCATTTAATCCCAAAACAACCTAATTTCGAGGTTGTACCAGACCAATGTTGGTCTCTATGTTTTTACTCTCGTACTCAAGACAAGAACAGAGCTTAAAATCTCCACCAAATACCCAAAACAGCCCGTAACAGACCTTGACCAATACCAATTACTCTAACAGAGACCTTTACCTTCGATTCAGTCATAGCTTAGCATGTTGTGAATGAATTTTCTTATTGTAGCTGAATGAGATACCTAAATCATTTTAACTACAGTAGGATTTCCTTTATTGTTAACATTGAGTTGTTTTAAACACTTTGGATTAACAATGCTCAGGAGTATCACACTTCCCGGATCTAACACACGCTAGGCAAGCTTCACCGCATATACTATTTAAATTTTATTTGGTGGTCTTGTTTTCTATTTTAGGTAGTTCCTCCAAGCCAAAAGGAAGCTCTCACAATCAGTTGTGGATCAAGAAGTCATACACATGCAACAACCTACAACCATCATTTTAATGTATATCCTCCTAGCCCTTTACCCTTATCTGTTTCATCAATATTCAAAGAAATGCTCTAGAATTAGGTGAAACATTTTGGCACACCCAATGGGACCCATTCGGGGTTCTTTGCATTTCTTCATTTCTAGGTGAAAATTTGCATGTTTGTTTCCTTTCTAAAAGGTTCTCACATTAAAATTTCTCCCCGGAATCTTCTTTTCTTCTATTGTCTAAAAGCAATCATATTTTGGTGCTTTAAAATGAACATTTCTTTCCTTTCATTAGTATCACATTAGTGAAAGAGCATCCCTTCTCCTGTTCATCTTTTTGTGTCATCAAATTCAACATTTTGATTTGGGTTTAAAATCATTTCATTTCATTCTACTTTTCTGCATTAGCTCACATTAATTGAGGGCAACCTATATGTTGGAAGTCATTCCCAGCTGATGGTTGACAAATGAATCATAGAAAGAACACTTTCTCTCTCTCTCGAGTCTTACCAAATTGCACAAATTCAAAAATATACACATTCTTAAACAATATATTTCCCGGCAACACTTTCAATGATCACACTGATAAGAGCATTGGCGGTGTGCCCCAACTCACTACTTCTATCGATTCATACTTCGCAGGAAAGCCCACTCCCACCATAACATACCTGAAACCTTTCCTTGTAGATCTCCTTCTTTGTAGGAAGCCAACCCCACCAAAAATTCTATTCTAAAGTTCATGAGTCAGTCCTTAATAGCATAAGCTACACAAACATAATAGAAAAAAACACTCTTGGGATCGTATTTTTCTTAGTGTTTCGATTGGCTTGCATTTTGAGGTGAGAGGACCCGTTCTTCATTTTCTTATTTCCCTTGGCATGCTCCTCATCACAGCTTGGTGTATTCTAGCTTCATCCGAGTGTGCCTAGACCCCATTTTTCATCATTCTCGGGATTTTGGGTTTGATTCCATATTTGATTTTAACTCACAACCTCCTTTTCTTCATCTCTCGCTTTCAATTTCATAGTAACCGTGATGGTCCTACGATCGTCATCGGTTACCATTGACCATCATCGGTTTTACCTAACCGGCGCTTTATTGTTATTCGGTTAACCTACCCAAAGGGACACCGCTTCACATTCTTTTCTATTCGAGTCTCTGCCACTCTCATCATATTCACTCGACTTCGATAAATTCATCAAGATTTTATCTATTTGGCAGTCATCGCTTTTCACCTTATTTTGACAAACTATCCATTTTCACAATGACCGACCATGGTTATCTATGACCGGTGTCGGTTACCCTAATCTGTATTGGTTAGCCTATGTGATTTTCCAGTTGACATTTTAACCCCAATTCACCTACCATCACCTATTTTTTCCTATCTTTGTTGTATTTTTGTGTCATTTACTGAAGCAATCCTACCATGTCAAGATTGTTCACATGGTGCTAATGCATTGCTAATAAAATGCCCTCACATTTCATGCTATTCGTTAACCACTCCCACCTAGTCCTTCACCCCCTTCCATTCTATCACCCATGGAGCCTATCCAAATTTATCTCTATTGCCACGGAGACGAGGAGTTCACATGACTCCTTGACTGTAACCTTGTCACCTTACGCTTTTATCTTTCCCACTCATCCACCCGAGATGCCTCGTGTCGCTTAATATACGACATGCCCGTATTTTCCCCAACACTGCTTCCTACTTCTGTGTCACCTTCTAGCTCTTCGCTACCCTCACCTACCTTGCCTCCCAGTCGTTTCGCAACTAGGCCCTATACCTACTATGACCGCCATGCCTCGCCACATCTGTTGCACCCACCACATCCACTATACCTTCGCCAACCACCCAGAACATAACCTCATCCATGCCTATTGTCTCACATATACCCGTAGCTACACAACCACCCCTTGTTGGTGACCTCTACCCCTTTTCAAAACATTGTCCTTTCTATTCCACAATCCTTAGCCCCCATTGCTACTAGGGTCACCATGACCCTTCCACCTCCATATATGTACTATCAACAGCCTCCCATTTCATCTATCATTCATTCTGGGTACGTACCCCCTATTTCACTCCCTCCTTCTCAATCTACCTATATGACAGCACCATATACTGGAATGCCACCTCCATCATATGCCCAACACCAACCTCCTTATGCTACAGGAGGTACCCAACCATCACAACCTACCAACGACCTAATCAAGTTAATGATGGACGAGATGCAAACACCTAAGCATCGGTTTCTCGCACCTGTGCCTATCCACACTTTGGAAGAATCGATGGTGACACAATTATCTCACCTACGATGAGATTTGTAATGATTCTATCCACCCATCCATTCCTATCTGTCCATATCCCATGCATTGGGAAATGCCTAAATTTAACCGTTTCAACAACAAAGAAGACCCGTAACAACATTTACAATATTTCAAACATGGGTGTTATCTGATCGCCCATGGTGACGCTTTTGCTTCTAAGGACCTTTCCCATGTCTCTAACCGAGCTTGCATTAGACTGGTATAGTGGGTTACCTAGACATTCTATCTTATCATTTAATCAGGTAGCCTAATCCTTCTTGGATTACTTCTCCAAGCAATGTTGTTAAGAAAGTTACCATGACTGACCTCTACTCTACGCGTCAATATGACGACGAATCTATCGTAGATTTTGCGCTCATAGGCGTAGCCTGATCAATCAACTCACATTCCAACTACCAAAAATTGAACTCACAAATCTCTTCACGTGGGCTTGTGCTAGACATATCTCACCAACCCTACAGGTGCATACTTTCTAAACCTTCGATGAAGCATTCACCATGGCACGCAAGCTAGAGATTTGGGACATCGAAGAAAAGAAAATCTAACTACGAAATAAGAACTCGGTGTGTAAGTAAAATGATACCTCTTCTTCTTCGAAACTACGTAACAATTATTCAAAAGCCAAGGGAACCGCTAACGCAGTGGTACTCAAGGCCAACGCCATCTCATCCCCGAAATCAGCTAACCCCTAATCTAATCTTTCTCGGTCCAAACCTTTCGATTCTGACGAGAACAATGGAAATACACTTCGATTGGGGAACCTTATTCTTCTCGTCTTAGAAAAGATCATTAAAGTTGGGGCCATCACCCTTCCTCCCGTAAAACCACACACTGGTTTTGATCTTGCTTGCCCCACACTCGCGTGGTATAAATAGCACGAATTCTGCAACTATCATCAAGTAAAGGGTCATAGTGACGAAAATTGCATCACTTTCAAAAACATTGTCCAAGAAATGCTTGAGAAAGGTGAGTTAACCTTGGATAATCCTAACGCACCTACCAATAAAAACCTATACATCTTCAAGAAACCATTTCCTAATCATGCCCCTTCTTTTGATCAAACCGAGAGACCTCAACTCATGATAGCCATACCTGCGAGGTCCATGCTATTTTTAGTGACACACTCATTACTTCCCAATTACCTCATATTCCCTCCATAGAGGAAATCCTATCCCGAAGTCCTCCACCTACACTTGAACCCACTTCACCTATTCCTCCACCCACAAAGGAACACCCTTCATTTCCTTCCTCACCTGTGAAGGATCCTTCTATTAACATCGAGACCATTTCACCTTTGGCTTCTCCACCTAGAGAGCCGTCACCCATGGTACCCCTCCGACCCATGGAAGACGTTTGTTTATCTCCTCCACCCATAGAGGAGCACCCATCATCTCCTCCACCTATCAAAGATCCAGTAGAAATTCCTTTTCCTCTAGGTGACCATTCTCCATCAGCTACCCAAGATCCTGTGGACTTACTTTCGGCTCTCTTACCCACAAAAGTTGAAGCTAGAAAACTTTCTATTTCTAAGACACCTTTATGGGAATCACCATTGATCGTCATCAACCTCACCTACAACAAAGGTTGCCTTTCTCATGCTTAGCCGAACACCGGATTATGTGGATAGAGCATTACTTTGGGGGTGTCTTCTACTTCTTATCTCAAAAAAACTGCAGATGTCACTCACTGACACTTCCACTATCTATCCAAAAATATTCTGGGTAATCAAACCAAACATAACCACAACTATCAAAAATTCTTCCATGATACCACTCATGTCTCAACTCACGCCCTACCTATAACCCAACATTCATATAAATCCAAACCCACACCTACATCATCTTCGCTTTCCTAAACCTATTACTACCTTAGGGGTCATCCCAGTGGCCAGCCTTACTCATCCACCCATCAAATTAGATTTAGCTATATCCTCCAAAGCCAACACCAAACCTAATCCGGCCCCAAATAGAAAAACCAATCCCTAGATCTCATACCCCAACCTCACCGATCACACCTTCACCCCCTTCCCTCCGTCTTAGGACCTCACCCTTCTAGCTTTGATTAAGAAACCTCCACCCATTGAAAACCAAAAATGTGGTAGCCCATTCCTCCCTCGTAGACCTCTAACATACCCAAGTGCCCGACACAACTTCCACCCACACCTACAACATTTTTACCACCCATACCTCCAATACCATCGATAACTTCTTCACTACCCACGACACTTCAATCTCTTTCCCTCACACCTCCTGCATGACCCACGCCATCTACCTTCATAACACCTCGGTTATCCCCATGGGTAACTTGCCCTCTTCCACAATCCACTTTTCCCTCTAGATCTCGTACGCCCATATCACCTTTACCCAATAATGTGCAACCTAAAGACAAAAGTCCGCTACCTTCCAATAAAGTAGTCAAACCAACTACACACTCTATTGCTAGTTCATCTACCATGCCCCTACCCAAGCAGCACACGACCAAGACCTCCACCTCCATAACTCTTAGAGCCACCCCCAAGATTTGAAATTAACACGGTTCACATCGCAGAACTCGCCAAACCTCCACTCAAATGCCGTGTGCTCAACTTATCTCACAAGGTTCCTTCTCACAATTTGGATTTTTCCCTTCATGTCGCTTATACCTTTCATGGCTCACCTACTTCACCTACCTCCCAACCTCAAATCAACATGATCCACATCACTACTCATGTGCCTAGAAGGATAAAGGAAAGGAAAAGGTGACCGACCCACCAACCAATCCTATACCCAACATACCATCTCGCACCCACACCTAAAATCACTATCCACAGCCCCACATATCCTATTTCTAATGGGGTCACACATCACATGATGCTCAAATAACTACACCAATCCCCTTAGATGTCCATATATGACCTCATCCAAACCTTGGAATCCCATCATCAAGCTCTCATGGAGGTTCTTCAGTCTATTGAGGTCTTACCCAATGACCCTACACCCGTGGCCTCCATTATTACACCCCATCATGTAGCCTCTCTCACCAAATTACCACCTTCATCTACACCTCCACCTACTCACCAAGTAGCCGCACTTAGCTTCTCAGATGAAGAGATCACACCACACCAAACCGATGACCCAGATCCATCCCTTTTCATCTCTGTCCACATCGATAATATATGTGTACAATGTGTTATGATCGATGGGGGTGCTAGCATTAATATCATCTCCTCCCATGCATTCACCCAAATGTGCATACCCGACAATTGCATGCATAAACATCCCGTCATGTTGCGTTCATTCAATGACGCTATCACCTCTACACTTGGCACCATCATCCTCCATGTTCGCATGGGTCCTCAGACTTTCTAGAGATATTTATGTCTTGGAGGGGGAATTTCAATAACTTGTTTCTTGGTAGACCCCGATTCGTGTCATGGGTTATGTTCCTTCCACTTTGCATCGATGTGTAAAGTTTGAGCATGAGGGGAACACCTATACCATTCCAAATTTCGACCCATCACCCTTCAAAACCTGCAACATGATTTACCAACCCAAAGATGTGCTTATACCCATTAAAACATCTACCTCCATGACCACCGCTGCTACACCTATACCTCCACACACCGGTTCCACCGCTACCTCAATCACAACTACATCCTCCATTCCTACCGCTGCCATAACCTCCATGGCCGAATCACAACCTCCGAATTAGCCGGATCCACCTCTCGATCTTACCTCGACACATCGCTCTATCCTAGCTACCCACATATCGACCACCGATCCCTTGGAAGACATTTTTCAACACCTCACTCTAGGGGAGTATTGCCTATATAGTGTCAACACATTCCTTACTCCACAAGATTACGGATGTCTCCACCAACACCCTCGCTTATGATCGCCATATAGAGAGCACCTCCTTTATGGTCCTCCCCACCTTCGTACTAATCTCACCTATGGGGGACTCACACTACCACTTATACACCTGAACCACCATCACAAAACCGCTCATTTTCTACCGACCTCCAGTCACTCACCAATCGCCATTTCGCCCACACCTTCCTACACCAATGTGCATGGAAGGGTTTTGGTTTTGGCTTTTACGAGAAAGGCCACCATACATTATTCCATGTACTACCCGCAAACATAACGACCGTAGTGGTATCGGCTTTGCTGAACCACCTACCAAGAAGGCCCGCATTGAACTCATTGAGGACATCAGCCCTTCTCCACCTTCTTCACCCGCTCCACCTTCTTCACCACCTTCACCGACAGAGTTGATGGATCCAGAATCCATTCCTCCTAATTTTTTTTCATAAACACCATTTCCTTGGGGCCTCTGACTTATCAACGCGAGGGTGAGGCTCCCTCTTCTCTTCCCTTCCTGTATCCTGAAATGATCAATGACGATACACCTTTGATTAACATCGTTCAATGTCACAATGATGAATCTATAGTCACCTACCTTTGTGTCAAGACTTATATATTCATCGGTCATTATCGCTTATCCGAGATGCAAACCATGTTGAATGAATCGACTATCAAAATCAACATTCATACTCAGGATTTACCTGCACATTCTAAAGATCTCACAATCTTTAGATGTCTTTAACAAGAAGCCATCACTTCTTTTCTCAAAACCATAACCACGCTTTCACTTGGTCTTACACGACATGCCTGAATTGACCTCACTATAGTGGTCCACAATATTGTAAACATTCCCGATGCCAAACTTGTAAAACAAAAGTTGAGGAAAATGCACCCTCACATTGCTCTTCTAGTCAAAGAAGAACTTCATGCCTCCTTTCGGTTTCCTTCATATTACCCATTGATTATCCTCATTGTATTTCCACATTGTCCCCGCTCACTAAAGGCGACAGGGGACTTTGCATTTGCATAGATTTCGTGACCTCAACCTAGCTTTCCCGAAAGATGACTTTCCTCTGCTTGGTATTGACCAACTAGTTGATCTTACTACTGGTCACGAGATGCTATCACTCATGGATGGCTTCTTGGGTTATAACCAAATCTTGCTTGCCCTATAGGATCAACACAAAACTACATTCATCACCCTCGGGGACCTTTTGCTATCGAGTTATGCCTTTTGGCCTTTAAAACATTGGTGTTGCATATCAATGGGGCTATGACTTACATCTTCCATGACATCATGCATCGTATATTGGAAGATTACGTGGACAACCTCCTTACCAAATCTAAATGCCGCTCCAAGCACCTCGCCATCCTAAAAACCATCTTTGACCACCTCATTAAATATTGCATTCACCTTCAACCCAAGAAGTGTGTCTTCAGCTTTTCTGGGAAAACTCTTGGGATTTATCATCTCCTTACATGGAATAGAGGTTGAACCTACTAAAGTCAAGGCCATTCTTGAAATTCCTCCGCCCACTAACCTTAGGAAACTTCGTAGCCTACAAGGTAAGTTACAGTCTATTCACCATTTCATTTTGCAATTGTCTGATTAGTGTCAACCATTTCATCATCTTCTCAAGAAGGATGTCTCCTTTAAATGGGATTATGACTGCCACAAATCTTTTGAGGCCTTAAAACAATAGCTTCTCTAACCACTCATACTCATTCCACCTAAATATGATCAACCCTTCTACCTATACATCTCAGCTATCGATCACTCCTTGGGGGCCATGCTCGCTCATCGCGATGAACAACACAGGGAGAAGGCGGGTTATTACATAAGCCATACTCTTTTGGACTACAAAACCCGATACACCCATGCCAAAAAAATTGCTTAGCCTTAGTTTTCGTTGCCACGTAACTCCCGTCATTACCTACTTAACTAAAAATAAATGTTGTGACCAACACCGACCCCTTACACTTCATTTATGCCAAACCTTACCAAAATCAACGTGCCGTACGCCGGCTTATGCTTCTAGCTACCTCAAGCTTGAATTCATATATCAAAATTCCATCAAGGGCCAAGATATCGCCAACCAATTGGCTGACGCACCTATTTCCGGGGATCAAACCTCTAACTTTGACTTTTCAGATGATTCAATTGTTACCCTGTCCCTGGATGAGCCCGCTTACCAAATGAAACTCTTCTTCAATGGTTCCAAGTGTCAGCGTGGGGGTAGGGCTGGTGTTATCCTCATTCCACTTGACGGTGAACCCATGCCTTTGTCTTTCAAACTCAATTTTGATTATACAAACAATATTTCCGAATACGAAGCGCTCATTTTGGGTCTCCAGCTGCCTATGCCTTAGATGTTAAGTCAATCAACATCTTTGGTGATTCTCAATTGGTCATAAACCAAGTCAATGGTATATACCAATGTCGTAATGAGATACTTCAAAAGTATAAACATCATGTGGACATACTTTTGACCACCTTCGACTTATTACGCCCTTCGACCGTCCCTGTTCAACCAATAAATTTGCAGATACCATGGCCTTGCTTGGCTTCTCAAATACCCACTTCACCTGCCGACTCTAAAATATTTGTCACCATACAAAGAATCCAATCACCCTCTTATTTACCTCGTGAAGTTTACTCCATCGGAACCACTACTCCCGACCCGAATGAACTTTGGTATAACTAATACTTAGACTATCTTTCCCTCTCCATCTTGCCACCCGACCTCACTCGTAATGGACAATGTGCCTTTCTTAAAAGGTCTCTCGTTACGTCATCATGGGTGGCCTCCTCTATAAGCATGACTTTGATTGTATTCTCTTACGATGCCTTATGAGTTTTGAAATTCAAGATACCATTAAGGAAGTTCATGATGGCATATGTGGATGTCACTTCAATGGTCTTTTTGTTGCTAAGCGTATTTTTCACCTAGGCTATTACATGCCAACCGTCAACCATGATTTTTGCAAATACGCAAGTGTTGTGTAAAATGCCAACAAAATGCCAACCTTCATCATACACCCAAATATGCCTTACAGTCACCCGTGACCTTTGGACCTTCTCTCAATGGGGTTTGGATCTTGTTGGAGAAATCAATCCCCATTCTTCCTAATGACATCAATGGATCATCACCGCTCATCAATACTACACAAAATGGGTTAAATCCATACCTCTCATCTCCATAAAAGCCAAGAAAATATGTGAGTTCATCAATCATCACATCATTTTTTGCTTTAGTGTCCCACATCGCCTCATCACTAATAACGGAAAACAATTCAAAAATAAAACCTTGCAAAAACTTTGTGACACTTTCGGCATTCAGCTCGCTTTCTTGTCACCTTATTACCCACAAACCAACAAGAAAGCTGAATCC
The DNA here is from genome assembly GCA_018340775.1 of Taxus wallichiana var. yunnanensis. NCBI lineage: Eukaryota > Viridiplantae > Streptophyta > Pinopsida > Cupressales > Taxaceae > Taxus > Taxus wallichiana. The sequence continues at coordinate 675,410,731 of CM031236.1, forward strand.
ACTAATAAAACCTTAAACAAAATTCTTATGAAATTGGTTAACTATATTGGGAAGTTCTGCATACGCACATTCCTTTCGCCTTGTGGCATAACACACTAGTATCCGCACTTCCACTGCTACCACACCTTTTTCTCTGGTCTACAATATAGAGGTTTTTGCCTCTCGAAGTCCAGATTCCCTCACTCTACATTTCTCTCCATGACATGCTCAATGATGATGAATTTCGTTAGGACCGTTTATTTAGCACAACTCGAGTTATTAGACGAACATCATCTTAACGCTCTTGACCATCTTCAAGTTTACTAAAAACGTATCAAACATGCCTATGAAAACGCGTCCATGAACGAACCTTCCAAGTCGGTGACCTTGTCCTGAAATAAAATCAACATGTAACTAAAGCAAAAAAATTAAACGGGAGAATTTGCTCCTAATTGGCTTGGACCATACATCGTGACTCATACTTATGGATCACCCAGCCCCTTAATGCCTTACATATTTGACCATTCTACTATTGACGTTTAGTCCTACCTCACCTTCTTCCTCTTTTCATGCTTGTCCCTTGAGCGCTTTTCACTTCCCTCCTTTCACTATGCCATCACCAACAATTAAACAAGAATCATGTGCATACCCATCACTCTTTTATCTTCTCTTAAATATGTGTACCACGACACTACACATGGCATGATTCTCATGGATACTTTTTGTCTTCTTTTAGATGAGATCCCATGGTTGTTTCACCCTACTTTCTAAACAAGAATCTGATTCTTCACCTTAGTATTGTCCATGACTTAAAATTCCTCACATGGGATCCAACTCCTTGAGTCAAACTTCCAATAAAAAGATGACTCCCTTAAAAGGACATTTTTCTCTTTACATCGTTCCTGTAAATAAACCGCTCCTCAAGGACAACTATGTAAAGCTTGCTAAAAATAAAGAATCAAGCTTCCCGAATAGATCAACTTCGTGAAGACCTTAAGGAGTTCATTTCCTCATCCCATATATACTTCCTACATCGATCACCTATCCCAAATATAAGTCAAAACAAAAACTTTTTCATCCTGGAATCACTCATTGTGATATTGGATCTCTTCCCAAAAAGGCATGCTATCTCATACCATCTAACTTAACCCTTTTTCACCTTCTTACCATTTGTACCTTCATTTCCTACCACCTCAAGGACTCATGCTGAACTCGTGACATTTGGTGATCATGGGACTATTCTTCACTTTTAGAATAATCAATCATGCAATGTCTTTAGGGTCTTCCATTCATCAGTCCTATCCAAGGTATGACCCACCCGTTATGATCCTTACCAATCAGGTGGCTTTCTTGCCTCCTCTTATCTTTTAACCTTCTTCATTATGTATTGATTACCTTATATAGGACTAGATCCTTGACGATTATCTTTGGGTAATTTTCCTTTTCACCACAATCAACTCAAAATCACCCATACCCATGTGCCCACAATTCACCCATATCTCAAAACCTAGACTCAATCATGCCTATAACCCACCAACCCATACTCATACCTCCTCGCATTCTTCCCTAGCTTATGGGAGAACTACATCGGCCTGAGGTCCCTTTTCACCGGACTATGTAGGAAGCACTCCAAGGGCATGGGGCCCTTGGAGGTTAGCTTGGCCACTCTCTACCCTAACCAATTCACCTTTCATTTTCCTCAATCACATTCTACCCTAGTTAATTTCTTTTTTATATCAATAATTAGAAATTAAACCAAACAAACAACATATTGCTTCACATTTTTATCATCATCATACATACATTCATTATGTCTACCATTGCTTTACCATTATCATGCATGTTACTATAAAACATCTCAAACGCGACCCATATCATCATTAATTACACAAATTAATACTCAACCCATTTCAACTCAACCATCTATAAACCAAAACCCGACTCCACCATGTCTAAAACTTGACTCGATCCATGCCTATAACCTGACTCAATCCTTGCCTAAACATCCAAACATGTGTCTCCATATACATAACTATAAAATATATTCTAAATTCTCTATCAGACTATGCACGCAGGTATGGTGTATATAACAAAATCAACAAAACTCTCATATATAGCCTCACCATCTTCAAAGACGTAGGCGGTATATGATAAAAAATACACAAAATCTCGTATACATCCTCACTCTCTTCAGCATGCAGGCTAGTATATATCAAAAATGAATAAATACATCAAAATGGAGAGACATACATTAAGCATCATCCTACCAAACATCCTCCATATCTATCTCTCCTGTCTCCTCCTCCCTCTCGGCTCTTGTCCGATGACCTGATAACATCTCACCACCCGTCATGGGTCACATCACCTAGAGCTAGTCTCCGTGAACGGGTAGCCTCACCTTGATCCTGTCTCGGGGCATGATGGCCCCCTGTGCTCTCCATGCTGTGGGTATGGGATCTGGTCCTCTCACTAGAGGCCTGTTGTGCCCTCAGTAGTCTCCTTAGGATAGAAAATCTATCCCCGCCACCATCAACTGATCTTGGTAATACCTGGCCTCACCTAAGGCATCCTATAACCTAGATATGGGTACTATCTGTGGTGGCCCCATCGGCCTCTGCCCATGTGCCTATCCTATGGGACCCTGTCATATCCCTACCTATGAATCGGGACCCTATCCTCGGTGTCATTGTCCTGCACCCTATGCTTGTACTCGAGCCTCGTAATGCCTCAATCTACGCCTCATGTAGTGGCCAACTGGCCCTACAAACCTCGTAACCTCGCACTCCGTAGGGCAGCCACCTTCTCATCATCACCATCCCCATCTCCACCCTAGGCCATCTAGACCTGTGATCGCCCACCACAGCATGCAACATGACCACCTCCGCCTCGAAACTCCGACTTCCCCTATACCATCCCCAACTATGTAATCAGGGTCACCACCTACCCCTGTAGGGAGTCTCTCTGCACGGTGATGGTGGCTAAACTTGGCTTCCCGAGCCTGGGAGGTACTGCTCGTAAATGAGCTGTCCACCACTGTCTATACTTATTAGTCACTCGAAAATCATCTATCCACCGGTCCTATCACCTGCTCCTCCTACCCTGTAGGTACTATCGGCTATGGTAGTGGCAATGGTATCTCCACATCATCTCTCCGGTACTGTGGAAAAGGTGGTGGTATATCCTACGGTAGCCTAAACTACCGTCTCGACCCGCTCACCGGGATCATCTCTTGCTCCCCGCACGCCCCTCAATTCATCCGAGTATCTCGCAGCCATCTAACTCATCGGCCATATGTTTGTATGAGGGATAGCCCACATACGGTCTCCAAATAATGTCCATGCCGGATAATCCCTCCAATATCGCTGCACAATAGGCTACATCATGTGTAACCCTGCCTGCTCGATGCTCTCCCATCACAGCACCCATCACCTGTACCCCACCCGAACAAAACTAGGCTCAAATGCATCTACCTGGGGCATACCAATCGGATGAACACAAACAATGTGCTCGTATGCCCAACAATGAAGAATAAATGTGCAAAGATAGCTGAACCGGTGGAGCTGCCCATACCTATAACTTTCTATATAGCTACACCAGGAATGTTGGCACCCATGTAAAGTAGGTCTTTTCCATCATCATATCATGTAATATCCCCATCAGTGATCGTGGGAATCTCCCACCCTCTACATTCGGGCAAAGGCAAAACAACAAACTACCTCCATCAATAATACTACTAGCCTCGTCTCCTCTAGATGAGCTAGGTACATCTCTCCATAACTTAGGTGGCGTTGGGAATGTAAGCTCTTCTAGTCCTCACCAAATACTATTAGCATCAACTCCTCAGATGCCTCTGAGGAGATCGAATATACCTACGTCCCCAATATGGGTAAATCGTAGGATCTTGTACACATCCTCCAAGGTGATGGTCATCTCCCCATCGGTAGGTGGAACGTGTTGGTCACGGAATCCCATCTATCGATGAGAGCGACCATCAAGCTCGGCTTGCTAGACTACATGCCCAATCAGGCCCACATTTGTGACATGCCTCCACTCCTCGACTGTCACCGCGCCTCAAACTCTCAAGAGCAAGGGTGGCACCCTGTCTCGCATCCTCAACTGATCTCTCACCGCATCCGTAAAAACATCACATTAATTTACCTTAATCATAACCACAATCTCACTCAGCACCTCACCTATACCTACCATACTACCTCTCTTTCCTAGACTTCCTTACCTTCGTATCACATGTTTCATCTACCCACCCCAACCCTCATCCACTATCATTCACCCTTACCTATTTTTACCCCTTACCTATGTTATGATTTTCCCCAAAACATCTCCTACTTACCCCTACCTATCTCACTCACCTAACCTAAGTCACTTTTGGCCCCTTTTTCCCCAAATCATGACCGGTACTAGTTACCCCTAACCGACCCTGGGCCCCCCTTACACCAACATCGATCACCTGTTTTGTGGACGATACCGGTTTGCTACCACCGACGCTCGCTAACCTCAACCAATGCCGGTCACTGCCGCCAAAAAAACTATGATGCCCAAACCCCCTTCTTCCTACAAACTTTCTTTTTCTCCCTTCTACCCACCCAATCCTACCCAAATCCCCCCTCCACCCTTCCCCACCCCTCCTTCACCCAATCACCTCTCTCCTCATTCCTATTTAACCCGATTTGCCCTCCCAAAATTCAAAATTCATTTTCCCCCAAAACCCATTTTTACCCACCCAACCTCTAATTCAATCTAACACACAAAACAAGAATAGGATTGCCTCTTACCTCATCATGCCGCTGCCTCCGTGGTGGTACATTGAGCCCGTTACACCGGTGGTCCACCTGATCCCTCTCCTACCTCTGCCATCACCCAATCAACCGTCTCACCTCCAACTAACCAAATTGAGAAATCCAATCTTATAGACCCGCCTATCCACTTCCAATCACCCGCTACACCACTCGCCAACTCAAATTTCCATTTCACATGGATGCTTTCCACCTTTCTCTTTCTCACCTATCATTTTCTCCAATTCAGTAAATGAAAAATGATTTGAAAAACACAACTTTTTCTTTTTATAACCTACCCGACTTGACCGGAGACGATTTTATCTTAACGACATCAATCCTGTGCCTAGCTTACCGTGGTCGGTCCATCGAGACCGCATCGGCTCATTCAAATCACATCGCTATTCTCGCTTAGTCTTATTCCGACCCCCTACCCCCACTTTGCTGACCAATCCTTTTGATCTCATCCACACCTCACTTGGACACTTCACTTTATCTTCCCGATCTTATCATTTACCCCCTACCTCGTCCTCATTTGGAGACTCGTTATTTTAGCCATATCTTAGCGCTACCCGTCCCCGTGACCTATATACTTAGACTGGAACATTGCTAGTGACTCGTGACCTCATGTGCTCACTATACCTTGTGGGCACTTGTTACACGTGTTGATTGACATATTGACCTTACCTTGCCTCTTGCCATGACCATTTATGCTGACTCCAACCCTTGGTGTACCTAACACACCTAAACGTTCCCGCACTGACTCGCATCATGTTTCCTAACCATATCCTATACCTTGATACCCGAATGACCTCAACATTGTTTGGATAAACCTATCAACCTTAGACAATGTAGAGTTTGCATGCTCTTCAAACTCGGTACCGTGTTGCAATGTATACGTGTGTGTACGCTTTGATCATTACTACCTTTGACCCGAACCCATTACTGGATTACCCGAGTACACCTTTTTCCCTTTTTACCCCCATTGCCCACCTTCCTCTTCATCACATTCACCTTTTATCAAACCACTCACCGATTCTACCTTCTGCCTCATTAGTTCTTGGTTTGAGGGGGATCACCTTCACCCACACATGGGGAAACCACATCTTATTTTTGTCAGCCGCTTACTAATACAAGCTACGCAACAAAAGGGGGCAAAATGTAGACACCAAAATTAGGTCACACTCCCCTTGGTCCCTCGACAAATAACCACCTCGAACACACTCACCTAACCATGGCCCCTTTCACCCCACTCTAATATTAATTTAATTAATTTAATTAAATTAATCCATGTCCTCACAATATTTATTATTTAAATATCCTAATTAGATAATGCCCACACCATCCACCTCACCTATACACCTCATCTAGCCACCTCACCCTAAGACCTATTCTTAGTATGTTGTCATAACTAACTAAGACCTACCTAAACCCTAAAAATCAAATCCTACATTCCCTCTAACCACATTCCCACCCATTAGAAAGGAAGCTTCCATTCTAATCCACGGAAGAAAAATGAACGAGATCCCAGAAAATCAAGAGGATCTACCTAGTTTAGAAAACCTAGGAAATCCCACCCTAACCGATGTCGGTTACCCTAAACTACCACCGGTCAACCCGGAACTATCATCGGTTACCATTTAATCCCCAAAACAACCTAATTTTGAGGTTAGCACATCTTCTGAGAGCAAGAGACAAAACCAGAGCTGTATGCAAGCAAAACCAACATTCGTACACGCATCATAAGCACCCATACCAACATCAGAAGCACTCACAGAGCCATTTTCCTTCACGGGAGCATCCGGGGAAGCGCCAACACCACACCAAGTTCCTTCCATTTGATCACCCACCATTGCCAACCAGACATCAAGCTTGTACAACAATAAGTGTTTTGTTAACCAACACTTGTCCATTATCATTTTAGTAGACTCTTTTACTTTTGTTATTAGTTTCTACTCCCATTCCCATTCCTCACCATTTACCTCCATGTAAACTTGACAATTCCTTCACCCACACCATTGAATTACCCATACCCAATTTCTAGAGATCCTCGAGCATACCTAAGACCCATGTGCACCTTGTCATTGCCCTTCCCATTTCCATCGAGCCTTAGATATGTCACCACACCAAGTTTTTGATAAGTTTCCTACTACCCAACGATACCGATGCTTACCCACAACCATTTCCGGTTAATCTAAACTTACATCAGTCATACTAGACTCGACGTCGGTCTCTGTGTTTTTACTCTCAGACCAAGAACAAAGCTTAAAATCTCCACCAAATACCCAAAACAGCCTAGAACCAGACCTTGACCAATACCAATACTCTAATAGAGACCTTGACCTTCAGATTCAGTCATAGCTTAGCTGTCATGAATGAATTTACTTATTGTAGTCGAACGAGATACCTAAATCATTTTAACTACAGTAGGATTTCCTTTATTGTTAACATTGAGTTATTTTAAATAGTGGATTGATAGCCATCTAGGGAGTATCACACTTCCTGGATCTAGCACACGCTAGGTAGTCCACTGCATATACTTGTTTAACTTTTATTTGGTGGTCTTGTTTTCTATTTCAGGTAGTTCCTCCAAGCCAAAAGGAATCTCTCACGATTATATGTGGATCAAGAAGTCATATGCGTGCAATAACCTACAACTAGCATTTTAACATGTATTCCTCCTAGCCCTTTACCCTTATCTGTTTCGTCAATATTCAAAGAAACGCTCTAGAATCGTGTAAAACAAGAGTGGAACAACCACAACCATCCTCCAAAAAACTGAACTGAGAAACCAAGAAAACCAGTCACCGAGGACCAGAACAAGCAAAAACACAAAAGATAGAAAACAAACCAACAAACTATACACTGTACACGTGATTCTCACTTTGATTATGGGGAATCAATCCAGGAAATGCTTAAAATTGCTGCCTTTAACAGAAATTCAAGCAATTTTCCATCCAAATCCTTCAAGAAGGTATGCTCACCAATCCAAATGTCAATGGAGTAAGGGCCCATCCACAAGCATCAAATTTACCATGTTTGTCCTTGTTTTCATGTCTACTATCCCACAATAACACAAGATCCCCAATGTTCAAAGCTCGGGAGTGACCTTCTTTTCAAATAACTTTTAAATTTTTCTCCTCAACTCTACATGCCTTTGGTGAGATGCTCTCGTTTCTTCATCAAGTTCAACAATATGTTTAATGCGAGCCTCATATGGACTAACTTCTTCATCTTCTAGTTGTTGAATGAACTGATATGAGGACAGTTGCATATGTAGGGGAACAGAGCTTGAGTGTCATACACCAATTTAAATGGATTTTTTCCAAAGGGCTCTTTTAATAGTAATTACACACCCCAAACAACTAACTTCAGTTGTTCACCCCATTTTATTTTGTTCAGCTCCAAGGTTCTTCTAATAATTTTCATAAAATTTTTATTGCTAGACTCAACTTGTCCATTTCCTTGGGGATTGTAATTAGAGGCATATGCCAAGTTGATCCCGTATTCTTTGCACATTGACACCAAAGGTTTAACTCTGAAGCTCATGGAATTATCAACAAAAATTTTGACTGCACCCCAAAATGCAGATGATATGGTTCAACATAAAATCCATGGCAATTTGGCGTGTTACTCTTTTGGTGGGGATTGCCTCCACCCACTTAATGAAGTAATCAGTGGCTACAAGAATCCACTTATGGCCACCACTTGAAGGGTCTGAAATCTCACCAATTAAATGCATTCCCCATTGCTTGAATGGGGTTTCAATTGAGACATGTTGCAAAGACATGGAGCTTGAAACTTTCAGTCTTCCAGAGAAGCGCTAGCAACTCTCATCTTCTAACCAAAAGAGTTGTATCCTTGAAGAGATTTGGCCACCAATAACCAGCCCTCAAGATCTTGTGTGTTGTGACTCATCTAGCAAAATGTCCCCACAAACTCCTCCATGAAGATCAACAATTATCCCGGGGCTTCATATTCAAAGTGATGCGCCTTAAGAGAACTCCCTCGTGGTTCTTCCAAGCTAACCCATAATCGTAATGACATATTTCTAGGAAGCCAACTTAAGGGCTCTTTTTCGTTCTTACTCAAATGATCAGGGCGGTATAGATGTCTCGAGATAAAAATTAAATATTTGTACCACTCGAACTCATCATTTTCTCAAAGACATATACCCTTCCTTCTTCTATCTAATTTACCTCAATAGTTTGCAAGTTGCTCTCACCATAAACTTAACCAAGCACAAACCTCTCACCAACTTCGTGGTTTGAATATCCATGTCATATTCTTGCAACTTGTTCACCCATCTGCATCTTTTTCTTGAGACCTCCATCTCAAATAAGATGTCTTTGACCATGGTGTGGGGAACATAAGCAACAATTTTGGAACTTAGAATGTAAGGCTTGAAAATTTTTATTTCTTTCGCCAAGGTAAATGTTTGTTTCTCCATAATAATGTATTTCAGCTCATCCCCATACAATGCCTTACCGAAAAGGCAATTGGCCTCTCAAATTCTTCATCATCTTTTTTTCGCAACAAGACAAACGTAATAGTGTTTTCTGAAGCAAAAGAAAATAGTTGGAAAGGCTTCTTATAATCTGGAGCTGCTAAAATAGGGGCATGCTTTAATGCCTCCTTGATCCCATTGAAATCTTGAATGGCATCCTCCTCCCATTTGATGGCTTGGTCCTTCTTCAAGATGCCGGTGATTGGAAAGGTCAACTCAAAAAGTTTGATATAAATCCTGATAAAGTTTATCTCGCCCAAAGAAAGACTCGAATCCCCTTCTTGGTTCTTGGAATTGGGACCTTGCTTTGATGGCCTCTATCCTTTCTAGATCAATCATTACTCCTTCTTGTGACAAATGTTACCAAACAACTTTTCCTTCTCACTCTCAAAATGGCACTTCTTTGGATTGAGTGAAATGCCATACTCTCTTCATCTTATCAACATCTTTTCCAAGTGCAGCAAGTGATCACCTCTCTTCTCGGAGAACACGGTTACATCATCTTGGTAGACAACAATAAAATCATTGATGTAACCAACAAAAGCAACGTCCCACTCGCCCTTTGAAAGGTTGCTCCAGGTATTCATCAAACCAAAGGGCATCCTGACATATACATAAGTCCCCCAAGGAGTGGTAAAGGTTGTTTTAATTCTTTTTGATTCCTTCACCACAACTTTGTTACAACCAGAGAAACTATCCGGGTGGAAAGTAGTTCGTAACTAGTCACTAGCTGCAACATGTTTTCCATGTTTGGTAAAGGATACTTATCCTTCATTGATGCTCTATTCATATTTCTCAAGTCCACACATAACCTGATGTCACCATTCTTCTCTCTAATCGGTACTAGGTTTTCAACCCAAGAAGAATACCTTGTAGAGGCTGAATAATCCCCCATCCCTCATTTTCTTGATTCTTCTTGCATTTTAAGAGATATGAGTGGATTAATTAGCCTATGTTTCTACCTAAATGGTTTTGCATTTGACTCCAAGGGGATCTCATGTTGAAACATATCCTCTCTATATGCCTTTAGTTCAGAACAACACCAACACTATTCCCAAACTTGGAGCAAGCTCCATCAAACAATAAAGTCCAAGGAGAGCCTACCTATTCAAGACATTTACATTCTTCAATCTTGTGCTCTTTTCCATCAACAAATCCTACAAATTTATCAACATCAACACTTGTGTACAATACTTCATAAGATGCATTTTTGGGATCTTGAATAAGGTGCAACATCTTCTTTTCTCCATACAACTTGACAAGGCTGCCCTCAATTGGGATGGTGGCATAGGACATATCCATTTGAACACTCCCACCAACACTTGTAGCCCATTTTCTAGACAACAACATACCCCACTTGGTTGGGTAGTCAACAATAACTACATCAAGCTTTAAGTTCCTGCCTAGATAGGCTATAAGTTGTACCACTAGACCTTTCACACATCCCACCACTGGCACCTCTCTGGAATCCATAGCAATACACTTCCCATATGTTGTTGTTACCTTGATGTTCAGTTCATTCATAACTTCCAGAGGCATAACATTGCATGATGCCCCCAAATCAAACATACAGTTGTGCAACTAGTCTATCCTTAATGATCAGAGTGGTGAAGAATGGATCCACATTTAGCTGAGAATCTACCAAGGATGTCCCTAAATAAACCTCGTGTCATTCATCTAGTTCTTCCGATCTGGTAGTGTTTCTTGTTCTTCAATGATTGGAGGAGTCTCCACAATATTTACATTTCTTCCTAGGGCACTCTTCTCTTCTTTTAATCCAAAATACTTTAATGCCCGCTTCTTGTGCTCAGAATCCTAAGCAACTCAACAATTGGGCCGAGATCTTGATCGACTCAAGACTTGGGCAATATCATAAGGGATGACTTTGGCAAGGCAACATACGAAGGAAGGTTGACACACTCATTAGATGGCACATGATTTTTGATAGCTTGGGTATGAGGAGGGGTATGAGTTTTGTTTGGGACAGCAAGGCCCTTGCGGATGCATATTTCTTAGAGCCTCTTTAGGAATATTTGAAAGTAATGGATTTTTTGGCTTGGCCTAAGGCCTGGTCCGTTTGACAACCCTACTTCTTGTGTTATACTCATTCTCTTGGGCAACAACAATGTTCATTAACAACTGCTTGTCCGGATGGGATTCCTCCATCATACTTCTTTATCATTAAGGCTCTTGAATATTCAAAGTCATTATTGGGCAATTCAAAAGCTTGTATAGTATCTAATTATAAAGTATGAGAGGGAGGAAGAATAGGTACCGTGGATGCAATCCCAAAATCAACAACAATTCTAGCACTTATTACTTCAAATTGAAGTTTCCCCTTGTTGTGAGCTCGTGGATCAACCCATCATGCAAACATCATCATCATTATCATCATTATCATCATCATCTTCTTCTTCTTCTTGATGATCTTCGTCATATGGAGCATGGGGCATGAAACATATTTCACACCAATCAATGACATTTGTCTCTCCCACAACAACAATCGACGGCTAAAGGATCGTACCATTCTCTTTTCCCTAGCACGGGACTATTTATTTCCAAATCTAACAGTCCCTTAGCTCTGTCATTAGATCTCTGATCATTTCTATGATGATTTGTAAACCTGTCTTGGCCTTGTTGCTTATACTAACCTTGTGAGCTCTGCCCACCCCCTTTTCTCGGGCTAATTTGTATGATATTTCTTTGACAACCCTTACCAAATTTTTCACAACTTCCTCCAAATCAAGCCTTACTTGTTTGAGGATTTTGAGGTTAATTAGTTTTACACCCTCCCTTTTTGAAGGCTTTCCAATTGCCTTGCTTTTATTCTCAATTTACAGAGCCATGGTGAAGGCACTCGCCTTAAATTAGTAGGGTTTTTGTCCCTTAAGTAGTAAGTAGATTTTTTATCAAATGCATCTAAATATTTGATCAAACATGATTCATCACATGGCCTTAAGCTAACAGACAAATCTCCTCAAGGTATTATTAAATCTTGTGTTGAAATCATGTACTTGACTCATTAGGATTCTTCTTGATGTATTCAAATTTTGATAGAAGAAACCTAAGGTCGGCTTCTATCACCATACTGCAATCTAAATGCATTTTTATCTCTCGTCCAAGAATCAATGGAATTATCTCGGCAATGATTTATACTAAGTCCTTGCATCCTCTTCAAAAGTATGGATAAACAATTTGATATATACATCTTCATGTTCAATCTCAAATTATTCCATCATATTGATAAAAATATTTAAATGTTGATCACCAATTATAGTATTATTTCCTTGGAACTTTGGTAATCTATTTCTTACATCCTAGGGAACTGCATTTGGATAACTAGCCATCCCTATAAAATTTATAGGACCAAAGGTGTTTACAACAAATGGAGGTCTGGGTGGGGGTAGGGCCATGTTGTTTTGAGGAGGTGACCCTGGAGGAAATAAATTGATAAGGGGCAGAGGGTCTTTGAAACACAAGAGTATAACTTTCAAAATGGATATCCCCTAAAGGCCTTGTTTCTTGGAAAACCCTATCAACTTCTGAAAAGATAGGGAGAAAATGAGAAGCAAAATTTTCAAAATCAAATGAAGGCATCTCTCTAGTTGGAGAGTTCAATTTTACAAAGAGGCTACCCGATTCTGAAGCACTTGAATGGCGGTCTTCCATGATATGACGATCACTTTCATCAATGGAGATCCCTTTTTTGTCTGTGGCTGATCTCCAACAACTCTCCGTGCTTTTCTTCCTTCTCACTTTGTTTTCCTAGCTCTGGATATAATTTTCGAAAGCAGATCCCTAGCAAAGAAAGATCTTCTTCCTTCCATCTTTGCAAATATTAGTAACAAGTATCATTTGACAGGTTAAGACACTGTACTCATCAAGAATCGATCAACAGGATTTGCCACTAAGGATTTCCACCTTAGTTGTGGAAATGCACTAAAATATGATATTTCAAATGTCTTCAAATACTAGAAACTGGAAATGGAATGATCTCGACTTTTCTTTACCTATATTTATCAATGAAAGCTAGTGCACTAGGTGTGGAAACTGAAAGAATTACACATAGCACTTGTAACTTTGAATACTTCTTACATGCCCGAACACAAGATGATGTTTGAAAAATGTATTAGCACTTAGAGCATATAAGAAGTGTTTTACCAGGTTTGAATATGAACTACAATCACAATGTCCCCGGAAATGGTGCCAATCGGGTGTTGGTACCCAAATTGATTCTCCCTCGAGATGCTTTGAGCAAAGCATCACAGTTTGACAGAAGCTTGAGACAAATAGAGCATGTAGTGTGTTATTTTGTAGCCAGGGATGAAATGCAGCTTGCTCTTTGTCACTCAGATGTGGAGAAATGGGTAACACCCTCAAGAGGATTTGACCTATCCTCACTACTTTATGGTTGTGCCTTTCAACCAGGGTGAGAGGACCCTTTTTGTAGCCTATTGTTTATGGAGGAGATGGAGATATCCTTCCTTGTGAAATTATTAAGAAAACCTTGAAGAAAATATGATCAATGCAACAAAACCTAACTCTCATGAGTTGTCACTCTAGATAATGGAGATATTTTCTAAGCAAGGTTCAAGCTACCAAAGACAATGAATCCTAATTGTTTCTGCATGTTTTGGTAGTAAAAATTATGCATTTGTATACACACATGACAAACAGGGGTAGTATGGGTATGATTGGTTGTTTTTAAATGAATTTTTGGTGGGAGGTGAAGTAGGATAAAGTTGATTATACCAGATCTTTGGAGGGACTTTACAATAATGAGAAACTTCACAACAGAAAGCTTCAAAACAGTCAAGATGTTCCTTCAACTAGAAGGTGTGCTTCAATGGAGGCCTAAATCAACACGTTTTCACATAATATTTAAGACTCCAATACGAAGGATCGAATTAGAAGACTCAATTAAACACTATAGTTTCGATTAACCATGCCTAAGGTACACCCGAAGACTTACAGAAATCTTTATCAACAAATGACAATGAATTGATTTTAAATTTGTTTATCTCATCCAAGATGAAGGCTCTTCTTGAAATGAAATTGCAAATATCATTAAACTGATCACAGGGCACAAGATCATGTGTGATTTCACAAAAATTTAAGTATAAGATTGCAATAAGAACAAATAGAACCATTTGTAGACATTCTAAAACAAAGCAGACACTAATTGCTCAGAGTCAACACAGAATAACTCAAATTTGATTAAACTTATCAGCAGGGGAAAATTTCTAGAACAATCTTAGAGCTTTTCAATGGTGTACACTCACAACCACCTTGAGATGATCGAGTTTAACATAAAAGGGATATACAGGTTTCTCAAAATAGTCCCTCAGAAAGACGAGATTTATCAAGCTTTTTTCTTAGAAAATTAGTTCTGACCTCTAACACTCCAACCTTCCAACCTCCAACCCTTTTTATAGAAAAATCATGCCTATTTATAACATTTTACAACAGAGCCTTTTCCCCCAAAAATCCAAACATTGAATGCACCAGTGCTTGCCATGATTCCAATCGCGATTCCTAGAATCAGATCTGTAAAAAGTTGTCAGGTGCTCAAGGGGTGGATCTCTTCGAATATCTCTCGCATTCAACTCCTTCTTGTAGATCACTTTTTCTCTACTCGCCAACAACCTCCACCCCTAATCACAAATCTAGTTCTTTACGTGCTCGGGAAGGAAAAAGGAAGATCAGATCAAGCCCAGAGGTTAGATCTCATCTTAATGGCAAAAGATGTCCCCAGATCTTCCTCACCAAACTTAGATATCAAATTAACTCCCCTTCCCTATTTGGCATGCAAGAAATATCGAGAAATCATGAAGACTCGCATCTCCGGGGCTCTAGAGTAAAAATGGCGAAACATCGATACACATGCACATGTGCCATTGATTTCAATTTTGAATTTGGAACATGCACGGGAAAATCCATTTTAAAACGGGCATGCGGGTTCCCTTTTTTCTTGTACAACTTTTGGAGAAATGTAAAATTTTTACATTTTTCTCTGCACCTCCGCCCTTGAGAAATGATCCTGACACGTATCCTAAGGTGGGTCCTAAAGGAACCACAACCAAATTTTGCTATTTCACCTCTTTTTTGGAAAAGGGAAAATTTTCCAAGTTTTCCCCACATCTTCGTCTCAAAACCGGGCTCGACACATGTCCCAATGTGGGTCCCATCGAACCACACTTCCCTTTACACTTTTAACTCCTTTTTCCACAAAAGGAAAATTTTCCAATTTTCCTCCGAAGGTCCACACCTCCACCGTTGACTGGAGCAAGTTTTGACTTTTCTCTATCGGGCCCGCGGGTCATTTTGATGATTTCAGTTTTTGAATATTAAGGGGAAAAAAATCCAAGTTTCCCCGATGGCTGCTCCCTCCCCGCCTCTTAACATTTTCAAAGCCAAACTTGACCTTCTTCTTATCGGCTTGGGCCATTTTGAGATTTTAATCCTTTTGATGACAAGAGGTAAAAATTCAAGTTGCCTTCGATGGTCCGCTTCCACCCTTCTTGACTTTTCAAACTGCCACATGTCATAATGATGCATCTTGAGATGGTCCCCAAAAGTTGAGACCTTGAATGAGCGCGGGCTCACCATGTGTCGTTATGGCGCAACTTCAAAAACCTTAAGGCTTCAAAATGATTTGGCGGGGCACGCTCAATATAGAATTATACTCCATTTTTCCAAAAGGGAAAAATATCCAACTTGCTTCCAAAGGCTCGCATATCCACCTTTGACTTTGCTTTGCCACGTGTCCTTCCCCTGCCACTTAAATTTTGCTTTAATGAAAGCAGGTGTAGGGCCACGTGGTGGGTTCAATTTTTTTCCAAAGTATCCAAAAAGAACAAGTTCAAAAAACAAACCCATTGCACCCCATCCAATTAGAAGAAGCCACGTAAGTACCAAAAGAACCAATCGACCGAATTGGTAGAGCTACGGACCAAATTTGCCTTTTTGCCAAAAATCAAAAAGTGATAAGTTAAAGCATTTGCCCGCCATCCCCTAACCAACTAAAAGAAGCCACGTGACCGCTAAATGTTGAAGAATAATTTTGACAGGAAAAGGACACCCGCCAGATCGTCAAAAACATAGAAATTCACCATTCATGCCCAAAACCCTATTTTTTCGCTAAGGATGAAGATTTTTGAAACAAAACCAAGTGAATCATGGTTCCGAGCATTTTTTGACCATGGATTTGGATTTTTGAAATATAAATTGATCATTCTGAGCTTCCATGGTCAGGGAAAAATAGGAAAAATGGTAGAGCCCACGGATTTTGAAGAAATTAGGGAAAAATGGTGCTTGATCAAGATGAGCACCAATAGGGCGAATATTTAAAAATGCACAATCTCTATTAGAAATGGAAAAAAAAGTTTTTCAGGCCCATTTTCAGTTCAAATCTATCCTACATGGACAACTCTTTTTGAAATGATGAAAGAAAGAGTTCTTTACAAAAACCTTCACTAATCTTGAACCATCAATAATGGCCAGGTAAAATTTAAGCAGAGCTTAACTAGCTTGAATAGAGCTCAATAATGCAAATACCAAATGCGATTAAGTTTGTAATACTTTTGCACCTTAATTCGAGTTCCGAGTTCACTAGATTCAACCATGGTTAGAAAGTGCTAATATTATCAATACAAATGGATAAGGTTGCATACCTTCAGCAAAAGGACAAATCAACAAGAAGATAGAATCTGCATGCACAAGGAAGAAGACTTTCTCATCAAGCAAAACTTATTTTTAGCAAATTATCACTCATGCTTTTCTTAAAAATAGAACAATCGACTGCAGTTGACTGAGTTGTAACCAATGGTTGTTAATGCCTCTTTGTATTTGCATGTTCTGTTTTTATTCCTTTATTTATTAATAGATGAAGGATAAAAATAAGATGCATGGGCGAGTACAATTCTAGCCTATTTTTAGGAAGGGTGGGAAATAATTTTTCTATATATTGTGTGCTTTGGCAAAGCACAAGAGGAGGACTTTTAGATACAGAGTGTTGAAGTAATTTTCTGCCATTTTCTCGCTTTGAATGTGAAGTAT
Source organism: Taxus wallichiana var. yunnanensis (assembly GCA_018340775.1). NCBI lineage: Eukaryota > Viridiplantae > Streptophyta > Pinopsida > Cupressales > Taxaceae > Taxus > Taxus wallichiana. The sequence continues at coordinate 675,428,065 of CM031236.1, forward strand.
TTTTTGCCTTTCCAATTATTTTCAGTCTTGTGTATGTTTCCATTAATCTTGTGAATGTTGAATTCCGATTAACCATCTTATCATGTTTCAAATTCAGTAATTTATACATGATATTAATGTGTATGTGTAACTTAGCAGTATTGTTGTGATTTTATCCCTCAATACATTAAAGTGTTTACCCTTAATTATCTTCATAAAATTATTGGCTTGTGCATTAGAAATTCATTCCATATCAATTGTGCATGTACTCAGTCAAAGACCTCATACAAGTTTGGTGTATCACCTCAATTTTAATTTCATTTTACAGTCATCTTTTACCCTTAAACCCTAGAAAATCAGTTTAGGATACATCAATAAGGAACCAACCTTGATATCGGAGACTCACCTCAAAATAGGTATACCCACAAACCTGGGGTGTTTCCATTGTATCTAAAAGAGAAAGATAAAATTTGTCAAGCTTAAAACACCTGCAACCATCTTTCTATAGGGTGCACTTTCAAGAGATAACAATTTTTGGCATGCCGTAGGACCACGAATCAAATTTGCATGTAAGTTACAAATATTCATAGCAGATCTACAACAGATTTATAGTAGATAAAAGTTACTTTTGGGACAACAAGCTGCAGAAATTTATTCTAAATATTTAAAGATCTATTTGGCGACTCCGTAAAGATGATTTCAAACCAGTATTGTAGCATGTTCCATGCCTAAAGTGACTATAAGATCATCGGTAAGAGGAATTCCTTTTGAGTTTGTTTTTTTACCTTTGAATTCTGTAAGAAGGAGAAGAGTTGGTAATACTTTACCTTATAATAGGCCTAGTTTTGATAACCCTCCTCCTAATATTCCTTCACCACATATCAATTTCTCTATTCAGATCCCAATCTTTCAAATGGCTATTCAACCACCTAGGAATTTTGTGACCTTTACTAATGGCATCCCATTAGTAATCCCAGTTTACCATGACATCCCTAATTCTGCCATGAAAATTTTGTCATCATTCACTGGTGAAAATCAAGTTACACCTACAAAGCACATTAAAGATGTTGCAGCCTTATGTGCAGTTCATAATATCACTCATGAAGATGTGGCTTTGAGGATTTTAGCTACATCCTTTAAAGGACAAGCCTTGCAATGGTATAGAAATCTAGAGATTGGAAGCATAAGAACTTGGGATGATTTAGGTGAAAAATTGCTGAAACAGTTCCAAGATAATTCAGATCATTTGTCCCTCATAGAATAGCTATCTACTATTAAAAGATCTCCTCATGAATTTATGTCTAGTTTCAACATTCATTTTTCTAGAACTTGGGAAATAATCCTAATAAGTGTTAAGCCTCAAGTTGACCATGCTTTCCTTTATTATCTAAGAGCTTTAAATAGTGATATTTCAACTATGATTTAGTCTATGGGAGGTAATACTCTTCCGGATGCTTATGACATTGCTATAAAAGCTGAAAAAACAACCTTATTCAAGCCAAAAATTAGCACCAAGGCCTTCAATGCCTTTTTGGGTAGATTTAGCACCTATCCCATAGCCTATCACCATTGTGGAACCTACTATTACAGCCCCATCAAATGATGTGTTATTGAGAATAAAGTTTCATTACGATAAACTAGTAGACCTTATCGAGGCTCCTTATCAAAAAAACTAGCAAAATAGGCAAATTTCCCAAAGTAAATAAAAATTATAGGCAGCCTTATCTCGCAAAGGTAGTTTGATCCAAAGGATCCTACTCCATCTAACACTTTAGTCCCAGTTAATATGGCTACAGAAGAGTGGTGTCAACCTTGTAATCAACCTCATTCAGCTGCAAGTTTCCAAAATACTTTTTTGAACATAAGTCTTGTTGCACAACCTCAATCTGAGACATTGTTCATTTCTCAAATGGAGGGTGGACAACAAGATACTCAAGTTCATAAGGCACCTAAACAAAATTTAGTCAGTTTCAGTGAGGATGATTTCATTGCAATTACTACTAGGGCTCAGAAAAGGCAGAGAGTAAAAAATAGCAAAATAGGCCTGTTCTACCTACTATCACTAATAAAACAACAAATACAAGCCCAAAATTAGCTAACAGCATCTGTTCCTAAAAAACCAGGAGTTAAAGTTGGTAAAGAACAACAAAAATAGCTACAGCCTAATCCAAGAAGGTTATTTATACCTCAAATATCAAAAGCAACTGAAGCAGAATCAGTTTTCACCAAAGCCTATGCTAAAACATTAGAATTTATCTCTAAATTGTTGCTTCTTTTAACATTGTTGATGTAATGAAAAAGCATAATGTTAACATCTCAATGTGAGATGCTCTAAGTATTCCAAGACAACAAGATTTACTTTCTCATGAACTAGCTAAGCTATAGATTTCTTCAAAAATAAAAAGAAAAGGAAGTCCGAAAGCGTACATGGTCCTTGAATAATGGAACAAGACCGTATCAAAGAAGTTAAATGGATGGTTCATAAAGTATTAAATTCTCATGACATCAAGAAGTTACCACCATTTTATCTATCATCTGCTTATTAGAGAACATCTTGTTCATAATCGTATGGTGGACAAGTGGTACAAACAACATAATTATGCCAAAAGCAATTGCAGAAAAATTGGGTCTGTAGTATGAACCTACAGAAAAGAGTGTCCTATAGTTGGATGGAACTGCAACTAATATAGTTGGTGTCATCAGAAATCTAGAGGTAAAATTGCATGCTTGCCCAAATGTTTCCATTCTACAAGATATTATTGTTGTGGATTTACCTCCTTACTTTGCTATATGCTTATCTAGAGATTTCATAGCAAAGATAGGAGGTTATCTCTCTTCAGATTGGTCTTTCTTATTTTTCACTACTCATTATGGGACTAAGGTTACTATCAATTTAGAACCGTTAGCCATATTTCACATTGAGCCTCACGCTTCTAATGCAATAGCTAATTATGCGCCTTAGACCACTTCTTGATTTTGATAATATAGCTCATGTTTCAGCATTAGATGGTGTTTCTAACTAGTTTATGGATGAAAATACACATGAAGAACACACTCATGATCCTTTAAAAGAAGTTGAAGAACATTTTTTTGGTGTGTATTGCTTACATGAAGAAAATACACCAATTCCTTACTCATTCCAAAATAGAAAATGCAATGAAAGGGATTTGAAGCTTCATTTCGATGGAGCTAAAAATAAGAAAGGACAAGGAGCAGGTTTGATGCTCACTTCTCCAACAAACGAAAGGTATTTCTTAGCTTTGAGTCTCCAAATCTCATGCACTTGCAATGTAGATGAATACGAAGCATTAATTCATGGCTTACTTTGGGCTAAAAAGAGAGGTATTAACATGCTACGATTTTTGGTGATTATGAGTTGGTTATCAATCAAGTAAGAAATTTCAATGTTTGTAAGAATCCATTAATGAAGTCTTACAGACATAGAGTTTCAAACTTAATGGAATATTTCAAAGCTATTAACATCCAATCCATTCCTAGAATAGAAAATAAGCATGCAGATAGACTTGCAACAATTGGTGCCAGTTTTGAAGTGCTAGAACAAATTGAAAATAACAAAATTCAGCCTCATATAAAGCTAATTATCAGGCCTTCGATACCTGATAATGACTTGAATTGGCAAGTTTTTGAAAGTGATGATCAAATATGCAGGTTTTTGCAACAAGAAGTTGAGTTTTCTATAGTAAATCAAGATAAATTACAACACTTATATGGTGACCAGATTGTTCAATTAAAGACAAATAATCTACCCCAAGGTCTGGTCACATTAGAAGACATCTTTAGCATTGATGATCAGTTAAGGAAGGTCAAGACTAAGATGTCAACACATGCTTGATAACTATGAAGAAATCTCAGTTGATGAAGGGAAAATTTGTTTCTCGGAAAGGTATGTTCTTTAGCTGAAAAACATTATTTTATTAATCTTTGCAAGGAATTCAAAGATGTTTTCACTTGAAATACCAAGACCTGAAAGGGTTTGATCCTAGTTTAGCACATCATACTATTGAATTGCAGCCAAATTCCAAGCCAGTTAGGAAAAAATAGAGGCCTGTAAATCCCAAAATAGAGCCTCTAATGAGGAAAGAGTTATCTAAGTTGATTGAATCAGGTATTATCTTTCTAGTTAAGCATTCAAGTTGGGTAGCCAATCTTGTTCCTATTAGGAAGAAAAATGGAGAAATTAGATTATGTGTGGATTTTAGAGATCTTAATAAAGCTTCATTAAAAGATCACTACCCACTTCCAAATATGGATCAGATTTTGAGAATAATTTCTGGTTTAGATAGACTATCTCTTCTAGACGGCTATAGTGGATACAATCAGATTTTAGTCTAGAAGAGGATAGGTACAAAACAAATTTTACCACTAAGTGGGGTACTTATGCTTACAAAAGAATGCCTTTTGGCCTTTCAAATGTTGGTGCAATGTTTCAATGTGCAATGGACATGGATTTTTGTAGCTTGTTAAATAAATGCATCCTTGTTTATTTAGATGATGTTACTATATTCTCAAAAAATTCTGAAGAACATCTAATACACCTAAGGCAGACTTTTTAGTTATGTAGAAAATTTGGGATATCTTTGAATCCACTAAAGTCTATCTTTTCAGTACATCAAGGAAAATTACTTGGTCATATTGTTTCTAAGAAAGGTTTAGCAATTGATCCTTTCATAATCAAAGCCATATCACAACTATCATTGCCTCATCATAAGAAGGCATTACAGAGTTTTCTTGGAAAAATCAACTTTGTTAGAATATTTGTTCCAGATTTTGCAGCATTGGTAAAACCATTGACAACTATGTTAAAGAAAGAGAAGACTTTCTCTATACCAGGGGAGGGAAAAGGATTTGAATCAATCAAAGCAACCATCTCTCAAGCTCCTACTCTTGCAAATCCAAATTTTGATAAAGATTTTACAATGTATGCACTTGCAGGAGCTGAAACAATCTCAACCATATTAACTCAAGTTAATGATGAAAATATAGAACAACCAATTACTTTCTTTGACAGAGCTTGCATGATTACGAAATAAGGTACACATTTCTTGAAAAACAAGTACTTTCAGTAGTTAGAGGGCTAAAGAATTTTAAGTACATGCTTTCAAACAATAAAATTCATGTTCTTGTTTCTCATCCAAGTGTGAAAGCTTTCTTGTTAAATAAAGAATTGAATGAGAAAAGAGCAGGTTGGATAACAAAATTTATGGAATATGATGTTGATATCTGGGTTGCGAAGATAGTTCGAGGAAAAGGCTTATGTGAGAACCTAATTGTTGATATGGAAAAACAACATGAACCAGAATCAGAAGATCCAAAATAACATGCTGAAGTTAAGCATCAACAATCAGATGTCATGGTTCAGCCAAAAAACCAACAACCTGAACTTGCTCAAGAGGTCCAAGAATCAAGATGGATGACTAATTTAGTTAGCTATTTATAACATGACATCTATCTAGAAGGTATGGACAAAAATAAATGAAGGTATTTCAGATTACAAGTTGTACCCTATGTTTTCATTGATGGCATATTATTCAAAAGGGATATAAATGGAATCTTGCTGCGATGTGTTGACTATGACAAAATTCAACAATTATTATCAAAATTCCATGAAGGACCTATAGGAGGTCATTTCTCAGCATGTACCACAACCTTAAAAATTATGAAAGCTGGTTACTATTGGCCCAACATATTCAAGGACTGTTTTGAATGGATCAGAAAGTGTAAGAAATGTGACTTCTTTGTTGGAAAATAACGTTTAGCTTTGGTGCCCTTACAACCTATTTCAGTTGATTAGCCTTTTATGTAGTGGGGTCTTGATTTTATTGGCATGATAAACCCACCTTCTTCATAAGGACACAAGTGGATTTTGACTACTACAAATTACTTTACACATTGGAATGAAGTAATAGCCTTGAAAGATGCTAATGAAACTTCGATACTATCCTTTTATGAAGGTATAGTTTACAGATTTGGTGTTCCAACAACTATCATATCAGATAATGCTTTAGCATTTCTTAGTGTAAAGGTAATAGATTGGGTTGTTAATCATGAAATTTATCTAAGTTCTTCATCTAATTATTATCCACAAGGTAATGGGTTAGCTGAAAGTACTAACAAGAATATTTTAAGGATCATCAAAAGAACACTCAAAGATAACCAGAGAGCTTGGCATTTAATGTTGAATTCAACACTTTGGGCTGATAGAGTGACTCCTAAAAGATCAGTTGGCAATTCACCATACAAGCTTGTTTACGGAAGAGAAGTAATAATTCCTATTTCAATTGAATTACCCACATTAGATTTGCTGCATCAAATGGATTTTCTTGAGAATGAACCATTGCAGGTTTGTTATGCAAAATTAGTGGAGTTACAAGAGCCAAGAGATCAAGCTCTTTTAAACATGGAAAATAATCAGAAATAGATGAAGAAGACTTTTGATAAGAAATCCAAATTCAAAATCTTCAATGAAAGAGATATTTTGTTAAAGTGGGATGCATAGATCAATCATAGTTGAAATATCGTTGTTTAGGGCTATAAGATAATAAAGAAAAGCATGATCAACTTGAGGCTTGACACTTGTTGGAATTCTTTCCCAAGTTCTGGAAAAATGAATATTGAAACTAGACATAAATTCATGAGGACCTCTTTTAATGGTAGACAATTGTTCTATGAGGGATAAATGATCTGAATTATCTTGAAATTGTTTCAACAATTTACTACCTAGCTCATCTCAAGTTCTTATGCTTCCAATCTCTAAATTTCTATACATGTTGACAATTTTTGCACTTGTGCAAAAATGGGCAACTCAAAACTTCGTTACGATGGATAGCATTGGTGAAGTATACCTAAGCTAGGGAGTTTCCTTTTAGAGAATATTGTTACTATTGAATTAATTAATGATTACATGAAATCTGTAGCTATGTGTGTTTATTAAATATAATAGATCACATAGTCTATAATTTCATGACTATCTTCAACAAAAGAACACAAAGCCCCGAAGGACATTTATGTTGCCTTGATGAAGACATCCAATTGCAGAATAGATGAAATGCTAAGTTTTGGAACAACAAACATAATTGCATATTGTAGAAATCAAAGTTCATTACTAGGTGTTACAAGTATTCTTTAATGTTATTTCCTTCATGATTAAGACATTCAATTATATTACTGAGTTGTTTAGTTCATCATACAATCCATACAAAAAGTTGAAATGCAGAAATAAATACACAACTCATTTTCAGAATTCAATGTTTTATTCATAAGGAATTTCAAATGTTCCCACACAAGCCATGGGATGTAACTAAGAAGTAAAGTACAACTACTGAAATAAGAGGTACACATGCATGAAAGAGAAAATAGAGGAGTATGAGTGAACCCATCATTTCCTTGGGTCTTCTCCTTTGGTTGATGCATGTTCATCTTCATCTTATTCCCTCTTCATCTTCATAACTGGAAGTACTATATCTGAAAAAAAATAAAAGAGGAATATTATCAGTTAAGAGCTCAGGGTTAATCCATATTCCTATACTGTCCTAATTCATGCATATGGATCTCTTAACAACAAGAGATATAAATTACTTGAAGATCAAAACTGCATACATGATTTGCTCACTCAGAAAGAAAGAGAAAGAAGAAAAGAAAACCATGGACATAAGAGAGGCCAAAAAGCCTAAATATTTTCTAACTATTTTCTCAAGTGTGCAGGTGTAGATTGTAGAATCAAGAAGCAATAAAGAAGTCTGAATACCCATGCCAAAGGAGTGATACCCAAATCTAGGTTGTAATATTTCAAGCCATAATTTTAAAAATACATGTGCAAATATAGATTTTGGAAAAAATAATTCATTCAGCAGACAATTAAAGGTTCATATACAAATTTGTTACAATACAACTCAAAGGAATGAATAAAGTTGCAGATCTAAGGAAGAAAATGTAGATCCTTGCTTTGATTGAGAAAACCATCAATGGGTATTAAGGAATTAGAGTAAGGATCAAGAACTCACTATTTAAAATTGAAGCAGAGAAAACCCTCATTGAATTCAGATCCAAAAATGAGAACCCGGAACATGAGTCTCAACTCAGAGATCAATGTTGATTCCGAAAATCACATTAATAATGAAAAGGAAAAATGAGTATCGAGTGTTTTAAAGATGAAATAACAGAGATAAAGTAAAAGGGCAAGCTCAATATTGATCAAAATGAGCAATATACAGTCAAGAGATTTTATATTAAAAAAATCCACAACCATCTTAAAATAATGATGATACAAATGCCATAAAAGTAATAGATGGTAATTTTTGCAGAAGGACAAAGCTCACAAACCTCAACAATGGCAGCCATAGAATCTTCGTAGAGCTTCATAGGACACAAATCTTTTGAAGAAAAGCCAAACTCAAAGCAACACAACTAGTCAAATCAACCAAATCTTGTAGTATAAGCCAACCCAGAACTCAAAGTGATCAAAATGGTGGTTGTTAAATAATAGAGAGTTCCAAAGCCGAGCTCAATAGAAAAATAGATGTAGATAAACCGAGCTCGAAATATCATCTCCAATGGTTGTTGTCCAGGGTTAAAAAAATTTTTGTAGAGTTCCTTTAGCTCAAATAGAGCTTGAGAATGAAAATATGAAAGACTTAGGGTTTCGAGTGTTTTATTCATCGATCAACAACCACGAATCAAAAGTACAAGATCAATGCTCAGAATTGATCACAAAAAATCGATGCAAACCCCATAGCTTGACACATTAAAATGGTGGGTCTTTTTGGTGAACTTAGCATCTTTTCATCATTTTGTAAAAGTGTCAAATTGACCCGTAGGCCCAACAAAATCTAATTGGATGCGGCATGGTGGGGCCATTTTGCAAAACTTGGCACTTTTTCTTTTTTTGCAAAATATTCAAATTGGTTTGGTGCCCGATGTGGAGGGGTGGGAAATTTTTGTGTTTTAAGGCATTTTGGAAAAGGGATTAAAGTCACAAAATGACCGCATCCCCGCTTCATGTCAAAGGAAAAATTCAAATGTTGAGCCCACATCAAAAGAGTCAAAGGAGAGAAGCGGATCATTGGAATGTTTTTTTCCTTTGAAACTTTTAAGATTTTTCAAAAAGGAGTAAAGTTTTAAAATTTCCCATGAATCCATTGAAGACCGAACAAAGCCACGTATTCAATAAGTGAAAAGCGATCATCGGGTCAATTTGAGAATTTGATCCTTTTGTAAAAGGAGTAAAGTCAAAAAGTGCCCGTGACTCCACTCATGCCATCAAAAGCCCAAGGCAGAAGGGCGGGTCGCTGGAACTTTTTTGATTTTGAAACTTTGAACCTTTGTTTTAGAAAAAGAGGATAAAGTTGAACATGACCCCGATGGCACCAGATAAAGACACGTGTGGGGCCCAAAGTAGAAGGGCGGGTTGAATGTTTAAAAATGGACAATCTCTATCAAAAACAGAAAAGAAAGTTTTCCAGTTCCTGTTTTGGTTCAAATTTGTCCTATATGGACAACTCATTTTCGAAATGATGAAAGACAAAGTTCTTTACAGACACCTTCAGTCAAGCTTGAACCATTAATAATGGTGGTCAAGGTAAAATTTAGCAGAGTTTAGCTAGCTTGAATGGAGCTTAACAATGCAAATACCAAAAATGATTAAGTTTGCAATACTTTTGCACCTTAATTTGAGTCCTGAGTTCACCAAATTCAACCATGGTTAGAAAGTGCTAATATTATCACTACAAATGGATAAGGTTACATGCCTTCAAAAAAGACAAATCAAGTAAGAAGACAAAATCTGCATGCACAAGGAAGAAGACTTTCTCATCAAGCAAAACTTATTTTTAGCAAATTATCACTCATGCTTTTCTTAAAAATAGAACAGTCAACTATAGTTGACTGAGTTGTAACCAATGGTTGTTAATGCCTCTTTGTATTTACATGTTCTATTTTTATTCCTTTATTTATTAATAGATGAAGGATAAAAATAGGATGCATGGGTGAGTACAATTCTAGCCTATTTTTAGGAAGGGTGGGAAATAATTTTTCTATATATTGTGTGCTTTGGCAAAGCACAAGAGGAGACATTTTAGATACAAGAGTGCTGAAGAAATTTTTGCTAGTTTTTCCCTTTGAATGTGAAGTATTTTCTGCCTTTCCAATTATTTGCAGTCTTGTGTATGTTTCATTAATCTTGTGAATGTTGAATTCCCTGATTAACCATCTTACTGAAAAGAGGGTTTAAAACCCGTAGCGAGGATCACGAGAGACGATGTGCACATCAACAGCGGACGTGCGAATGAAAGGTGAAGAGATATCGGGAGAAGCGAGCATCAACCGAATGTGTGTGTAAAGATTTGAAACATGGCGAACTGTTAAGCCATAAAACTCTCCTTTATCTCATAGATCAATGGGGTGTACATATAGGAGGTACTTAGTAACCCCCAAGTCTTCTTGCAATCATGACAACTTGAGTAGAGAGGGGAGTTAGATTCCCGGAATAGAAGTGTAACTCCCAATGAAACATATGATGCATTGACGTGCATTGACGCCGACACGTAAGAGAATCTCATAATGACCTCTAAATGACACATGGACCTACGATATCACCTAAGTGAGATGACTCACCTAATGATGTGGAAAATAACACACACCAACACTTACCCTATTGCAAAAATTCAATAATTTCGCATGATATTAATGTGTATGTGTAACTTAGTAGTATTGTTGTGATTTTATCCCTTAATACATCAAAGTGTTTACCCTTAATTATATTTAGAAAATGTTGGCATGTGCATTAGAAATTCATTCCATATCAATTGTGCATGTACTCAGTCAAAGACCTCATACAAGTTTGGTGTATCACCTTAGTTTTAATTTCATTTTGCAGTCATCTTTTACCCTTAAACCCCAAAAAATTAGTTTAGGATACATCAATAAGGAACTAAACTTGATATCAGAGACTCACCTCAAAATAGGTATACCCATAGACTGAGGTGTTTCCATTGTATCTACGAAAGAGAGATAAAATTTGCAAGCTTAGAACACCTGCAACCATCTCTCTACAGGGTGCACTTTCGAGAGATAATAGTTTTTGGCATGCTTGGTGGGACCACAAATCAGATTTGCATGCAAGTTATAGATATTCATAATAGATCTACAACAGATTTACACAAAAAAGTTACTTTCGAGACAACAAGCTGCAATAATTTATTCTAAATATTTAAAGATCTATTTGGTGACTCCATAAAGTTGATTTCAGACTAGTATTACAACATGTTCCATGCCTAAAGTGACTACAAGATCATCAATAAGAGGAATTCCTCCTGAGTTTGTTTCTTTACCTTTGAATTATGCAAGAAGGAGAAGAGTTGGTAATACTTTACCTTATAATAGGCCTAGTTTTGATAACCCTCATCCTAATATTCCTTCACCATGTATCAATTTCTCTATTCAGATCCCAGTCTTTCAAATGGCTATTCAACCACCTAGGAATTTTGTGACCTTTACTAATGGCAGCCCATTAGTAATCCTAGTTTACCATGACATCCCTAATGCTGCCATGAAAATTTTGCCATCATTCATTGGTGAAAATTAGGTTACACCTACAGAGCACATTAAAGATGTTGCAACCTTATGTGCAGTTCATAATATCACTCATGAAGATGTGGCTTTGAGGCTTTTAGCTGCATCCTTTAAAGGACAAGCCTTGCAATGGTATAAAAATCTAGAGATTGGAAGCATAAGAACTTGGGATGATTTAGGTGAAAAATTGTTGAAACAATTCCAAGATAATTTAGATCATTTTTCCCTCATAGAACAACTGTCTACTATTAAAAGAGCTCCTCATGAATTTATGTCTAGTTTCAACATTCGTTTTGCTAGAACTTGGGAAAGAATCCCAACAAGTGTTAAGCCTCAAGCTAACCATGCTTTCCTTTATTATCTAAGAGCTTTAAATAGTGATATTTCAACTATGATTCAGTCTATGGGAGGTAATACTCTTCCAGATGCTTATGACATTGCTATAAAATTAGCACCAAGGCCTTCAATGTCTTTTTTGGGTAGATTTAGCACCTATCCCACATCCTATCACCATTGTGGAACCTACTATTACAGCCCCATCAAATGATGTGTTAAAATTTTATAGACTTTTGGAAACAAGATGACTTCAATTGATAATAAAGTTTCATTACCTAGCAGACCTTATCAGCAAAACCAACAAAATAGGTAGCCTTACCAGTAAAATCAAAATTATAGGCAGCCTTATCCACAAAGGCAGTTTGATCCAAAGGCTCCTACTCCATCTAATGCTTTAGTCCTAGTTAATATGGATACTGAAGAGTGGTGTCAACCTTGTAATCAACCTCATTCAACTACAAGTTGCCCAAATGCTTTTCTGAACATATGTCTTGTTGCACAACCTCAATCTAAGACATTGTTCATACCTCAAATGGAGGGTGGGCAACAAGATAATCAGGTTCAAAAGGCACCTGAATAGAATTTAGTCGGGCCAGTGAGGTTGATTTCATTGCAGTTATTACTACTAGGGCTTAGGAACATGCTGCAGAGAGTAAAAACAACAAAATAGGCCTGATCTACCTACTATCATATAAAACAACAACTATAAGCCCAAAATCAGCTAACAATGCATTTGTTCCTCAAAAAACAACAGGTGTTATAGCTGGTAAAGAACAAAAAAATAGCTACAACCTGATCTAAGAAGGTTATTTATACCTCAAATATCAAAATTAGCTGAAGTAGAATCAATTTTTGCCAAAGCCTATGCTAAAATAGTAGAATTTGTCCCTAAAACTTTAACATTTTTGATGTAATGAAAAAACATAATGTTAACATCTCAATGTGGGATGCTCTAAGTATTCCATGATAACAATATTTACTTTCTCATGAACTAACTAAGCTTGCGATTTATTCTAAAACATAAGAAAAGGAAGTCTAGAAAGCGAACATGGTCCTTGGAACAATGGAACAAGATCATATCAAAGAAGTTAAATGGATGGTTCAGAAAGTCTTAAATGCTCATGCCATCAAGAAGCCACCACCATTTTATCTATCACTAATTATTGGAGAACATCTTGTTCATAATCGTATGGTGGACAACGGTGCAAGACACCCAATTATGCCAAAAGCAATTATAGAAAAATTGGGTCTACAGGTAGAACCTACGAAAAGAGTGTCCTACATTGGATGGAACTCGCAACTAATACAGTTGGTATCATTAGAGATCTACGAGTAACATTTCATGCTTGCCCAAATGTTTCCATTCGCAAGATATTACTATGGTGGATTTACTAGTGAATGAAGAAAGATTTTCATTATGCAACATTAGAGATATTATGATAAATCGAGATTACTAATGGGCTACCATTAGTAAAGGTCACAAAATTCCTAGGTGGTTGAAGAGCCATTGAAAAAATGGGATCTAAATAGAGAAATTGATACGTGGTGAAGGAAGATTAGGAGGAGGGTTATCAAAACCAGGCCTATTATAAGGTAAAGTATTACTAACTCTTATCCTTCTTACAAAATTCAAAGGTAAATAAATAAACTCATAAGAAATTCCTCTTGCCGATGATCTTTTAGTCACTTTAGGCATGGAACATGTTATAAAACTGGTGAAATCAACTTTATAGAGTCACCAAATAAATCTTTAAATCTTTAGAATAAATTGTTACAACTTGATGATCCAAAAGTAACTTTTACTTATTGTGATTCTGCTTTGTAAATTATTGTTAAATTAGATCGTAGATGTAATTCATTGTCCCACCGGGCATGCTAAAAATTGTTATCTCTCGAAAGTGCACCTGTAGAGAGATGGTTGCAGGTGTTCTAAGCTTGCAAAAATGATCTCTCTCTTTCATAGATATAATGGAAACACCTCAGGTCTATGGGTATACCTATTTTGAGGTGAGTCTCTGATATCAAGGTTGGTTCCTTATTGATGTATCCTAAACTATTTTTTGGGGTTTGAGGGTAAAATATGATTGTGAATGGATTCAAAACTGGGTGATACACCAAATTTATGTGAGGTCTTTGACTGAGCACATGCACAATTGATATGAGAATGAGTTCTAGATGCACAAGCCAATAGCTTTCTATAGAATATTAGGGCAAACACTTTGATGTATTGAGGGAAAGTATCACAACAATACTATTAAGTTACACATGCACATTAATATCATGCAAAAATTACTGAATTTGCAATAGGGTAAGATGATTAATCAGGGAATTCAACATTCACAAGGATTAATAAAACATGCACAAGATTGCAAATAATTGAAAGGAAAAAATACTTCTCATTCGGAGGAAAAATGGCAAAAATATTTCAACACTCATGTGTCTAAAAAGTCCTCATTGTTCTTTGCCATGCACACAATATATAGCAATAATTATTTTCCCCACCCTTCCTAAAAATACGCTAAAATTTTACTTTCTCATGCATCCTATTTTTACCCTTTATTTATTAATAAATAAAAGAATAAAAATAATCATGATAATAAAAGATACATTAATAGCCTTTGGTTACAAAAATACCATTCAGTGAAACTATAGTTGGTTGTTCTGTTTTTAAGAAAAATCATGGGTGAATAATTTTGCTAATAATAAATCTTGCTTGATAAGCAAGTATCCTTTAATGTGCATTCAAATTTTGTCTTCTTGTGCCTCGATGTGACATCTCAACTTCCTCATCCACTTGCTTCCTTGGTGCACATGCAAAAATTACCTCCTGTGTGAGAAAAATCAATTCAATTAATGCAATACTTAACAAATTTATCCAACGTGTGAGGACCACTTTTGATTTGCATACTTGGTCTTTATCATTTTTATTTTGACCCACATCAAGCCCATCATTGTACATGTAGTTTATCATTGTAATTATCTCCTGCATGGACATCCCCTTGATAATCCTTTGGTATTTGATCATAGCATATTTCTATATACTAACTTACCTTTTCTTATGCCATCATTGTTTTTCTTTTGGATTGACCACCCTTGTGGACTTAGCACATTATTATGTTTTAAAATAAAACAAGGGCTCATTGCCATCTTATGCACTCAACCACCTTTTAAATTATAATTTCCTTGTAATTCATGTGTCGGATTTTGCATGGTTGATAGCAATTATTATTTTTAATTTATATGGAGCAACTATGGTCTAGACCTTAGGAGGTCAAAGAAAATAATATTCAATGGGGTTAGTCCCCTTCACCATGATGAGTCACCCCTTATTTTGTCTTTGGTATCGAGTTTGGTGGTAATTATTGCATAATCAATAAGGCTTTGGCATGGTTTGCTACGTGGCACTGTGCATTGGAAATAATAATGTGTCTAGACCATATGATCTCCACCACATGATGCTCCTCCATTGATTTTAGTACACCCTCGGTTAGGGTTCCTCCATTCGAATGCCATGTTGATAATTTTTTAACTTTGGTTGAGTTCTTGGTAACCCCTGGTTTGCATTGAACTTTGTCTTGGTTCTTGATCGTTGATTCTCTACCCTTGATGACCTCACACCATTGATCGTGTACTAATTTGATCTTAGGCAGTCGATCTTGAACCCATCATTGATAGGGTAAGGGATTAGATTTATCACTTGGCATCATTGGATTATGTACCTACAATTTTGAACCATCGACTTTAACTCAGGTTGAGTTAGATCTGCATGAGGTTGAGTTGGGTTGATAAAAACTCAACCCTAACTCATTGTTTACTTTCCACTTTTCATTTCACGCGTGAAGCTTTGGAAAAAAATTGTTTTAGGCCACCATTTTTGTTCTTTCAAGCTCAACTCTTTACTAGATTGGTCTTTTGTAGCTCTCACGCATCTGTATTTTGTTGTTTTTGATTTCTTGAGTTTTTGAGTGGATTTGGTTGACGCTCATCATTTTTGAGGTAACCTTCAAGATGAGTTTCCTCTGCAAAATGGTTTTTGAGTATGGGAAGCTCTGTGAGGTCTTGCTAGGTCTTGTAGCCACCACTTATCTTTATTCGAGATTGAAGTTTTGTCGTCTTGGTCTTTTATATCAAAAGGATGGTCGTTTGTTTTTTAAGGTGGATTTATTTTATTTTTAAATATTGTAATTGCTTGGAATTTTTAATCCTTTATTAGCACCGATTTTCAAAAACCTTGGTTTCTTGTGATCTCTAACACGACCTTCATCTACGAGCTTAAATAAGCTTCCACGGTTGTTGTCATTCTTGAGGACTTTTAGGGTTCGAGATTTCAATGAATTGGAATTGGTAAGTCACCCAAACTTTGAGTTTCTCTCCAACACTTAAAAATGTGAAAATATTTCCTTGCGGCTCATATTTAGGGTTTTCCTTGATTATTATGTTTTGAATATAAAATGGGTATTCCCCTTTTGCTCAAACTCACTAGATTTGAATGTTTGTTGATGTGGGTATTGAAACTTTTTCATTTCTTTCAATTTTGTTCCATAATTTTTTTTTCAAATCTTGTACTTGACCATTAAGTTTTAAACATACTGAAACAATGCTTTTGGTCTTCAAAATGTACCTATTTTATTCTACTTCTTAAAGCATGGCTGTCTGAAAAGTTGGATCTCCTTTTAGTGTGTTATAACTTGCTTTGCATCTTACTCATCTAACCATGATTTTCCTTCAAGTCCTGAATATGATATACTTTTGTACATAAGTTTTCCTTTTATTTAAGAAACTATAACCCCATGGATCCAATGTATCTTATTATATTGAAGTGTTGCAATAATTTACTATCCCTATAAATGGAGAAATCCATCTTCTAAAATCTTGAGGCTCTTCTATCTCATTAAGTCATGATACTTAATTGTAGTCTATTTTGATGTATTATTTTTGATGCATCATCAATTTTGTACCCTGAGTAGATAACCCGGTTTCTTCAAGGGAAATTGTAACTCGTATCAATAACAATAGTTGAAACAAATTATCTGTCTGTGTAATTTTTTTGTTCCTTGATTGGAAACCCTTTAGAATTATCCTTGGTTACTCTGTGAAAACAATTTGTTGCTCTGGTACTGTATTATGCCCATATTTTCAAGCTGATTTGTGCTTGATAGTTGATACTTACTTTGCTCAAAATTGTGTCAATTACATCCTTGAATACATTATTTTGAAGATATGTACTTAAAGCTTATCTGAAACTTCAATTACCTATGTATTGAAACTGGATATATAATTGGAAGCAATTGCTTAAGTTGAATTCTTGAATGCTTGTAGCCTGAAATGATCACTTGAAAAGCTTGTATCTTGAATCTTCCTTTGATTGCATGGTTGTTATGACTTTATATTTAGAAAAATGACTCTACTTTTCTTGTCTGTTGTATTCCATTGGTATTGAAGCATTTCTTTATCTCTTCTGTATCATTTATGTATTTGTTCTGATGCAATCTGAAGGTGTGCACTTGTAATTTTAAATTAGCACTGTAACAATTCATTTAGATGCTTCATAGCTTGTTGTTGGGGCTGAAATCTGGTAACTGTTACTTGATCATGCCATGCATTTTCTACTTTCTGCATTACTATTTGATTTACATACAACTTTTAAAGTATGTATTAGTTTGAAACAACATGATGGAAAAGTGCAAAATGTCTATTTTACATGGCGAAGCCCTATCAAAATTTCCTCAGATTTCCTTTTTCATTTTGTTTCAGTTGTAATATTATCTTTCTAGTTAGTTTCAGCTTTTATATTCGATTCTTTTACTTCACCTATTTTAAAATTTGAAACATGTACCGTTGTCTTTGAATGGAAGTAAGCATGCAAGCAATATGTATAACTCCTATTTCTAGAATTTTGCATTATTCCTTAATACTCCTGTCTTATTTATTCTAGACCATATCTCTTGAAATTTGAGTTACATTCTTATTTTCTTCTTAATAAAGCATACAAGTGTGTACTTACCATAAATATTTTCCAATCTTGATGTACCATAAGATAATTAAAAATCATAAAAATTTAACTTTGCAATCTTTTTATCTAAAAATGAGTGAGGACTTTAAGACATAATTTTATTTTCTTCTTTTGAAGTTCAAAAACTACAAAAAAGTGGGACACATTATATGCTTTGACCCTTACACTTAAAAAACACTAGTAAAAAAAAAAAAATTAGGATTTTTGGCCTCTCTATGTTCCATAGTGTTTTCTCTTTCCTTCTTATTTATGAGTGAATAAATCATGTATATTGTCACATAAAAGTACTTTTATCGCTTGTTCCTTTGATCCTCATGTAATTTATACCTCTTGTTGTAAAGAGATCCACCTGCACGAATTTAGATAGTATAGGAATATAGATTAACCCTGAGCTCATAAACTGACAAGTTTTCCTTTTCTATTTTTAGGTATAGTGCCTTAAGCAACGAAGATGGAGATGGAACAAAGCTAGAGCTGGAGATGCATAAACTGAAACAAAAGAAACCCCAAGGCAATGATGGGTTCATTCATACTCCTCTATTTTATTTTTCATGCATATGTACCTCTTACTTCAATAGTTGTAATTCACTCTTTAGTTACATTCCACGACTTGTGTGGGAATATTTGAAATTCATTATGAAGAAAAATTGAATTTTGAAATTGATTTGTGTATTTCTTTCTACATTTCAGCTTTCTAAATGGATTGTATGATGAATTAAACAACTCAATAATTTAATTGAATGTCTTAATCATGAAGGAAAGAACCTTTAAAAATACTTGTAACATTTAACAATGAACTCATCACTGCCATATGTAATTATGATTGTTCAAAACTTAACCCTTCATCTATTCTGCAATTCAATGTCTTCATCAAGATAACACATCTGTCCTTTAGGGATTTTTGTTCTTTTGTTGAAGATAGTCATGAAATTGCAGACTATGTGATATGTTACGTTTTGTAATAGCACATATAGCTACAGATTTCATGTAATCATTAATTAATTCAACAAAAACACTATTGTACTGAAATAATCTCCCTAGATTAGGTTCACTTCATTCTTTTGCTATCCATCATAAAATTTTCAAGTTTCCCATTTTGTCACAAGTGCAAAAATTGTCAACATTTCCTCTAGGACCCAAGTTCTAGGTGGGTCCAACAATTTCTCTTCAGAAGTAATCCCCTAGGAAAGAATGTCCCAATAGTTCATTCATCCTTAGGCCACCTAAAATGATAGTTGGGTCGACCTCTTGTTTTAGGTGACAAAGATAGGTTTGAAACTAGGAGATCTTGTTACATGAACGCTTTTCTCCATAACCATAATCTAGAACTTTCATCTCCCATGAATCAAAAAAAAGTGGGTGTAGAAGCTTCACGAGTGCAAGAACTTAGGCACTCTAAATCTACCCATGATTCCATAGCTTTTGATTGAAGGGGAATAACTATATTAGCAGAGGGACACGTATAGGCACCCTTACGAGAAAAGATATTGAGATCTCTGCAGTGAGCGAAGGGTTCTAGATCTCCTTGTATTGTAATAGTGTGTCCCTCATGTTTTAACTTGATGCACTGATGAAATGTTAATGGTATGGCCTACATGGCATGAATCCATGGGTGGCCAAGAAGCATATTATATGGAAGTTCCAAGTCTAAGACATGAAACTTTGTATTATGACAAGTTGGTCCTACCTCCATTGGCAATGTGATTGTCCAATGAATCCCACTCTACATTGTCATAAGTGGTTATGGTAATAATATGGGACTCTAGATATTCTTATGTATGTCCTAGTTGTTTAATTAGTTTCAAAGTGCATATATTCAACCTTGACCCATTGTCCACAAGAACACATTTTATTTTCCGGCGGGTAACAAATACCTCTATATATAGGGGAGATTATGTGTGCGATCCTTCACAAGGGATCTCCTTCTTATCAAAGGAGATGTATTCATTGGTGTAATGCTTCCTACGAAGGCTTGTAGATGTGAAGGGTCTATTTCCATTGGAACTCCTGACCCCTAGAGAGTTTTATAAGATTTCTTTATGCACATGCGATATCTTAAGAAGATCCAAGATTGAAATCTTGGTAGATTTCTTCTCAAGTTTTTCTAAGAGGTTGTTGTTATCCCAATTTTTCCCCGCGAAAAAATTGATCAAACACGACCCCAAGTAGGAAGAAATTCAAGAAACGGTTCCCTTGAAAAACCCACGCTTCAAATCCAATGAACAAGTTATAGGCGGGTCTAGTATGGAGGAGCATGATCGGGGAAGGAAGGAAATAGTTTTAAAGGAACCAGAGGCTCAAAGGAGAAGAAACGGAAAAGGTTTAAAGGCTTCAAGCTTCACAAATGGTTCAGAGTGGGCCCAAAATGACTAATTATGGAGGAGATAATGAAATTTGTGAAGTGTCTCAACAACACATCTTCAAAGGTTAAATCCAAAAGTGGAGACTCAAACAAGCACCAAGCCTCCACATGTCCAGAGCCCCAAAAGTTGCACCGGCCGTTGAAAATTCTAAGAGTCAGCGGAGGATGCCAAGTGTCTTAACGCATTACTTCAAAGGTAAAACCCTGAGTAAAGACTCAAACTTGCACCATCCCTCCACGTGGCCAATGGTCAATAGATGTAATATTTAAAAGTGGCCCTAAATTGGTTAAGTATAAGAGTGCAGATGGAAGGCGCCACGTGTCTTAACGATGCTACTTCAAAGGTAAAATCCTGAGCGGGTTTTTAAATGAGCGTGGGCCTTCCACATGTCCTAGGTCCAAAAAGGGACAGAGTCGGGGGTGAATAGTCAAAGTAGAGGTAGCCAGCAAAGGAGCCAAGTTTCAACATGACACTATTTCAAAAGTAAAATTTGAGCCCGGTTTCCAAATAAGCGCCAAGCCTCCACATGTCCCCGGTTAGGTGTATGACCCCACCAAGCAAAAGGACTTAGCCAAAACATGAGGAAATTGAGCAAGCCATGGAAGATGCCACATGTTAACCTGACAAAAATTCAAAAGAAAAATCCAAAAGTAGTCCCCAAACATGCGCTAGCCCTCCACGTGTCTAATTTCCAAAAGACCCATTTTGATAACTGGTTTTCGCCATTTTTGTACGGGCCTGATTCAAATATTCAAATGGGCATATCTTTTGATTCAGTGCTCAAAATTCAACAAATTTGGCACTGTTGGAAAAAACTCAACCCCATCTACGCCATGGAGATATGAAACTTTAATTTTGACAAGGTCAGGTGGGTGAGAAGTAGGAAAACATCTTTGTGCCATTAATATAAGATCTATTTACTCCAACAACCAGATCGGATTTGATTTGATCCGCCATTCTTCCTCCTTCAACATGCCAAACAAGTAGTCAAGGAAGACTTTACAGATTATAGGTGGATTTGAAAGGGGCATTGATTGATAGTGGTTGATATTTCAAAGCAAGATTTAATGCATATCTCAAGGTGGTTGAAGTAGGATTCAAATTCTTCCCTCCTCTCTCTCATTCTTCCTATATATTGTAATGAAGGGGCATATTCAAAGGGTTGTTCATCTTTTCTCTCCTGCCCCCCTCTCTCTCTTTCTTCCTTAGGGTAGAATGTGGAGTCTAAGCCTCCTTTCAGGGCTCTATAATGGAATTTCCTTGCCTCTTTCCCACTGATGATGTACCGTGTAACATTTTGGAGCAATAAAATCTGTTTTGTGATGCATCTATCCATCATTGGCTTATTTTGTTCTCTCTTATTACCTCTCATCATTGCAGGGTATACTATGCATACTTTGATGTTTGTTGCAGGTTATGGGAGCTGTGCTTAATGGGTTTTGAAGTGGTGTTCTATGTGAAATCTATCTCTAGTCTGTGGTGCATTCTGTCCACCCTCTCCTCTACTCACCTCTCTCCATTTCAGGTAGTCGGATTTGTGATTCAACCACTTCCTTTTCTCGTGTATCATCGCTTAGTGTAGGATCTTTCACCCTCTTTGTCTCTCTCTCTCTCGGCCCCTTAGAATGGTTAGATTAGGATAGAATAGGTTCTTCCTACACTGGAGTAGCTTGTGGAAGGTAGATTAAGAAGAAAGAACCGAGTTCTCTGGAGGTCCATCTTAAGTTTTGCAAGTCCCACATCTTGAGAGATGGTCCCATGTTGTGCAATCACATTGAATTCCCCACTTCACACCCAGGCCATTCGGGGGTGCTGTGATTCTACACTAATAGTTGTACCGACCATCCATCTGGGGGTTGATGGAGAGGGTTTAGGCATCATGAGATGGTCCCACCTTGTTACCACAATACAATCCTTTCCCTTGATCCTAATGGTATTCACATGGTCATTGGAAGAGTGGATACATCTAATGAGCGAATCGTAGTGATTATTGTCACTCTTGGTATAGAGATAGTTCACAGCCTTGTAACTTTTGGATGAATCTCCTTGATCTGGCCTTTTCTCATCTGACTTTCCATGTTTAGGGAATGGTTCTTTGAATATCCCCATCTTTTTGTTTGGTGTTTGAATTTTCTCCGGGTATCAACTTCTATCTCTCCATTGTCAATGAGATCTTGGATGTAGTGGTGAAGTCTTAGGCACTTGTTTGTCTTGTGTCCTTTGACATGATGCAAATCACAATAGTCATGCTCTTTGTACCATGATAGTTTAGGATCATTGTCATCAAAAGGTTGAATTTTGGGATGAGTCACCATGTGGGCTGAATCCAATTACTTCAATATTATAGAAACAGGCTCATTGGAAGGAGTGAACGTTTACGTTTAGGTGGTGGTTGAATAGGTCCTTTGGTTAGTTTAAAAGGTTAACCTTCTTGTACTCATTTGGAATATTTGATTCCGTCTCCCACCACATTCTTGTTTTTGTTAAAGATTTTTAAATTTTCTGTGGGATTGGCATTTTGATTATCTTTAGAATGTGATTTGATTGTTTCTTTGTAAATGAGGGATTTTCTATTTGTATTCCCTTTTCAATGGCCTCCTCGAATGTATGAGCACAATGAATTTACAAATGAAAGTTATGTCTAGGTTTAGATTAGGCACGAAGATGCTAACAAGCTATTTTTTCGAAATGCACAATGGAAGCAATTGGATATTCCTCACCACCTTTGCAAGGTGATAGCAAATGTTTCATTAAGGCATTGTTTAGTATTACAAAAGTCTTTCATGGTTATATCACTTTCTATGTTGTACGAGAAATGTTGAACAAACCTTTCTGCTAGTTCAGGCCGTGTGAAGATAGATCCATGAGGTAATCGAGTGAACCATTATAAGGCTTTTCCCCTAGACTCTTAGGAAAGAGTCGTATGAGGTAATTTTTGCTATATGCCACTTCTTGGCATGCCATGTAAAAATCTTTCACATGATCTTGTGGATCGCCTTTCCCTCTCGTATTTTTCAAATTTTGGCATGTCAAACTTCTTAGGGAAGGGTTGAAGCATCATAGATTTATCGAATGGATGGGGGCATAACTCTTTGTATTGGTATTTCATGTTATTCCCAACATTAATTTCTTGAAGGCTTATAAGCATCACTTTCATGGACTGCATTTCTTGTGTAAGTAATTTCTATTTAGTAGGAGAAGCAGGGATATATACATGATTGTATTCCATATTTTCTCCTTCTTGGTTTTCCATGTGAAGTTCACTAGCTTTGACCTTAGGTTTTGTCTTATGCACATTTTTGTTCATTTCCTTTTGTACATGAGATGTGAGCAACGCTAATTGTCAACTAAGGTTTTGGATTTGTTGTTGAATAGTGACTTCTTCCTCAAGAGGTTCTTCTTCTTCTTCGTGGTGTGGAGGTTGTTCTACATTCTCATGTTCTATTCTAACTTTACGTGGTATTTTGATGAAGGTCATTTTATAACCCACCATATTATAATTTCCTAAATTGTACGTGGAAGTGTGGCCATGTGTTAGGATATCATCTTTGTTAATGAGAGGTTGTTCCTCTTCATTAGCCTCTTTTATTAGTGGTGTTATCTCATGTTTTATAGGCATTCTAGCTCCAATTCCACCACTCATACTAGCACATGATCTTTGTTTCTATAAAGAATCTTGTCAAACAAGGAGGGGTCAAAGTCAAATTATGCTAGCGTGGTGATTCTAACTCATCACCACTATGATCTACCATCTCCTCCAATTCTTTCTTTGGAAAATAAAGGCCCAAGATCATGGCCAATAAAGGGATTCGACCCTTGTTTGTTTGAATTTTCCCAAGTTTGTGTTTGTCTTGTTTCCAATGCCTACTTTTTGACTCCTAATCTTGTTTTAGGGGCCATGATGTATGAGAGTTTCACTAAGGTGTTTTTGAATGTGTTCAAAAGATAATGATTAAGCCTAAGTGAAATGTAAAAATAATGTCAAGAGTTCAAGAATTATAATGAATTTCAAAGCACAATAAAATGTCCACTTTTTTGTATGTTTTGTACCTTTATAAACATGAATTTTCAATTTCATTGATTTTCTAAAGGTAATAGCCACAAAACTGTATGCATTCACGAAATTCCACAAACTAACGGAATGTTGTGTTTAGAGTGTAGAATACATGTATATTTTTATAAAAAAATTGGCTAAATTTTTGGTTTATCTTAATTTTATTCATACGTTGTTTCTTATGTTATAAAAGAGGAACGATTTTCCCCGGTGGTGTTTTTAAATGAAAAGTTGTTTTTTCACCATGAAATTTTAGATATATGTTCAAGATTTGACTTTTGAGGTCCTGTCAAATTTTTATATTTTTTGACTTATATTTTTTAATTAATTATTTAGTAAAAATATTTTTAAATAAATAGTGTACATATGTCTATGCCAATAAATTTTAAGATTTATATCGAAATTGAGTTTTTTTTTTCACAGGTACGAAGAAGACTTCAACAAATAGTAAGTTTATTTTTTCAATTTTTTGATATATTCTACTATTTTTCAAATTTGGTTGATTGTGTACTATTGATTGTCCTAAAATACCATATGTTAGTAAAAAAAATAGATTTTTAAAAAATGAAAATTATATTTTTAGAAAGCTAATAAAAATCTGAATTTTGTGTTAAAATTTTGTAATTTTACTAGTTTGTTTACCCTAATTACGTGGCACCTAAGTGGCGATTTTGGCTTACAATTATCCTCCAAAAGGATTTGGCGCCAAAATGTGCCACTTAGGTGCCACATAAGTGCCACTTAGGGGGTTCACACGAACAGGGGTTCACGTGAACCCCATTCATGCGACCCCCCGCCACCAAAGTGCCGCCAGAACGCTTCCCTTCTAAATTTAATGTTTTGCAATTTTGTTTTTATAACTACGGTGTTAAAATAATATTGTTCATTTTTAATGTTTTAAATTTGATTTTTACATTTTTTTTTGTTTTAAACTAAGTTTGGTTTTTTTTAATTTTAACCAAAAATGTAATATGTTATTATATTTTTGAAAAAATATTTTTTATTATTTATATATAATAGAATTGACTTTAAAGCATATAGTTATTTTATTTAAAAATATATTATAAAACTAAATAATTGTATATTAAATTTAAATTCTATTAAAATTAGAAAAGTTGTTTTAAAGTTATAAAAAACTAAAATTAAAAATAACCTAATTTCTAACCTAATTTCTATTGAGATTTGTATATAATAAGAGTTGCATGCATGTGTAGTTTTGTATCAAGTTTACTCTTAGAAATTCATATCTATCTCGATTTATGTGTGCAGGTGAAAATTATTGAAGTGGATGAATCATGGGAAATGCAAAGAATGAGAAACGAAAAATATACTGAGGAAGAGAATGCAGAGAAGAATGCTAGAAGATCAATTCGTAGGAAGGCACAAACAGAGAGAGAGAAGGCACAACAAGTGAAAGAAAAGGCTGTAAAAATTGGTACATACATAGAAACCCTTGATAGATCATAATTTTATTTTTCATTCTAAGGTAAATATGATAATATGTTTTTTAGATTGGGTAAAGGCAAGGGTTTTGATAGGATCCCATAACCTAAAACAATAGAAACAATATGTGAAAATAAAAGGCTCTAACAAAAACAACGTAAGAACCAACCAAGTACCGAAAAAGATCCATTCAACGAAACAATAATTGTTGAAATATCAATAAAACATGGTAAAAATATTACAACCACTCAATAGTATAATTTGGATCTTGATCTAGCCATCTACTTTGTTTTTTTATTGCTTGTTACTCTCTAGGAGACATGGTTGTTTTATCTCTTAGTTAAATATAGGGTTTCTATTTAACATCAACTTCCATTCTTCAACATCCTCTCTCACCTCTTAGAAAGGCTCTATTTCAGTACCCACCAACACCTTTCTAACTTAATCCTCATATAATTGGGTCATTCCCAAAAAACAAGAACCTTTGTATTCCTCCCATCTATATCTCTATAGTTAACCCCTTGACATTTTGTTTCTTTATTCTACATTTTACCTTCTCGTACATCTTTCAAAATTTGGCATTTTTCACCCATCGTGCTTATGTGTTCCATTCAAAATAATTTTCTATCTCTGGATATAGGCCTTAACCCAATTCCTCTTTATCAAGGGTAGCCTCTAAATTCTAGCTCACCATCATAAGATTAGCTCCCAAATGGGTCATATTCCTTATTTACTTATTGTTTATCTAGCTATAATATATGTTTTTCCATTATTTAGGTATGCTTCTATCATTTTCTCCTTTCTAACCTCACCTTTTCTCACTCATCATTTCTCTCTTTCAGCTGCGAAAAGGTTGTCTTCGTCTAGATACAAACATGATCCTCTCAACATACCTTTATTTCTTAGCACTCTTGCTTTATCCACATACTCTTCATGTGGAGATAAAACACCTTCCAAAACACTTTGCAATGTAAAGAACCACATTAATTTTTTCCTTGATTCCCTCTTCCAAACATCCCATTATATCATAGATCATTTTGTGAGAATGATTAAGTATGATGCATAGCACAAGAGATCCTAGTCGAATGAAATATTAGGCTTGTACCATGCCATATTTCATAAATTAGATAGCTCTAACACCATATATATATATATATATATTTATGAAAAAAAATAATTGAAAGATCAAATGATGACTTGAGCCAATATCTACTGTAAGGAAATTTTGATCTCCTAAATAAAATATTAGTTGGAAATTTCGATCTTTGTTCATTTGGAGTAACAAAGATTCATTACACATGCTACATCAACATTAAAATTATAGCTATACAGATGCATATTAAAAATATAATAGTGATTTAATATTTGATTACTCCATACTACCTTAAATAGTTTCTTAGTTGTCTTAGACAATGTATGTAAATTTAGATAATAGTTTCATCCTTGATTATATATATATATATATATATATATATATGTTATGTCCCATCAACTATATAATGCACATCAAATCCAAGTTTTATTGAACCAATGCATGGTAAATTTATTTTGAGTTAGTAAAACTATTCCTCTACATACTATTTTCTGTCACAATGCATGAAATTTCCTAAACCTTTTGAGATTCACACTAAGGCATCCAAATATGCATTTGGTATCCAGTAGTCATCCAACAAGGAAATTAAGTTGATTACTAAGTTTAGATACGTTCGATGACATGGTGAAAATTTATTCCACATAATAAATGTGAACTATGTGGTATTTTGTAAGAAAATAAAATAAAAAGGAAAGTGGGAAAAGGGAAAGTAGGTTTTAGACCAAAGTAATCAATAATAGATCATTATGTCACACTCGACGTGCTTCTAAGTTGAAAAAGTTCCTGAATACAAATGCAAAAGTATTGTTTAGTCGAATCAGAATTAAAGAAAGCCAACCTAAATTGGTTGAATCAGAAATTAAATGTGGATTGAACTTAAGATTTTGTAGATGGAAAAAGGAGAAAACTATACTTGCACAATAATGTTCTTAGAATGTTAATCGTAACTGAGATGCAATTAAAGAAATGATGTGTTGTGGGTTTGCCGTTCCTGAAGTCATGTTTCTTGTGGTTGGTCTCATCACAGTATTCATTTATTGTGAAAAAGTGTGGTATCGACATTCCTATTTCGTTTTCATGTGTGTATGGGAGTCGATGACTTATGTGATTGTCGTATGTGAGTCAAGTTTCGTACTTGATCCCTTGTTGTCAGTTGTGTAGTGAGCAATGTAAGTTAAAAAAATAAAATTATCCTGGTATATTGTTTTTTTATTATTGGTAAATAGTTTTTTGAAAGGGACTATACCCTTTTACAACAATGCTCAAAAGCAAAATTTAACCCCAGAAATCCCAACAAAAGAAAATAGCCAAGAACCAAAGAAAAACAAAACAAATGCCTTCAAAAACAAATTTAGAAAACAACAACTTAACAAAGAACACACCGGCCCAAAGAATTGTGCGCTTGGCCATTTTCCCAGATGTAACAATAATAGCACTAACAACGACAAGAATCAAACCTTGTCCAGTGGTGGGGGGTTTAGATTTGACATTACCCTTCTTTTTCTGATCCACCACTGTCCATTCAGGATTTCCTGCATCCAATGCAATCAAAGCATCTGCAATGGATTTGATGTGGATGTGACCCATAGGAAGGGGGCCAAACTTCCTTAAACACTGAATCAACAATCTGCGAGCATAGTCTGTAGGTAGTTTCTCTATGTTGGCCTGTGAATCAGCCATTACGGGTGAGTCAACTTGCAAGGGGGCACTAGAATCCTCAGCCGGATCTGAGTCAATTGTGAGATGTTCAGGAAGAGAATCCTTCCACCAGGCAGTTTTGGTCTTTCGTTTGGAATGTTCACAATCGTTTGTAACATGACCAGTTTGGAAGCAACGCCGACATCTGAAGGCAAGTCTCTCATAGTCAATCCTCTGTACCCAGAGCCTTTCTCCAATCTGAAGATTGATTTCTGCTGGTAAGAGTTTGGAGGTATCAATATCAACCAGGATTCGAGCAAACGTAGTATGTGTTTGAATGGAGGTCTTACCATCAACTGCCACACATGAGCCAAGAGTATCTCCTATAGCAATGAGACAAGATCTGTTCCAAAGTTGTAATGGAAGTCCTGGTAAACGAACCCAAATCGGGTAGGTATCAAAAGAATCCTTTAACGGGTCGAAGGACGGATACCATGGTTTGGACATCAGCCCATGTTCCCCCAAACCTTTGTCAAAAGATTAAATCCCTATTAGCGTGGGGTTTCAAAGACCGCAATGAAGTAAGCTTTAGCACAGGGATAAAGCTCAATCTTACCTTGTATTTTTTCTCTCCATCTCTGGGCTATCCATTCATGGAGCTGAGAAAGCTTAGGCCAAAATTTATGGAATCTGCATATGAGACCCAGCTGGGAGAGATTTTCCTCCTCCTTAAGAATCTTTATAAGTAGATCCTCCTCGATTTTCAGCGTCGGGACCTCCTGGGAGGGTTTTAAGAGCTCATTTCTGGTATTCTCCTTTTGTTTAGAGACCACTGAAGCATAAGAAGTGGACTTATCTCCACCAGAGGTTTTTTGAAGTGAGTTGGATCTATCCATGCTCTTGAAAGAAGATCCATCATTTTTAAATGATTCATTACCATTGTTGAGATTTGTAGGAGAGACCGAGCCAACTTTACCTGTCCCAATGGAGAGACCCCTATTTTTTGACAGGTCGGAGAAACTCTATCTCGGATTTTATTTAAAGGGGGGTCTTGATTAGCATCAAAAGCCATGTCAATCCAAGAGATTGGTGATGTATTTTCCATGCCAATTTTATAGGCGCTGCCATCGGTTTTGCACGCAAGGGACATGTTCCCAAAGCTGCCGCCAAGGAGAAGGGCATCTGTTTAGATTCACTGCTCGTGTCTCCTATATTCCCATGTTCGCTGATCCAAGAATAGTAGAGAGCTTGCAGACTCCACGAACGTGTAGCAACCATGGCTGCATGGCTAGGGTGGTGGCAGGGCATAGCTAGGGCACGACGGCAGCGCGCGGCAGAGCCGGGTGCATCTATCTTGGTATATTGTTGTTGTAATTGTGTGTGTGTAAAATGCGTACGACAAATATCTTCATTAATGAGGAGTACAAATATATCAACATTTTGTTTGGTCCAATGGTTGCGCATCACAATTCAAAGCCTCTCGCCCTTTCTTTGCACTCGATTGTTATCATCGTCATCACAAAATACCTAATTTATGGAGTTTTTAGAGTGGTCATGGGAAGGGAGAACACGATGGTGTGGGTGTACGCATGAAACATGCTCTAAAGAAAAAAATCTTTGATTATGAGGGAGATCGATTGATTTATGCCCATTCCATTGTTGAATGGTGTAAGAAACATTTTGCCGTTCGGGTTTCAACCTCACAGTTTCAACATCACATGCTTTAACCCCACATGATTCAACCCCACACAATTTTTTTTTGGGATATAAATGATATACATAGGCATTTAAAACATAGATGTAGATCTTGATGTGATTTATTAAGTTCTACAAGTTACAAACTTTTAAAAAATTATTCTAAATTTTGATGTTTGTTTTAAAATTTATTAATCTTTTGAGCATGATTAATTGAAGGTATTGATCGAAGGACAAAGTATGGATGTGAAAGGATTCCTAATTCTAGGTCTTTACACTCTTTGATGACTATGGATAGTAATAACTAGGACAATCTGTACAAGAGATTATTCTTGTTTTTGTTATGAATGCATGAAAAAATCATATTCAGAGTGCAATAGTAAAAACATGGGTATGTAGGTGAGTGGAAGCAAGTTACTTTAGTTGTGGATGACACGTATGGATAAGATTATGATGATAGTTTTGAAGATGTGCCATTAATTTCAACCGATTATGAACGCATATCGGATTGGTTAAACAAGGTATGTTTTATTTAAGAGGATTGTATAATTTGATAATAAAATATATATATGTATAATTTATAGTATACATGGATCATTGAATGTTTCTTTGCATTTTGTTATAGGTGATGTATTTGCAGTCATTGTTGAAGAATACAATATTGAGAAAGTGGAGTACTACTTGTTGTGTTGCACAAAAGAGAGAACAAAGCTAACATGTTAAATAACAAGTGAGGAGACAACATTTTATACTGGCTCGGTTGTAGTGTAGGGAACATACTTACAACAAGTGAAATCCCTCCAAAGTGGGATTCACTTTGTTGATTATAAACCAGAAAAAAGGTGTATCATTACACCCATCACATAATTACTATAGGGTTATAATTGCATCAGGTGAAGACTAAAAGTGGTCAACGTAAAAAATGGAGACTAGATGTAGAAGACCATGACAAAATTTACAAGTCATTGAACAATGAGCAGAGCCACTTGGTATTATATAGAAGGACCTAGAATATTATATATTGATGTCTTCCAGGAATAAAATATTTTATCTATTTTATTTGTCATTTGGTATACATATTTGACAACTTTCTTGCTATGATATTAAGCATTGGTTCATTAATGATGTAATGTTGTTCCCTAGTATCTCCAATAATATTCTTTCCATATATATCAATGTTTATATCATGAAGGATTTGGAAACTTGAACTACACACACACACACACACACACACACACATTAACAAATGAGTTTTAAAAACTTAGTGTTAGGTCTACCTAACATGTCTTGTATTGAGTTACTTCTTCACTCGTGGATGGATGTAAAGCAATGGATATTAATTTATATATTATTTTTTCCTCATTTTAGTTTCTCTTTTCCGCATCTTTTATAACAATTTGAAACAAGTTCTTAGTGTCAATAAATCTAACTTGAATCATTTAAAATTTCATGTGAGAAAAATGATAGACAATTAAATTTTGATATAGACAATTAAGAACTACATGACTCAAGGTATTGAAAGATATTATGACTCAAGGTTACCATTTGAGTGTCCTAAAAATGTACCGATGGTGGTAGAAATGCAAGTGAACATATTACAAATGCACATGAAGAAAGGTTTGCATCAATGCATCACACCATGAACCTGAAACTAGTGAAGCACTCATGATGAAGATAATATTGCATAGAAGTGAATATAACATTATTTCTTAGGAATATAACATTATTTCTTTATGAGGTAGGTTGCCACGAGTTTTATCTCCAAAGACTTTGGTTTACAGAGAGGCGTTTTACGTTAGGTGTTTTAATAGGATATGCAAAATGAACTTAAGCTTTCATCATATATGATTCAAATCATAATTTTCAACATTAGATGTGCAGTATGACATACTTATTTTGATCAAGATGAAATTTCATGATATTCACTAATGTTATCCCTTGCATTAACAATCAACCATCACTTAAACATGTTCACTACCCAATATATATTGAATACATTCTTAAATTAATCTTTATAACTTCCTTTCTTCCCATCTCCAAATAAAGTCAAATTTACAATTACATTAAAATAGTACAAATCATGGAAATGTATTGCATTACATTTACTTCATTTTCCATCATTTCGCACACCTACAACAACATGAGTTTATATTTCCTAAGTTTTAGAGAGAGGATAGATAAAGAGAGGGAATCTATTATTTTCACAAGATTTTAAGTTACTATAGATTTTTAGAGAGATAGTTTAATACTAACAACACTTTCCTAGAACAATGAATATTGAATTTGGCAATATTTACCTAGAGTCAAATTTTGAGTTATAAGACTTAGTAGTGATATGAATAAAAAAAAATTTAAGGTGGATAGGAAATGGCCTTTGAAAATATTTGACAAGTGCATAAGTAAAGAAGCATTCACTAAGCCATGGAATGTTTAATGTAACATAAAGTATTACTAAATTACCTAAGCATCAAATGATTCAATATAGAATTTTAAAGAAGTTTACAATGTTATATCACAAAAATGAAGGGTATTTAATATCTTATCTATCATTATACCTATTATGATATCATCAAGAGACAAAAATGAAAGATAAGGGGGTGTCTTATATTCACATCCATAATTGTAAATATACATTGGAACTCATAAAAATATAATAATAATACACGTTTCTAAGACATATATCAAAATATAATAATCATGTCTAGAATGAGTATGAGTATATATACATGTCTAAAATATCTAAAATCATGTCTAATGAGTATATACATGTCTAAAATCTCTAAAATCTATAAAATATCACTGAAGTCTCCTCTGTGCACTAGGGTGAGTGCCAGATCCCTCACTACGCTCCGTTGTACCCCATGCATGTTAAAAAAGGTATATACACATCGAAACTATATATAACATGTACCATATATTAAAATTTATAAGTAAAATTCTACATTAATTTATTGATTAATTAAGTACAACATATATGACAGATATGTACAATTAATTACCTCAAGTATATCGTCCCCTGGGTGAATGTTGGGAGTATCTACACTATGTGTAGATATCTGATCTCCTGTAGATCCCTATGAAACAAAATAAATAAAATGTAAGAAGTTGATAAATAAGTTTTTTGATTAAATCTCATTAATTTCTAACATTTCAATTTAGATTGAATATTAATTCTATTGAAACACATGTATATATACCTCTGCGGAACACGTCTCCAAATCTATGGGATTGCCACCCATGACCTCAACACCATAAAATGCGTCGCCAGTGAGGCAACTCGACTTGGGCCTGAACATCAAGATCCATGTTGTGCTCGGAAAGAGCTATGTGTATGTCACATGGGTAAATGGTGTGGGCTGTGAAGCTCCCCACACTGGAGCAAAATCCTAAACACACAAGTACATGTTTAATTTTAATATTAATAATTGTAATGTAATGATTAAATAAGTGCGGTAGGACATAAGTTGGATTCCTTTCTATAACCTTCCAGTCATCAATATAGCAAACTCCCGAACCTCAAATGCCTGTCAAAATTCAAAAGGAACTTGGATATCAATGTATGAGTAAATGTTGAAAGAATCAGATTGTGTAGCAAAAATATAGCATAGTACTTATAGATGTCATAAAATCCATAAAATCTTGTCTAAGTACCTTATAACAAAGCAGACATGCCTAATGACCAGCATTCTACCATGTGGCAGACAAGCCAAATCATCAGGATCATGTCATGTATCTTGTCAAAGATAAAAACAA
Organism: Taxus wallichiana var. yunnanensis; assembly: GCA_018340775.1. NCBI lineage: Eukaryota > Viridiplantae > Streptophyta > Pinopsida > Cupressales > Taxaceae > Taxus > Taxus wallichiana. The sequence goes on from CM031236.1 coordinate 675,462,018, forward strand.
AGCATGGATTCAAATTTTAAGTTGATGAAAGGTACTGAGGAGATCATGAAATAAGATCATAAAGTACTTGGAAAATATTCCATAAAAATCAACATTAAATTATCAAAACACTTGATCAAAATTTCAAACCATTAACACATGTTTACAGAGTTGTCCATATAACGATTTTTGTGTCTTGGACTATTTTCATAAGACAATTAGAAATTAGACACCATAAAACCATCAGGATCTGTCAGGTTGAAAATGTAAATTTGCTTAACCCAGAACTTTGCAACATGCAAGTTTTAATCAAATAAGGTGACTCTTGCCAAAAACACTTCGGGAGCTCATGTGATTTATTTAGGTGAAACACATAGATTCATGGGAAATTGTCTTCATGAGGCTATGAATTATTCTTGGAATTCTGATGCATCTTTGTAAAGTCATAAAACTTTTTCACGTTGTCAAAACAAGTAATAGCAGAAGATGCATCTATCTTCTTGTGATCTGCTTATTTCCATCATCTCCTCTTGCGGAGAGGTTCTTCCCCTCAATCGGATTGTTATTCATTGCAAACTTTCCAGTAACAATGTTATTCTCTTAAAGATCTAAGGCTTTCAAAGTCCATATTATGAGAGTTTTTGGAAATAGTTGTATGGATTTATCGATTCACACACAGTTATTTCCAAAAACTCTATTCTCAATGTTATTTTCTGCTGAAAAGGAACAAATAAATTTTTTGATTATCAATGAGGTTACATGGGTGTGCATGGGAATATAATTATAACTCGTATGAATCTTTTCATTCTTATGATCCATAGGAAGTATTCATATGATCCATAGAAGTATTCATATGTTACGAGATTTTGATGACCCATGCAAGTCACATTGGCTGCCATCTAGTTAGTAGTTAACTAAGTTAAGCCCTCATATGTCTTCAGCATGGAAAGAAAGAAAGAAATTGTATTAATGTCCCCAGAATGACCAAATTAAGTCAAAGAGACTCAAAAATAAATGTTCAATATTTAATTAGGAGTTCCACAAGGAACTCCAACAACCAAAAATAAAATACAGAAAACTAAAACTAGTAAGCAGTAAAACCGAAAAAATGGAGGCATGAACACAAACAAGGAATCATGGATAGGTCAGTAAACACAACCGCATAAACTATAAAAGGAAACAATCATGTGAAAGAAAGGCATGAACACAAATAGGGAATCCTTAGACAAGTCAGTATATACATGCCAAGTGCCTACCAGGTACATACACAATAAATTGTAAATATTTACATATTACAAATAGAAATATAATATAATAATATATAGGCATGTATAAACAGGTGAAGGAACTTGTACGAAAGGTAGAGTACCTATGAGGTGAAAGGTCATGCTGCTTTAGAACTACCCTTGGTGACTAATGATACTTTAATTAGGTACACAACACGCCCTCCCATGTCTAAAAGGCTTCGACCTTGAAGCAAATGTATAATACAAGAGGCAATGAAATTTTGATAAGCTTCCTCAATAGCTACACATTGAATAAAATTCAATTCATCCTATATCAATCTTCATAGGCATCGAGTGTCATCGTAATTGAATACTTGAATCAGGTTACCTTGAATACATTGGGCTGAAATTCCATGTATGCCTTTGGTGATTGAAATTAGAATCCTTAGAATTTTGGCATTGAAACTAAATACTCATAGTAAATAGGGTGTCAATAAAGTTTGATTCTAAGTTTAGATTACACCTGTTGATCATCTTTTCAACTTTTGCAATAGCTATCCCATTTTGAAGTGTCATTATTTAATGAGTTTGTCTCAATTTGAATTTATTTTGGGAAAAAAATTTAACATTAGTTTTGACCTAGTTTTATCAATTGAAAAATGACTAGTATTGATCAAAGTTTTATCATCAAAGAATATTGAATTTTGTTTTTGTAAAAAAAAAAATCAGATTTCAAACATTTGATTGTATTGAGAAACATTTTTTAATGATTTCATAAACACATGAAAGCCAAGCTCTTTTCTTCTCATATTTTGGACAAGCTTTGATTTTGAAGTGTTGAAATCTGAATCTCATTATTTGGATTGTTTAATGTAGCTTTTACCAACACAATTTTCACTCTTTCATCTAAATGCTTCATAAACCATCTGCATGATGTGTGCAAGGTTTGTATAGTTTTCATAACACCATTATTCTACAGAAGGTAAGAGTATGAATATGCCATTTATTCTAGTATTTTGCTTGTTTACTTGGACTGTGCACTGTGATCCCTGAAAGGGTTGAAAACTTGAAACCATCAATGCAAATCAAACTACATGAATCTATTTACTGTTAAGTTTGAAAGATGCTACAAGGTATGGGGAGAACCAACATAATTTTTATAAGTTTTGAAAGTGCATGATGTGGTTTTTATGACAAATTGTTTGTTCTCGGCCCAGATCTAGGGAAAACAATAAGAAATTTTCTAGTTGGTGGAATTTGATAAAACTTTGTAAAAATATCTACCCAAGCATAGAAATCATGACCACGAAGTTTCATAGTGAATGGGCACGTGAGGAGAGAGATATTGATATCATAAATTCGGGAAAACTGTAGGTTAGCACAATGATCAGATTTCATGAAGAAATTGATGCAAATTTTGGATAATTTTTCATGTGTTAAAGTACAATAATGGTCTTGATAATGTATTAACATTTTCTCAAGATTTTCATGTTGCTCAATGGTAAAATCATGTCTTCTTGATCGATTATTACCCCACAGTCTTGAAAAAGACAGAGTCTCAATAGTCAATAAGACAAAATGTATACAAGAAAGGTTCTTAGAGGTATATGGGAGTGTTTTCAAGGCATTAATGGTATTATTCAGGTATGAAACTCCTTTTATTTTTTTCATAGCTCTGAAGAACCATTTTGATTTAGATTACATAATATTGCTCAACTAGGATGATGAAATGAAAACTCTTGCCTAGTACTAGTGGAAGCCATCATGAAAGAATCACTGCAGGGGTAGTTGTCCTAGAGTTTCTATGATGAGAAGAAATAAAATGAATACAATGACTGAGATTTAGGAAGAGGGAACCAATCCTTGTATACAAATATGGGACTAGTATGATTGAAGAAAATCTGAGGGTAAATTGTTTGAGGACATGGGTATAAGAGTTGAAATAAGAATAAGATGGTTTGAGTACGAGGCTAAGTAATCCCATGGATTGAACTATGAAACTAGATGCATGGGTGTAGTGTCTAGAGGATCTATCTTTGAATAGGAGTTAGACTTTTCTTACTATCCATATTTCTCTATGTTGTTACATATGAGTTGAAATTCCATGAGATCATGATAGATAATTGTCCTAATATACTGTCAAATCAGGATAACTGAGCTTATTGTCATATGGAAGGTTGATGCAATAGAACTAATCAAAGAGCTTGACTTGAAATGCCTCCAAACCTATTATTTTAAATTTAATATATCATTACAACATAAATTATAGTTTTCACAGCACCATTATTCTACAGAAGGTATATTTTAAATTTAATATATCATTACAAATTAGAATTACAGCTTTCACAAAGACCATTATTCTACAAAAGGTATATTTTAAATTTAATATATCATTACAATAGAAATTACATTTTTCACAAAGATCATTATTCTACGAAGGTATATTTTAAAGTTAATATATCATTATAATAGAAATTATAGTTTTCACAACACCATTACATACTCATGTTGGACACTGAACACCGAAATTTGTAAATCCTGGTCATGATACAATATATTTTAAATGGGTGGAAGACTGAAATCCAAACTCGTCACAATAAAATCAAGTAGCTCACAGTTTGGAGAAACAAAAGATAGTTGAGGCACCAAAAATAATTTAATTTATCATAGTAATCACTTTCATTGTTTCGAGGAAAGCCAAACACAATCGGGATGAGATTAAAATAGATATCCTTGATGCACAGACAAGGTAAACTGATCAATGTGTCCTAAACTAGAGCAAAAAATGAGCTAGGGTTTTAATATAGAGGTAGCTCAAAATGAAGAGTAAACCCACCCCTTCCTTTATTCGTCTCATGTCCAAGCATGACGTCTTAGTTAATGATCTTGTGTATGAAGGAGCTAATGTATTTTGTGTTAAGTGTTTGGAAGCTGGTCATGGTGATAGATTTTATGCTACTCGGTAAACATGGGTTAAAAAGGATACATCATCATGAATTACTACGTCTCCATTCCTAACTTGGTGGTTGTGACACATGTGTTACATGTGTGCTCAGGTGTTACAAATGAATTTCTTAAACTTTATGGCAGTGACTATGGGTAGTTGTCCATGGGTCAAGCGTGTGGTGTTGGCTTCACCTCTGGCGTGTTCTCATCATGATGGATGGGTGGATAAAAACGTGGGGAGGTTTGGTCATGCTTCATCTCACAAGATTCAACAGTTGTATTCAGATCCATTGAGGACTGATTATTTGGTGATTGGATGTCCTGTTATTGGCTATGATTTTGTAAAAATGAGCTAGGGTTTCAATTATTTTCCACCCAAATACATGGGATCCTCCATTTTACCAATAAAACAACCCTTTTCCATACAGTACTTGTCAATGGCCTCATTGGTCATCAATGGCCACGCTAGTGGTCTCGGTCTCTTCTTGGTTGGAATCACTTTGGGCTTGGTGGGCTTAGTCTCATGCTATGTGTAGTCTTCATGAAGGAGGCGGGTGGAGGAAAAGTGAATTCCTTTACAATGCCTCCAATATATAAACATGGGTGTTCACGTGACGAACACCATTCATGCAAAGGGGTGTTCGTGTGTGAACACCCCTTTCACGTGAACCACATTTAATGTCATACATGTCACAATAATAGCCTACGTGTCACTTTGAGCAAACATTGTCCACGCGAAGGGGGTGTTGGCATAAACCACTTCTATTTACCACCTTACCATACTCCCCACTCATGTTTTTGGGACAATAAGTGGGATACAACACCATGCAATAACAATGGGGCCTCTAATAAAATGTAAATCTCAAACTTCTTCAATGGCCATGACCCATGAAAACGAAAAGCACAAATTCGAGCTCAAGAATCCATTAATAATGGTGACAATGAGTTATAGATTTTTAAGTGCCACACGAGTTATAAAACAAAACTCCATATATGCACAACTTGAGATTCAAACAAAGGATGAGCTAGTCATGTGAATAAACCAACCCAACTTTAAGGATGATAGAATCAACTTAGAAACAATATAGATTTTCAAATCATAGTAGGTATGGAAAGTAATAAAAGATGCAAGCACATGAACCCTATACCAAAGCTAGAGTATAGTTTTTATGAAATTTCTATGAATTATCATATTCAAGCAAGAAACATATCGGAAAGATATCATCTTTTCATGGCCATGAATATTTTTCAAAAGATCTCAAAAGACACAAGACACACTCACCATTTCTAATTCGAGTCAATCTTGTGAAACTCTAATAAAAAAATTGAATGTAAAGGATAAAACGAGAACCTAGAACCACCACGTGCTCTCATCAAGTAGAGGCGAAAAACACAAGAAAATGTAAAGGAATTGATGCATCAATACATGAGAAGTGAAAATGAAAAAATAATCGACATGGTGCTCAAATCAACTTTACCTTCTTTAGTCTTAGGTGAGAACGAGAAATGAGAGAGCTTTGAAGATTAAAACGGCGACCTTATTACTCTATAGAGGTCGAAAAGAGAAAAATAACATAAATATGCAAATTCTTGAATTTACAAAGCTTTGTAGAAGCAAAAAGTGCAAGAACAAAGCTTGAGTCATAAATTCATGGTATCGAGACAAACATATTTCCGGGGCTTCACCGTAGACCAAAAATGTGAATGAATCAAATGATAGGGTTTGTATTTTTAGATCACCTAACTCAACCACGGTGGAACCCAACTAGTCGTGGTTAAATAATCGATGGAAAGGATCAAAAGGTACAAGATCCAATGTTCGAAGATGGAAACCCAACCCAAAACCCAGTTACCATGATACATAAATTGAATGGTGGGGATTAGCTAAGAAATCTTCCGAGATCAATGACCTGTAATGGGTCATTAAATTCAATGTAATCCGGATCACTATGGCACAATAGGTCAACAATACGATTACAAAAGGTACAAGATCAATGGTTAAGATCAAATCGATAGTCCGGATGCAAACTCTCATTAACTTATAACTCAACCATAGTTTGTAAAATCATACGTGTCAATACCTCAATGAAACCCTAACCACCACGGTTAGTCAAATCACCGACTTATTGTTAATGGATCTAGCCTCATGGGGAGGGGACCATTTTTGATTAAATGATTACCTTCCAAACAATATTATATGCCAGAAATTCAAAAGAAGGTAATTATTAAATTGTGCCATCAACTATTCAAAATCTCGAAGACTATCAGTATGTATAATGATCAAATCAAAGGGGCCGAAAGCACGTGGTCAAAGGAAAACGAAACATAATGATCGCAATCGACATTAGATTTGACCTTATCTAAAGTATTTTATGTGCATAATGATTAAAGAGGCCAAAAGCTATGATGTGTGCTAAGTCAAAGTGACAATATGCCAAGGTATATGCCAGGTGAAGGTGGGGAGTGGGCGTAACAATATAACCAATGAGATTATTATTGCAAATAATAATGCATGCCCATGTGTAAATCAAAGGAAATCAATGATATATATGCTAAGGACAAAAGGAACTTTACCTCAATATTTGCTAAGTTACCTTATTATTTGCAAAATGGAGTATTATTATTACCCATACATGATCATACCGAGAAAAATGATTATTTTAATCATATAGTCAAAAAAGTAAAGTAGCACTTACAAAGAAGATAAAGGTTGAGCATGTGCAGAATGTCAACATCCGAAGCAAGGGATATTATTTTCTTCAACACATGGACAAGTGGTCCCCACATAATGGAGTTGAATAATTTTTGCTAAGTATTGAAGATTAAAGGCATTATTTTGCACAGAATGTAATTTTTGCATGCCTTCACAAGAGGACATAATAGAGATAAAGCCAAAGTACCCTTGCAAGTGGGTGAATACACAAGTGTTACATCAAGGATTAAATATTATTATTTAATCAAACAACAAGAAGACCAAGTTGCATGCATATTGGAGATGACTTGAATAGAAAGCAAGTGGCTAATATTAGTCAAAATATTCACCCAAGCATATTAATTGTATTAAAATAGAACAGTCAACTACACTTTGACTAAGTGTATTTTTTTTAACTAAGGCTATTAATGCCTCATTGTAATCAGCATGTCTATTTTTATTCCTTAATTTATCCATGATAAAGGGGTAAAATTATCATGCATGAGCGAGTACAAATTTTATCCTACTTTTAGGAGGGGTTGGGTGAATTATTTTTGTTATATATTGTGTACATTAACAAGGGACAAAGGGGGAATTTTTTTGACATAGGAGTATTAAAGAATTTTTTGCAGTTTTCCTTAAATGAGAACTAGTTTTGGCCTTTCCAATTATTTGCAGTGGTGTGTATCCTTCCATTAATTCTTTTGAATTTCAATTCCCTATTAATCATCTTACCTTACTACAAATATGGTATTTTCTGGATAGTGTTAGTGTGTATGTTTAGCTTGTTGTGTTGTTGTGATTTATCCCTCAATACATAAGTGTTTTGCCTTAATATTCTACTTTGAAAACCATTGGTTCGTGCATCTAAAATTCATTCTCAATTTTATTGTGCATATACTCATTCAAATCCCTCAATAATTTTTGTGTATCACCCATTTTAATTTCAATTACAGTAATCTTTTTACCCTCAAAACCCCAAAAAAATTAGTTTAGGATACATCAATAAGGAACTGACCTTGATACTGGAGACTCACCTCAACAATAGGTATACCCACAAACCTGAGGTGTTTCCATTGTATCTACGAAAGTGAGAGATCAAGAAATATTAGAACCCCTGTCATTATCTCTCAACGAGGGTGCACTTTTGAGAGATAACAACTCTTATTTGATTTTCTATGAGTATTTGAATTTTATGTCAATCTATATGGTTAGTCGGGCAGTAGTGGCCATTTCTCAAAAAGGACTTCCTTTAGTTTTTTAGCATAGAGATTTGTGAGATAACCTGGATAGATCTCTTATTGAAGTGACCCAAGTCATCGAACATTACCTCAGCACCTGGTTTCAATAAGATACAAAAGAAGAAAATTTCAGGCTATCTCTTTGCAGGTTTGAATCCTTGCTTTAAGTAAATATTGGTTTACTGTAAATCCTTATTTTACTAATGGAGAAAGGGAGTCAAATCAATTTATATGTAATGAATACATACCTGTTATACACAAGACAACACCTCCAAACAACCCCCACCCATATTTTTTTATCTATGAAAGAAATATACTATGTAATAAGGGTCGATTCCCTTGAATGTTGTTGGATAATACTTTACAATATTGTATGTCCAATAAGGGCATTGGTCACGAACCGAGAATCATCACAGGGAAAAAAAAACTCACTTTACCAGTACCAAATCTTTGAAGAAGGAACAATGCCAGTAGAATTGCAGCTGATACTCCCACAACAACACATGCAAACAAATAGTTTAGAAAACTTGCATTGAATGAGTAATTAGAGAGCTTGATATGCCCCAAAGAATGTTTAGTCATAAGAACTAATCTCTATCATTTAATACTCTCTCATACGAAAGTTGCTACCTTGATTAAATCTTATATCTATAGAAATATCAAATTCATAGGAAAAACGTATCAATACCCCATGAATAGCCTAGCACTTCAAACATGAAGATATAGAGGATCATGTTCTTGTGTCCCATGCAATGATTATAAGATAAGATAGATATAAAAAAATTCAATTAAGCATGAGGTGCTCCTAAATTAGACACGCACTTTTCCTGCATTGAGGTTGTTCATTGAACAAAGTTTGCAACAATAAAAAGCGGTGGCTTTGTTGAGAATGTTTTCGAATTTCAGAGTAATGGTCTACATAAATGTTAATGCAGGTACAAGTTAAAGTTAAAATCCAAGAAAATTTTGCTCCAATTTGATTTGAGTGAAAATACAAGAACTTTCAAAACAAATTCATCAATTCAGAAACTGAGAAAAATTTGAGCAGTTAAGAAGAAGCAACAGTTGAGGAAAGAATTCCAATGCAAGAAAATTTTGTGAGAGATAATATACCTGAAATTACATGAGTCAATGCTCCATCCCCAAGTACCATACAAGTGCCTATCATGACAACTATGAGAAGAGTCCTCTGAAATGTTGCACTATTCTCAAGCAAATGCTTTGTCTTGGAGTTGAATTCCCTCCCTTGATTTTGACTAAAATACTTCAAATTGGAATCTGATTGAAGGCACTTGAATTGGTTGCCAGCCTTTTGGCCAACATTAACATACGACATAACAATGAATAAAGTGCAAATGTACCTCCTGAAATCAATGAAATATTTTTAATTGAAAAGCACACTTTTATAGATATAAACAAGTAATTACAATGCTAACTATACAAAATAAATCTTAGAGTTACATACTGATAGAAATTTTGTACTTGGCTCACTTGACATCATTCTTTGTTAGAAATGAATTATTCTATAAAAAAACTTATGAAGGCCTGATATAGACCCTAAATAGTTATCATACAATGAAGGGCCAAGACCTACTCATATAAACCTTAAATGATTTATAACCTTATCATAGGTTACTATTGACAATTTTGCACTTGTGTGAAATGTGAATCTCGAAAATTTGTTTTAGATGGAAGGAATTGATGAAATGGACTTATCTAGGGGGTATTCATACAGTTTTATTGTGTTTTTTAGTAGCAGCAATTGACTAACTTCATGTAATATGCGATATGTGTCTTTACAAAATGTAACACCTTACATAGACTTCTATTCCATGTTTGTCTTCACGAAGCAAGGAAAAAATAATCCCTAAAGGATTAATGCATTACCTTAATGAAGGCGGGAATCACAGTTTAGGTGAAATGTTATATTCGAGAAGAAATTAGAGTTACTGAGTTACATGGAATTAAGAAGAGTTCATTATTAAGTTACAGTTACATAAAAATCATTTTTTTTAGATGTTTAAATACATTTAATTATGATATTGAGTTGTTTACTTCATTATACAATCAATGTCCATCATAAAAATATATGAATGCGAAAGAAGTATACAACTCGATTCTGAAATAAATTAATGTTATTTATTCATGAAGAAATTTAAAATTTCCCACACAAGCCGTGGGATGTAACTCATAACTACTGAAGAAGGAAGTACATGTGCATAAAGATAAAAGTAAAAGAGTATAGAAGAAACCCATCATTGCCTTGGGTTTTCTCTAGTCTGATTTTTTTCTAGTTCTAGCTCCATCTTTTATCTGTGTTATCCAACAGCTACAATGTACCTAAAAAATGAAAGAGAAGGTAATCAACTAAGAGCTCAGGTTTTAATATCTACTCATGTACTATCTAATTGAATGCAAATGGATTTCTTAATATCAAAGGCATAAGGTACATCAAAGTAATGTGATACAAAATTGATAAAGCAATACTTTATAAGATAGCAATTCCACTTAAAAACAAGAACCTAAAATAATTACATCCCGATCCTGAAGATTATTCATACCTCGAGTTTCAAAAGTTAAAGGTTATGCTAAAAAACCACGCTGTATAAGTTGTTTCAAATATTGTTACTTCTTTTAATATTGTTGAGGTAATGAAAAAGTAGAATATTAATATTTCATTGTGGGATGCTCTAAGTATTCCAGAAAATAGGAGTTACTTGCTCATGAGCTTGTGCTAAGTTGCAGATTTCTTCACAACTAGTAGCAAAAATCTTAGAAAGAAGACATGGTTCTTAGTAGAATGGAGCAATATTGTATGAAGGAGGTTAAGTGGATGGTATAAAAGGTTTTAAATGCTCATGATATTAAAAAACCACCACCCTTTTATATATCTTTGATTATTGGAGATCATTTAGTTCATAATTACATGGTTGATAGTGGTGTAAGCAGCACATTAATGCCAAAAGTAATTACAAAAAAAAAGGCCTACGGTATGAACCTCTAGAGAAAAGTGTGTTGAAATGTGTTGCTGACTAGATGGAATAGTAACTAACACAGTTGGCATCATCAAAAATTTGGAGGTAACTTTACATGCTTGTCCAAATGTTACTATCCTACAAGATGTTACTAGTTGTAGATTTACCTCTCTACTTTGCCTTATGCTTATCAAGATATTTTATAGCAATATAGGAGGTTATTTGTCTTAAAATTCATCATTTTTATTCTTTAATACAAAGTATGGAACTAAAGTTACTGCAAATTCAAAGGCTCTAGCTAGATTTCATATTGAGCCTCATGCTTCAAATGCTACAACAAATTATGCATCCATAGATCAATATGATTTTTACGTTACAACACATGTTTCTACATTAGATGGTGTTTCTAATCTATTTATGGATGAAAAAACTCAAAATAACATGATTATGATCCTTTCAATGAAGCAAATGAGGATTTTTTTAGGCATTTATTGTTTGCATGAGGAAAATACACCAATCCCCATGTTGTCCAAAATGGAAAAAACAACATAAGGGCTATGGAAGCTTCACTTCGATGGAGCCAAGAACAAAAAAGGAAAAGTATAGGTTTGATGCTCACTTCCCCTACAAATGAAAGGTATTTTCAGCTCTAAGTTTGTAATTTTCATGTACTTGTAACGTAGTTGAATATGAAGCATTAATTCATGGCTTACAATGGACCAAAAAAGAGGTATCAACATGTTGCAAGTTTTTGGTGATTCAGATTTAGTGATTAATCAAGTAAAAAACTTTAATGTGTGTAAGAATTCATTACTAAAATCTTACAAACATAGAGTTTCAGATTTAATGGAGGATTTTGATGTTATTAACATGTAATTTGTTCCAAGATCTGAAAAAAAAACATGAAGATAGACTTACAATAGTTGGTGCTAGCTTTGAGGTGCTAGAAAAAATCAAATAATAAGATACATTCTTTCCAATAATAAGATACATGTCTTAGTCTCTCATCTAAGTGTTAAAGTTCTTATTGAACAAAGAACTGAATGAGAAGAGAGTGCGTTGAATCAGAAAGGTTATGAAGTATGATGTTGAAATTCATGTTGTAAAAACAGTTCGAGGAAAAGTTTTGTGTGAACATCTAATTGTTGATATGGAAAAACAACAGGCTACAGAATCATAAAATTTAGAACACCATGCTGAAATCACATATCAGCAATCAAAAATCTTGGTACAACCTAAAAATCAACAACCAGAACTCAATCCAGAAGTTCAGGAATCAAGATGGATGACTAATTTGGTTAATTACTTGCAGCATGGTACTTATCCGGAAGGTATGGATAAGAATAAATGAATATATTTCAGGTTACAAGTTGTACCTTATGTTTTCATTGATGGTGTGTTTTTTGAAAAGGATATAAATAGAATTTTTTGTGATGTATTTATTATGATAGAATTCAACAACTATTATCCGAGTTTCATGAAGGACCTACAGGAGGTCACTTTTCAGCACGTACTACAACCTTAAAAATTATGAAAGCTAGTTACTATTGGCCAACATATTCAAGGATTTGTTTCGAATGGATTAGAAAGTGTAAGAAGTGTGCTTTCTTTATTGAAAAAAGAACATTTAGCATCACTACCCCCTTTAACCTATTTAAGTGGATGAGCCATTCATGGAATGGGGTATTGATTTCATTGGTATGATAAATCCACCTTCGTCACAAGGACACAAGTGGATTTTGACTACTATGGATTATTTTACATGTTAGATTGAAGCAATAACTTTGAAAGAAGCTACCTAGACTTCAATCTTATCATTCTACAAAGGTATAGTAATAAGATTTAGTGTTCCAACAACTACCATTTCAGATAATGCCTTAGTGTTTCTTGGCAAAAAGGTAATAGTTGGGTTTGTCAAGCATGGAATTTATTTAATTACTTCATCTAATTATTACCCACAAGGTAATGGATTAGCTAAAAGCACTAGTAAAAATATTTTGAGGATCATCAGAAGAACACTCAAGGACAACCAAAGAGCTATGCATCTGATGTTAAATTCAACACTTTGGGATGACAGAGTGACTCCTAACATATCAGTTGGTAATTCACAATATAAACTTGTTTATGGATGAGAGGCAATAATTCCCATCTCAGTTGAGTTGCCCACATTGGATTTACTACATCAGATGGAACTACTTGAGAATGAACCATTGCAGGTTTCGTTATATAGAATTAATGGAGTTATAAGAGCTAAGAGATCAAGCTCATCTGAACATGGAAAATAATTAGAGACAGATCAAGAAAACATTTGATAAAAAGGATAAGTTCAGAGTCTTCAATGAATGAGACATTGTGTTAAAATGGGATGTTGATCATGTAAAGCTAGGAAACCACATGAAGTTTGATACAATCTATGAGTGGTCCTATATGATTTTCAACTTGCAAAGAACACAATGCATTTAACCTTTAAAGGTTGAATGGAGAGGAACTTCCCATTCCTGTGAATGGTATGTTTCTTAAAGATTTATTATTGAAAATCCTAGTGTGTTTTGTTAGAGTGGTATTTCCTTTTAATAAGTGCAGTTAATGAACATTGAAATGTTTTTCATTCAATAATAAGTGCACTCATGCACATGATCTAGTTTACCAGATCCTTTCCCAAGCTTTAGTTTGTTTTTTTAAGAAAAGGAAGATTTTGGTTATATGCTTTGACTCCATTCCCAATGGACAAGAGCTAGGCACTGGTCTACAAGATACAAGGCAAGCTTTCCCTACAGATTCGCTAGAAATGTTGACAATTTTTGCACTTGTGTAAAATGGGCAACTCGAAACTTTGTTTTCGATGGAAGGCATTGATGAAATGGACCTAACTAGGGGATTCATACAGTTTTATTGTGTTTTTTCAGTTAGGCAATTGATTAACTACATGTAATCTATAGTTATGTGTGTTGTTACAAAATGTAACACCTCACATAGATTGTCATTCCATGTTTGTCTTCAGCAAGGAAACACAAAATCCCTCGAAGGACTAATGCATTGCCTTGATGAAGGTGGGAATCATAGTTTAGGTGAAATTTTATATTCAATAAACAAAAAAAAATTTACTATTACATGAATGAGAAGAGTTCATTATTAAGTTACAGGTACATCAAAACTCATTATTTCTACATGTTTAAATACATTTAATTATGTGATTGAGTTGTTTATTTCATTATACAATCAATATCCATCATAAAATTGAAATGCAGAAAGAAGTATACAACTCAGTTACATAAATTAATGTTATTTATTCATGAAGAAATTTAATGTTTCCCACACAAGCCATGGGATGTAACTCATAACTACTAAAGAAATAAGTACATGTGCATAAAGCTAAAAGTAAAAGAGTATAGAAGAAACCCATCATTGCCTTGGGTTTTCTTCTAGTCTTTTTTTCTCCATTTCCAGCTCCATCTTTTATCTATGTTATCCAACATCTATAGTGTACCTAAAAATTAAAAAAAAGATGCATCAATAAAGAGCTTAGGGTTTAATTTGTACTTATGTACTTGTCTAATTGCATGCAAATGGATTTCTTAATATCATAGGCATAAGGTACATCCAAGTAACATATACAAAATTGATAAAACAATATTCTACAGTAGCACATATGATTCCCATAATCATGACAGAAAAAGAAAGAAAGAAAAAAAAAGACTATGGAACATAAGAGAGGCCAAAAGCCTAATTATTTTCTAACTATTTTCTTAAGTGTGAAGGTACAAGAAATGAAGCAATTTTTTTGGTTCATAAGATCTATTGATAAAACAAAATTGCAGTTTTTCATGAAAAACATCATTTAGATCATATCAAAAAGAAGGTAATAAATTTCATTTCATGAAGATCTTGAATGAAGAAATGAAGATTAATGAAATGAATTAATCTAATCAAGTTTATGATCAAGTGTGCAATGAAAACTCAACCTATCAATGGAACTTCATTCTCGAAACATGAGAGGAGAGAAAATTTGATACATCTCAAAAAGCATCAATGATTAATTAACATTAAATGAAGAAAAGTTAATTGTTCCAAAGATCAAATTGTAGAATAGAATAAAGAAGACTTTTTTAGAACTCTAACAAAGAAATGGTTTCAAAGTATATATTCAATAATGTCAAGAATTATATTAAGAGTTCAAAAAATAACAAGATCAAATGTTTAAAGAATCTATATGCATGAATTTTCAAATTGTAAAGTATCAATTTATTCAAAGAATTACTGATTTTCAATGGACCTCAAGAGAGAAATACTTTCATTGATTTTATGTTTCAAATTTAAAATGCAACATATCAACAAATACATGAAAAATTGGAACTTGCTATAAAAAACATATTAAAATATATTTTTGAGAGTTCAAAATAAGTAAAGTTCATTTCGGGATCTATGTAAATGATTTTCCAATATATTGAAGATCAAGGATCAATCAACACAAAAAGGTTATAAAGCCTAGATGTCCTTATACATTATTATGAATAAAAGTGAAGATACATCATTCAAGTGAAAATATAGATTACAAATCTCTTAAAGAAAAATTTTTTCAGTTTCCATTACAAAGTCAAGCCTCAAAGTGAAATTAAATGATTAAATATAGCCATTAAAATATCCTCAGTGTGCATAAAAGAAAAGAGTTATAAGTTCACTTCAAAGTTCCCAATATGAAAAAGTAGAATCAAATGAATAGCCTTCTCAAACAATATCATATCAATTTCAGATAAAAATACAAGTTTCAATGAAAAAGGTCAATAATCAAGCTACATGATGGAAAAGCCATGTATGAGGAAGTTACATTTACAATCATGAGTCACTTTTTTTAGGATTGACAATTCTAAAAATTGAATGTGAACTCTATCATTACTACAAAATTTGCATGATTACAAATAATTTTAGAATTCAAAAGATTGACATAATTTCCAAAGTTTTAGATTACGATGATAAAATGAATGATTTTGAAATCTAGAAAATTACAATCATTAAAAGAAATATGTGCATTAAAATTGAAATAAATATTATCAATCAAAGCAAGTAGTTATGTCAAAATTCAATGCTTTTGAACTTTAACAATAGTGCAAATTTAGAATGAATATGAATATTTTGTTATATAATAAGGACTAATCACTCAATGAAGAAGCACAAGAAAAATGATAACTCATGAGCCTTCCTAAAGATAACAAACTTGTAAGACATAATTTCAAAAAGCTTTATTATATCAGATATTTT
Organism: Taxus wallichiana var. yunnanensis; assembly: GCA_018340775.1. Classification (NCBI taxonomy): domain Eukaryota; kingdom Viridiplantae; phylum Streptophyta; class Pinopsida; order Cupressales; family Taxaceae; genus Taxus; species Taxus wallichiana. Next base: position 675,478,333 of record CM031236.1, read on the forward strand.
CTATTCAAAAATATATGCAAAAAGATAGAAAATGAATTTGAGTTACAAGTGCTTTAGATTAAAAATAGGCTCATCAATTTATCATGTTAAGATCACATAGTACAAAATTGCACTATGCATAATATACAATTATGGATATGATAAGATATAATTTATCTGAATATCCCAACAACACAAATCCAAATTTATTTAGTTTTAAATCAAATTCCCAAAAGTATAATTCTCATCAAAAAAAAATAAGACAAAAATCATTATAAATCTTCAAACCTTGAGCTACTCGAGAATTATAAAGCTAAAAGTATTAATAACGATAAAGATTATGAAAAATGTAAGAGGCATTTAATGGTGTATATTTAGAAAAAAATGAATGGATCTCATTACATGTTTTCAAAGAATAAAAAATAAATAAATTCATGCATTTGAAAGTTACAACAAGGAAGATCTACCCAAATTGAATTTCATTATTTGTTGACATTGGCTTAATAATTACAAATGTCATTAAACACCAAACTTTGTCATAATGAAGAAAATAATATAAGAGCTTAAATTTTAAGAAACAAGGGAAGAAAGAAGCTCTAAGTTACACATTTTAGAGCTCCAAGCATAATAGACATTCAAAGCTAAATCGAAAGCACGAAACAACAAGTGCAACATTTTTTTAAAAATAAGAAACTAATCAAATTCCTTATGTTGAATCAAATTTTTTTTTCAAATTTATGAAAGAAAGTTTTGAAAATAGAAACCCAATGTTAGGTACATAGAATAATGACCAAGAAATAAGAGTGAAAGATACAAAAATTGAAAACCTATGATTATTAAGTTACTAAAAAAGAATAATGATGATCATTAAATTTTAAAGCACCTTAGTTCAAAATAGCACATATAGAAAATGAACTTTATTCAAATAGTAAAACTCTATCGAACAAAATTCAAAAGAAATGCACTTTGAAATTCTTTAAAAACTCAAAAAATACCAAAAAATCAAGAAAGCATAGAAGAAAGCTTTTTTTCTATAATGACATTATGATTTAGTATATTATTTTGTAAGAAATCAAAATGGAATGCAAAGATTCATTGTTTAGGTTGAAATTAGTAGAACTTTGAAGATCTATTGAATAACATACAAAAAAAACAACAACCATAAGTTCTAAGCTCAAAGATCAAATCCATACCAAAAAGACAAAAAATATGAAATAACAAAAATATCAATGCATGTTAAAAAGCAAAGGCAATAAGGTTCCAAAATTTAGGATCCATCATAACAAAAGTTGATAAAATGTTTCTATAAAACAAAAACTCACCTACCTGAACAATGATGGCTCAGAAAACTTGAAACAAAATAAAAATTTATCGGTTGAGTTTTGAAAGAGGAAAGCTCAAGCTCAGAATATTTTTTTGAATAATGGCCATAATAAGATATATTCAATAGTTTCTCCTTGATGTACAACAAGATAAAAATGGAAAAATATGCATCGAAAATAGAGCTTAAGAGAAATAATAATGGTGGTAAAAGAGAAGATATGGAAATTCAAAGCATGTGAGAAAATCCGAGAAGAATCAAAAAAAAATAAGTTGAACTTCAAGCAAAAGCCAATAAAATAAAATCAAAGTAAAGAGAACTTGAAAGGATCATTCATGGTGATGAATGAAAAAAAAATTTTGGGGCTTCACCCAAAGTGAGAAAATGCAAATGAAAATATTGATTAGGGTTTGAGTTATCTTACTCACCCAAACTCAACCAACTTTCTACCTAACCCCTGAATCAAGGTTAAAGAATCAATGGTCCAAAATCAAATGTAAATATCAAATGATCCAAATGAATATTGTTTCCAACTACCTTACTTACTATGGTTTGGAAATCAAATTCAAAGATCAAAGCGAAAAAGTGATCAATGGTCAAATGAGAAATATTTATTAGAATCAATGTAATCCCTTTCATGAAACCTTAACTCAAATGAGTTAGTAATCAATACCCAGATTGATGATCGAGATATCAATGGTCAATCTTATCAATGGCATTACGAAAAATAGTCAAAAGGGTTATTTATTATAATTCCAAAGATAAAATCAATCATGGGGTATAGAAAAATGTGATGTAACCATGAATCCATCTACACTCAAAATTGAGCAATAAATATTGAAAGATCCTGGGTGAGGTCATCATGGAGAGGGGGCCAACCTCAATAAGCTAAAAATCATTGCATTGACCTTTCTAAAGGTCTAAAACCTTAATACCACAAAAATCAAAATCAAAAACCAATGATTAATCAAAATTAAAGGTACAAAAACATTGTTATGCATGTGTTGATTATTCAAAAATGTGTTAATTGTATATGTTGATGATTACCTTAAAAGAGCCCAAAGACTTATGGTGTCAGATAATTAATGCAATGATTATTCAAAATACCAAAACCATAATAAGGTCATGAATTTTGTCACCAACCAATTGAAAAGGGTAAAAATTTTTTTCTTCCTAATGATTAATCAAAAAGGGGTCTTAACTTAATTTTATAACCTTATTATGAGTAAAACAATAATATGTGTCATTGGCCTAATGATGGTCATCATTCAATCAAATGAGTTCAATTATGACATTATGTTACAAAAACCCTTTGTGAATTATTACCTCAATTTTTGTAAAAATGCCTTTGTACCTGAGATAAGACAAAGAAGAGTGCATATACCCAAGGTCAACATCATAGTCATCACATGGGTCATGAAAAGGAGTATCTTTTGCATGTCATCCACTAGAAGACAAAACATTAAAGAAGTGCATATGTCAACATCAGAGATCATGAAGACCATTTTTGAAATGTTAATTACCTTATTTTTCACAAAATAAAGGTATTATTTTCTTGCACATGCCTGCAAGTGGTCCCCACATTGGAGGGTGAATGTTTTGCTAAGTATTGAAGACAAAGGAATTATTTTTGTTCACACAAGGATATTATTTTTACATGTGCATCCAAGGGGGAAGAATTGTAAAAGTGCCAAATTTATCATTGCAAGTGGATCAAATTGCAAGTGTCACATCAAGAAAAGAAGAAGACAAAGATTGCATGCACATTGGAGAAGACTTGCACAACAAGCAAGAACTATTATTAGCTAAATTATTCATCAAAGTTTTATTAAAAATAGATCAATCAACTACACTTTGACTTGAATTTATTTTTGTAACTAAGGCTATTAATGCCTCATTGTAATCAACATGTCTATTTTTATTCCTTTATTTATTCATGATAAAGGGGTAAAATTAGCATGCATGGGAAAGTACAAATTTTAGCCTATTTTTAGGATGGGTTGGGTGAATAATTTTTCTATATATTGTGTGCATTGGAAAAGCACAAAAGGGAGGAATTTTTGGACATAGAGTGTTGAAGCAATTTTCTACCAGTTTTTCCTTGAATGAGAACTAATTTTTGCCTTTCCAATTATTTGTAGTGGTGTGTATCTCTTCATTAATTCTTGTGAATGTCAATTCCCTGATTAATCATCTTACCTTGTTGCTGAAAATCAAATATTTTCTACATAATCTTAGTGTGCATGTTTATCTTGTTGTGTTGTTGTGATTTATCCCTCAATACATCCTTAATATTCTTAGAAAACCATTTTATTGATCTGAAATTCATTCTTATTTTATTGTGCATATACTCAGTTAAATCCCTCAACAAGTTTTGTGTATTTTGCATTTTAATTTATAGTCATCTTTTACCCTTAAAACTCCAAAAAATAGTTTAGGATACACCAATAAGGAACCGACCTTGATACTGAGACTCACCTCAAACAATAGGTATACCCACGTTCTGAGGTGTTTCCATTGTATCTCTACGAAATTTAGATATCAAAGTGATCTTAGAACCCCTGTTGTCATCTCTCAACCAAGGTGCACTTTCGAGAGATAACAGTTACCTTCTCTCGATGATCATTTGTCGTAATAACAATGAAGACATACTTGATGAGAGTAATCATTGTTAATGTCCAGAATACCATGCTGAGAATTCCCAACAAATCTTTCTCTTCAAGATTTTGAATAGAGATAGAAGAGAATGTATAAAGTGGGGACGTTCCAAGATCTCCATACACAACTCCAAGTGTCTGATAAGCTAGCAAGAGTGTCCCAAATTTCCCAGTTACCTGTAAAACCATTTTCCATCAATAATCTTAAAAATAACTTGATTTTAGGCTTCTACAATCCATGACAATAAGAAACCTTAATTTAAAAAACATTAAGACGGCCACGCGATCCATCATCAAGAAGAATATGATATGATGGTCATAAAACCTTGATTTCATGAAATTTTACTCAGTTGTTTCCAAAAGAGGTTTTCTTATTATCCTGAACATGTTTGAAGTTAGGATTATGGGTAGTTGCTTACCTTAGGCTTTGCATGGGGCACTAAATATGCCTCTGAGAATGGATGAATTTTGTGAGAACAATATTTTCCCCATTTAATATTGTTGTTCTTTTCAAATGAATGCATAGGGTTATCTTTTCACAACTAGATCTGTTGTGTAATTAGGATTTGCAGGCTTTTGTAATGGATAGTTTTGCAGGATTTTGGGTTAGGTATTGATTTTATTGCCTAACCGAATGTTGCTTATGGTCAATGTTTGTTTGTTTATTGCAAAGTTTTTGGCTTTTTTGGGCAGAGTGTATTATTTGATTGTTCTGCTCTTTAGTTCAACATTATGGTAATCTTTAATGCAGTAGTGGGGTTCATTTCTTTGAAAGAGGATATAATTCCTTCTGCTTGGGTTTTGTTGATATTTGCTCTGTTTAGGATATCCCAGTGTAACGCATGTGTTACAACTACTTTAGTTGAGTTGGCTTATTGATCTTATAAAGCTCTCCTATCAATTTACTGAAATCATAGTAAGTTTTGTTATTATTTACCCGTTATATTAGTAATGAGTGAGAATACAATAATCGATATTGCTTAAACTTACTATTTAAAGAGATTTGAGTTTATTAATACTTAGTGTATGCAAAAAGACATTAGTGCTTTAAAAATTATTGATCATTATTTGGTACTTTGTATTTATGTTATTTGATGGAATTTGTCTTAAAACCCTTTGTTTTTAAGTCTATTAGTTGATAAATACTCAATTTATTGTGAAATTTTTGTTACTTTATTTTTTAAAATTCAATTTGTATTGACCAGCATTTGGTATTCAGAAGTTATGATGTAGTAAACTCACTCTCTTAAACAAGGTGAAACATACTACATACCGATTTTCTCTTTATTTTGATCTAGATAACCTCAAATTGTGGACTGTGGGATATGTGTGTTTTTTCTCTTTATTTTGATCTAGTTATGTGTATGCATTTTATTTCAGTTTCATATTATTGATTAAATGTACCGTTGTTATTAGTTATGTATGTTAATTAAAAAAATTGGATGTTACCATAAGGCAACATTTATTTGGGTAGATAATCCTTTTGATCTTGTGATTTGAAGTTGGATTTAAATATTTTACTTGGTGTGTACTCAACCCATCTCCCCAAACTCGAAATTTGACTTTCAAGCCAATTTTGGAGGCTTGTGGGACAAGTTAAGCTTGTCCCACACCTCTTAAATTCATCTACCAACTATACCTATGGGGTAAGGGGTTAAAATTAGACCCCATTATGTGATTTAGATGGTAAAAGGTGGATTTTATTGCACTTTTTCTTACATGAGTTTTAATGGTGTCCTTTTGTGGTATGGAGTATGGATTAGTGTGTGTAAGAGGATTTTCATATCCTCACCCACCTAATTACTAACCTTGGTTTTATGTTTGACTTGGGGATGTGGAGTTGAGGAGAAGTGATGTGGCATCCTACATGGAGCCACCTCACCATCCTCCTCTTCTTTTCTATTTATTCATGTTTATTTGATGTGTTGGGGGTTACTCATTTGGATTTTCATACTTGTTCTTTTGGAATTTTCTTGGAGTTTCTACTTGGAGCTTTTGGAGATTTCCTTGGGAAGACTTGCTTGGTTTTGGAAGAGGGAAAAGCTTGTTGAAGATTGTGGAAGCTTGTGATGGCAAGGTAGGGCCTTTTCCTTTATTTTTCATTTACTTTTTTATGTGTGTGTACAAATAAAATGGTTATATGGTTGTGATTTTTGTTGGGTTGGTAGATTTGGCCTTAAGAAAAGGTGTAGGAGATGGAAAATGGGACCATTTTGGGAGGGAAAAGGAAATTTGTGTTGCATGATGGAGGGAGTATGAGTGGGAGTTCCACCTTTGGGGAGAGAAAGGGTAAATTTCTATACTTGTGTATTTACATTGGGAGGGAAAAGGGATGTGTTGAGAAGTTGTTGTGCATTTGGAGGCATGTTGGGTGGAACTCCTATCTCATTTGGGAGTTACAATGAGATGGTTCCCATTGTTTTATTCTCCTTTGGCTTGATCTATAAGCCTATGTGTTGAAATGTATGCATTGTGTTATTGTATTTTGGTGTTGAATGTATTACTTGAATGTTGGCATGTGTGTTGTAATGTGGAAACAAATTTTTAAGTTGCCATTGGTTGTAAGGGCCAATGAGGAGAATGACTTCTTCTCCTCATTGGAATAAAGGTTGGGAGGTGAGTGTTTCCTACACCCCCTCTCTTTTTGTGATTTGAAGAAAAAGAGAATCTATGGAGTTGAAGATTGGAGGATCAAATATAAAATATATCCCTTATCATAATATTTATTTTTTGTAAAGTGAAAGATTCAATCTTGTATTTTTGGGAAACATTCTTGTAAACTTATTTTGTTCAAATTGATGAAAGGAGGAACTACTATATTGTAAAAGAATGAACTAAGCTTCTTGAGAAAATATTGTATTGTTATCTAGTTATAATTGTAATATTGTAATGGTTGGAAAGAAGGATTTGAAAGTTGTATTCAAATGGGAAATTTACCTCTTTCAAAACTGAAAAATAAATTCATAGTTGTTTGTGTTTTCCCTTGGTGAAAATGTTTTGGTTGTATTAGATGAATGTATGAAAGTTATAATTGATTTTCCTTGTTGAAATAGATATCATTCTTGTTGTGAAAAGAAAAGAGACACATTTTCATTTTGATAGTAAAAGTAAGAATATGGAATTGTTGGAAATTATAGTTAAATGCCATACTATGTTATAAGAAAAGAAAATGGATACTTAGAGTTTTAAAATATGGAAAATATCCTCCTTATTAATTGTATTGGGTTGAATAAGAAAATTTATTAGTTCTAGTAGTACTCATATATGAATAGTTAGAAAATTTTTGCTACTTTGCACTTATATTTTACCATACAAATAAACTTATGGATTATTTATGTTAAGATCAAACACAAAAAAACAATACAAATATAAGTATATATAATTAAATAAATTATATCTATAATACTATTAAAAAAATCTTTAAAAATTTTATTCATAGCCTAGCAGCATTAACAATGCAAGGTTTTATATAATATAAAAACAATATTGTAAATAGAAGTTTGAAGTGGTTGAATGGCCACGGCCTGCAAATTTTAATTAAAACAAAAATAAGGTTGGGGGAGGGCGTACCCCACCCAACCCATATAATATAATATGGGGTGGGGTCATGCACCTCCCCATTACTTACTAAAACCCCAACATATAAAATAGTGGCCATAATATATGCAACAGGTCGTGGCCATTACACTACTAGTTCATGTAAACTTCTACTTTGGGCCGAAACTATTAAGTGTACAATGAAAGTATTAAGTGTACTATATATATATGTATATATATAATATATATAACACTTAATAGCTTCGTATATATATACGAAACTATTAAGTGTTATATATATTGTATATATACATACATACATACATACATGTGGCCATTATATATATACATGTATATACATATATATGTATATATATGTATCTATATATATATATATGTATATGTATATGTATATGTATATGTATATGTATATGTATATATATATATATGTATATGTATGTATATATATATATATATATATGTATATGTATGTATATACATATACATATATACATATATGTATGTATATACATATACATATATGTATATGTATGTATATATATATATATATATGTATGTATGTATATGTATGTATATATATATATCCAAAAATTAAGCCATAACCAGACGCCACTATTAGTTCCAATCGGGTTGTTTAAAATATATACTCAAACCCTCCAATCATGTGTATATATATACTTCAAAACCAGAAATTGTATATACTTAAATAGGAAAACTAGCTATAACAAAGGAAATACAAACATTATATACACACAAGCTATGTACATTTGATCTAAAAACCAAATTTAACTAGCAATTGTACACACATTTTTCTTGCTTTGTGTTGATTTTCGATGTAAATTTGAGCATTATTTCTTTTTGTATTTTTAATAAAAGAATAAAAACTGCAAGTATATATATGCAAATATTGAAAGAAATGAAGAGGATTCACCAGTGATAATGTGACGAAGAATACATAACGGAGTTCGGCGCTTGAGGCCTACGTCTCCATATCCGGCCGAATGGGACCGATCTATTAAAATATTGAAAATAATTCTTTACAAAGAATTCTACAAAATTCTATACCTTCTCACAGTCTCTTCCTCTATCGAAAATAATAGGGGTTGCTTTTACATCTTCTCCAAATTCCACTCCTAGCTCAAGTTATGAGCATTATAATAATTTCACATAGACTAATGCTATACAAATATGATAAACCTCCTTTTATATTGTTTCCAAACAACTGGCGCATTGGTTAGGCGCCTATACTTTTGGATGGGAGGTTAGCTGTTCCAATCCCCTCCACATCTCCTCCTTCTCCTTAGGCGCATTTTTAGAGTTTTATCCCACATTGTGGGGGCATGAAAAAAGGAATGCATTTAAAAATGCATGGAGGGTGGTTTTACATTGGCTAAAGAGCCACCTTTATTCTTGTGTGGAGGCGCATTGTATGGGGCGCATTTCTTGGGGATGGCGCATTGTTGAGTTTTAGGCGCCAAAACAATCCCATCAAATATGTGTGGTACAGTTTAATGCGTGAACAGTGTAGACTAATGCGTGGAAAATGGAATAGATAATGTGTGGAAATTTGGAAATAGGTAAATAGGCATGGATAATTTAAATAATGCATTCCCAATGTCCCACATGCATGGCGCAAAGGCAAATATAGGAGTTTATATACACAAGTTGGGAATAGCATTATGGGGTGGGCCCGATACCCTAATGATTAAATGAGAAGAGACCAACAAGGCACCCCTCCATAATCAAGTGTGTTGAACTGGCCGAGGGCCCACCAAGAAATAATGGGTCCATTTGTCCGAATCAGTGTCCAAGACCGATTCCCAACCCATTTTTAGTACGTCACACAATTCATCCACATGTCACAATATAATCGAAACACTTGGCGAGTGTGTACACGTCCCAACCCGCACAACACTCCAAATTTTGCTAGTTGCCCAAAAAATTTCAGCGGGCTATAACTTTTGCAAACGAGCTTTATTTCACTGAAAACAAGATGTCGGGAATCGTATAATTTTTCTCCACGCTTTAAAAATGATCGCAAATAATTTATGAGAAGATCTTAGATCGGTGTTTCTTTGTGAGGATCCTCTGCGATCAACATCCATCCCTAAAACAAATAAACAATCTTCCATAGCTTCCTCTTGCTCCTTGGCTCTCCCTTCCACCTGCAAAATAAAAATGAGAGAATAGTAAGGGAAAAAGAATAAAAGAGATCCCATAAGGATATCTAGGGTTCCTTAGTCAATCCTAAGATCTAAGGGCTCTAAATGAATCAATCTAAGGGTAGGGAATCAATCCTACAATTGTTAGGTGAGGATATTTTGTGGGAATATGTTTTAATTATATATGTGTAAATTGTGAATGGAGTCACTTAGTACTTTGGTGTATCAAGTTAAAATGTAACCCTCTTAGTATGGTTTAGTAAATGAATAAATGGCATTAAATTATAGAATTTAAATAATGAATTTGTGAATAGAAAAGGACAATTGTCTAATAAATGTGGAATATGGATATTAATTGATTAAGAGAAATAATTTAAACCAAACAAAGGAATTAATAGATACATCATTAGAAGTTTATAACCGAAATAACTTGGGAAGTAGATTAATAATATTTAATTATTAATCCGTGATAGATCAACCTAATGTACTATAAAAAAATTATAGATAAAAGTTAATTAAGTGACCCTTTCCTTGTTGGGTCGTTGTAGTATATGTTGACTATGTGTATATTTCTATTGAAACTTTTAACATATAGTTAATAACATTTGTGTGATAAACATGTCTCTATATCAAAACCTACTATATATAACTATTAATACTTGTTGAGTAAGCGTATATTTATACTCGAAGCCTTTAACATACAGTTGTTTACACTCGTTAAATTTAGGTATATCTATATCATATACCAAAGTCTTCCTTTGACTAAGGAAAGTCAGGATCTTATTTATTTCATTATCTATCTAAAATATTGTAAGGAATTTATACTTAACGAACCTTCATCCTCACCATTGAACTGCAATCTTGTCCATATATCACATATATTTAATTCAACGGAGTTTAACCAGTCAGTGAACTAACGTGGATTGATTAAAGATTTTAGTATTTATAATGTTAATGGCAGGTAAATGCGCATGCTGTTTATGTGACGGTTTCTCATTCGTGGAGATAGAGTTCCAAATTGAGGGAACCTTCTTCTTCAGATAATATTATTGTTGTATTTGTAATGTCATAAAATGAATATTCTACCGTGTTCGATAGAACCGTGTCATTGTATGTTTGATTGATATATTTAATTCAGAAATAGATAGAATGCCGAATTTAAAATGCGACTTAGCGTAAACCAGGTCTATTACGTTGTTCTATAGTTTTGTATGCTTGGTTGCTCGCAGTAGCGCTTCGGATGTTATAGTTGAGTTACAACTTACTATCGATGTTAATAAAATGAAATAAAATATAAGTAAAAATAAACAAAGGAAGGAAAGCAGGGTTTGCGTGGGAAAGAAGGGAGAGTAGGTGTGTGGCGCAGGTTGGAGGGGACATGTTTTTTTTAAAAAGTCAAACTTCTATCTGCTGGTGCCGGCCTTACCTTCTTTGCCAAATACCGCCCCACCTCATTTAATTCCTTGGATTGGCAAATTTCTCGCGCCCCGTGCTAACTACTCCCCTTGACTTGTTTGGCCGCGTGATCAAGGAGGTTGGTTTTTTGGGATGGAGTCGCAGGTGTTTGGGAACTTTTCAGTTGCTGTTCCTCTCTCTTGCCATGTGGCCGCTCAGCTGTTTTTTCACAATGATTTTCCTCTCAAGCGGGTCCTAGTTAGAGTGGGGGCCGAGTGTTTGTTGCTAAATGTTGTTTGTTACGCACGCGACCACGCCATGACCATGACCAGCTGTTGCAAGATCTCGCCACTGTTGTATGTTTAATGAGCTTTATTTGGAAGGGAAGAGGAAGAACGGGCTCTCGAGTTGGGAGGATCCATCGCCGAATGTGGTTTGTGATGTTGAAGGGGGCGTTTAGAAACGTGGAGGAATTGTTTTCTGAGCGTAGAGGACTGTGGGGCGCCTTCCCTGCTGCCCGCGCGGGTTTGGTGTGGTGATCTTAGTTGAAGCTGCAAGCTGTTGCAGGAGGCGTGTTACCTCCACGTTCATTGGGTGCGGTATGGTGTGTTCTTGATGGGGAACCCACAACGAACAACCTGCATTTTGCCAGGCGGCAGGAGTTCTTTCTGTGAGGCAGAAGCCGTTTGAGCGCTCCAACAAGCAGTTCGTCCGACTATGTTGTTTTCTGTTGCGTTTTGAATGCATTTTCAATTCGGGATTTCTCCTTCAAGATAGTTTTTTCAAAATCGATTAAGTGACAGTGAGAGTGTTACCAGGAGACCCGATGAAATTTATTACAAAGATTCTCTGTGGAGACCTTGCTTCTCGATGTAACTCATGGGAGAGAATCCCATATGCGTGGATCTGTATCTTATCAGAATATTCATGAAGCACTTTTTGCTTTGCAATTATATGAGAATCTTCTTAGAGTCACTATATTAGCGGCGGTAAATGGTGCATGCCTTTGTGTAAGGGACAGATCACACCCACGGAAGGAGATCTATGCAATGTTGGAGAAAATGTCTTGGGAGATGAAGGTAGCAGAATATTTCTCAGATCCAGAACATACACTGAGTGTGTATCTCCAAATCGACTGTGTGACAGTGAGAATGCTTCCAGCAGACTTGATGAAATTTATTTACAAAGACTCCCTACTGAGACCTTGCTTGTTCTACGATGTAACCCATGGGAGAGGACCTCATAGAGGCGGATCTGTTTCATATCAAAGTTGCGCACAGAAAGGAATGGCACCCAAATCTCGGCTTGCAACATATAAGGTATGCTGGATGTCTGGTTGCTATCATTCTGACATTCTTCCTGCGTTTGATACTGCTGTTGAAGATGGTGTGGATGTGATTTCTCTTTCTGTGGGACGAGGACCTTAGTCGAAGGATTTCCCGCAAACATTATTTTTGGGTAATGGGAAAATCATCGTGAGTGTCCTTGTTCAGTAGAGAGGCGTTGGGGTCTGATTTTGTGCCATTGATCTATGCTGGAGACATCTCTGTTGAAATTATCACACTTTCAAGCTACAAACTGAAATGCTTGCCGAGAGTTTGATGTTGTCCCCAAATCTGATGAAGGAAAAGGTTGTGTATCATTACGGTTGATGCCTTTCAGAACCAGGAGCGTGATGTAATCAGTATGTCTTGTGTCCGAGCTTCAAATCATGGGGTTGGTTTGTAGCTGTTTTCACCGCGTGAATGTGGCGCTAGCACGAGCTCGTAGAGCACTTTGGGTTAAGGGCAAGCAGCGGCTTTGAGACAAATCTTTTACATATGGAGATGGCGTTCTAAACCAGGCATGTTAAGACTAGCCCCTGAAATATTTTGCTTTCCTTTTTCAACTTCATGAAATAAATGATCTACTACCTGAAATGACGCTTTAATATGGAATGTTGTGTTTGATTCTATCGATTGTCCTTGATTGCATTGGTTTCTTTATTTTCCTGTTCCTTCTCCTGAATCGTTGTTCCTTTCATGATTGGTTTGCATAGGGGAAAATTGTTGTTATCTTTACTTTGTTATAATTATATGGCTGAGAACAATGTTGTACTTGCTTTGTTTCTTTTGGATCAAATCATCTGAAATGGAAAGAGACATTCTTATGAAACATGGAAGCTTAAAAAAAAAAAAATGTTACCTTTCAAAATGCTTGGTTATGGCTACCCTAAGCGATATCAAATCAATAAAGGCTCATAAATGTTTGGGTCTGATTTCTGCTCGATAGTAGATACTTCTTGCTTTTGCTTCCTTAGGGGGTTGCCTTCATTAGTACTGCTGCCCCACTCGAATGCTTCTTTCCTCTTTGGCTTGTTCCTTGCTTTGGTCTTGTGCCGATAAGATAGTTATCACCTTTCAGATCTACTGAATGTAGACTTACCGCTGGATAAAACACAAATGCATGTATATTTCTTTTGCGGTGTTTTATCATCATTGATAAGGAATATCAAAAATATAGAAATCTGGGTCCTTAGCTAGAGTGGCTCTTGTTTTATTAGTTGTAACACTACTCCTTGATTACCTTTCTATTGAATGTAATTTGTTGCGTAAGTGAGAGTCCTACCGAATGAATTGATATTGTACAACACTTTACACATAAGTGCTATATTGTCTTGGATAGTAGTATGTATGCTATTTATGAAGATTACGAATGAAGTTTGTTTAGGCTTTCCATTTAAAAGTTGTCATGCTTGCCTACCTAGAGTGTAGCTTACTTGTGAGCTATTTTGTTTATTACTCGTTTCCTAATAAGGCTTGCGGCTTGTGGTTTCTTCATTAATCTATTCTGGTATCAGACATTAGGAAGGAAAGAAGGAAATTTCATGATTGTCCTCAATGCCCGAAAGTAGATCAATGGGATTCAGGATACAACCTTTAGCAATAGAAAGTTCTAGGTAGAGAGAATCCTAGTTGCAAACAAAAGAAATTAGAGAGAATCCTAGTTGTTAACGTTTATTACTTTTAAAAGACCTTGTAAGGAAGAGGCGGTAGACCTCTTGTTTAGATTGTAACGATGGAATGTTTCCTTCGGGGTCACGTATCCCTTTATTGATATGAAACATCCTCCTGGAAGGACTGGGTAACTATGTTTTGTTTCGCGTCTTGATCGTAACTAGTATGTCTTTGACTCTCAAGTTTTTCTCCCTTTTATGATGGATGGTTTGAATATTAGATTTAAGTCACGTAATCCATACGGTTGCATGATCAAAATTCTCTATACTATTGACCTTTCGTTCCTATCCCACGAGTTCTTGGATTGTTTCTTTGTTTTGTGATATACTGCTTGTTGGAATGTTTGACTTCCTCATTGTTGGCTGGTGTAGATCCTTACCTCGTGTGAAAAGTAGATTAGTGGTTTGTGCTTTGATCCTTTCATGAAGTAGAACATTCCTTTCATGTCAATTGTTAAATGTTAGCTTATTATTTCAATGCATAGACTTAACATGCTCAGTTCTAGCGAACTGACTCTAGTTAATATTTGTGCAGATGGATTATGCGAGTAGACTAGAAGAAAAGAGTGTAAAAGTTTCATCTGTACCATTATGAAGTTCCTTGTAAAAATGTCCAATGTGTTGTAAATTGTGTAACATTGCTTGTAAAGAGAGTTGATATGACCTCTTGCCTTGTATTGTTTGGTAATGGTGAAATAAAGTGTCTTGTTACGTGTAGTTAAGCTTGAAATTATCCTTGTGAGAAATGGCATTCAATCTTTACATTGATATGAGTATTGTAAAACTTTGATCTTGAGAATAAATTGTTAAGTTAAATCTTTCTAAGACTTAGCGACAATATTTTATAAGTAAAGTAAAATGAGTCGGTTAACCCTTAGAGAAGCTAAACAAAAATAATAATTTTATATTCAACAAATAAAGGTAGAGGTGTTCTACTTGAAATCAAATAAGTCCATGAGTGATTAAAATGAAACCATCCCTTGTGAAGTAAAAATTTTATAGCTTGATATCCTTAGCTACACTAGCGAACATTATCCTTTCTTTGGTGAATTCTTAAAATGATCCTAAGGTGAAATGAATTGTGAGTTGTTGTAAGATAATAAGATTTAATAAATAGGAGGAATCGGTTTCGAAGCCATGTAATCTGTTTCTCAACCATTTTGAAAGGTAAATTGTTTTCTTTTGTATAATCATCCAGTGAAACCTAAGTAAAATATTTAATAATTACGTATAAAACCTCAAGATCCAATTAAACCTCAGTAAGAACTAATGATGTCTCAAGGATGAACTCAATTGACTTTCTTCCTTTAACTTTATCCAAGGTACCTCGTAATTTTCTCTTAAGTTGTTGAACGTGAACCCCTGTTGTCATATGGGCATGAACAAGTTCTAGTAGCGTAAGTGTTAATAGATGGCCTTGTGAAATTAAATTACCCCCCCCCCCTTTCTCTAAACAAACGAATTAAGCAAATGAATGTTGTAATAGAAAAGATTAAAGATGATTCCTCGGTGTAAAAGAATCAACTTAGCTTGGTAAGATGAATTATATGAATCATACCTTGAGCATCCTCAAAACGTAAACTAAGTATTGCAATATGTATTTTTAAAATAAATGACCCTCAAGAATATCTCATTGTGGATGGCCCTAACTGTTAGTGTGTCTTGTGGATGGACCTCTATGTTGTCATGTCAAAAAAAGTGTATTGTCCTTGATAGGTGTGAACGTTTCCGTGCTGACCTTGTGGTCTTCCCCGTAACAAGTGGTTCCAAGTGTTGGTTGTAACCTTGTGGCGACATGTTGTGTCGTGTTGAGTCAAAGCAAGTCAAAAAAAAAAAAAAGTTATCCTGTATTTCACTGTGTTGTTCTTGTGTTGGTATTTTTGGTGCGTTACACTTTGGTATCAGAGCGTAGGTTCATGCTCTCGAACCTATGGGCCGGATTGGTGTTGTATGGTGATGTTGCATGGTGGTGGTGGTGTTACATGATGATACTGCATGATGATGATGATATTGCATGATGATGATTTATATTGGAAGAGTAATGTGCTTTAAGCGTGATGTGATTATTGTCGTAATTGTGATATTGTGAACGCACGTGATGTGTATGTCACTCAGTGCGTATTTGTCATCATGTTGATGTGTTGGGGATGAGAGTATTCTCTCTCCTTCTTGTGGATTCTAGGAAGAATTCACGTGTAAATTATTGTTTGTGATGTGTGAAAAGAATTCTAATGTGGATGACGTAGTGTTGGAGCATTGTGGCATATTGTGATATGTGGGTGTATCAATGTGTTGTATGACTAGTTGATGTTAAAAGAAATGAGTTGTATCATGATGTTTTTACCATGTTCTGAAGAAATGTGTGTACTACCTTGTTATGAAGTAATTATTGTTATGTTGTGATGTTATTATGTTCATCGTATATATGAGTTGTGTAATATGTAATGCCTCATGTCGTGAATTAGGGTCATACGGTGAGTGTATGAACCCTATCGTATTGTGATTGCACCTTGGGTGCAGAATGTGGTAAAGTGATGTTTTGCGCCCTGTGAATGTATAATTGTGATCTACCCTGTATACCTACCATACGTGAGACGTTATGGTAGCTATGTGTGTACCACCATGGTGTTAGTGATGTAGTTACATGTTATGTTGTGAGCCTTACACTAACCGACCCTGAGGGAGATCGGTAGAAGTGTATGTTGAGAGTGAGGAATGGTGTACCATGGGTCAATAACTCGAGCCAAAACTCGGTTTAGTAGATTACATGTGACTCTTTCCTCTCTCCCTATGTGGTTGTATGTATGCAACCCTAGTGTATCTATGACTATGTTTGGCCTTGTTGAAGAGTGGCGGGATTGATATATATATTTTACGAGCTGAGGCTCGATGTTCCGAGTGCCAGCAACTCGTTGAGTACCCCTTTGGTGGCCAGGTAAGGCCACACAGTTATCGTAATGTGACATTATTATAAGTTGATTTTATTCGTAAATTGAGCTTTTACTTTATTTATGCAAGGACCAGCATCTTTTCTTGATTGCAATGCTTTACAATTTTGGGCATTTCCTTGGTTTGTGGCACTAACATGGGGATTTCGATACTAACTTTGGCTATTTGGCCATTTATTTTAGCTTGATTTGGGGTCTTCTTTTAAATTTGGAATTTTTACCGCCTTGCCCAAGGCTTGTACTTTGCCACTTGGCACTTTGACTGGATTGTTGTGCTGGTTCTAATGTCGTGATGTGTGGAATAGGGTCATGGGATGCACCATGGATTGGTTGGACCTATGGACCCGCTTCGTTGTATGGGGGTACGCCCCAAGGGGTACATATGACTAGCGGGTTATGGAGAACTACGCGTTATTATGTCACTTGGGTTAGGAGTGTCCAAACTCGATGTGCCTTGGGCACAGAGAGACAACCGGCCTCCTTGAGGGAGGCAAAAGAGTTTGAGGGAGGCATAAGAGACTTGAGGGAGGCATAAGAGTTTGAGGGAGGCATAAGAGACTTGAGGGAGGCATAAGAGTTTGAGGGAGGCATAAGAGACTTGAGGGAGGCATAAGAGTTTGAGGGAGGCTTATGATATTTGTCTGTATGGTTGATGTTTCAGGATATATGTTGAGTTATTGTGATGTTTGGTAGTGGTCTTTTGATGTATGTGTTACTCATGTCAGATGGTTATGTGTTGTGATGTTGTGGACATGTCATTGATTCCCTTGTGGACACTATGTACCTGTAGCATGGTTTGTTGTTATGTGAGTCTTTCATTGATGCAAATTGAGGAAATGTCTGGTGGATTGTAGTACTCTTTTGGTTGAGTATTTGGTATGTCAGTCATTAATGTGTGATGAGTACCTATGTTATGGGAAGTGTGCCTATTCTATTCTGTATTTGTGTAACCTTTATGTGGTGTAATACAATCTTGAAGTATATACTTGTGTACTTGTGAATCTGTAGGGTCTTGTGAACCTGATAGGGTGTTGTGTTAGCAGTTCATTTTGGGCACCCACAATAAAGAATAAACCAAAACTCTTCAATGATGAGATTTTAAAAGGAATTAAACTAAGAATAATGTTAACGGAAAGAGACTAATGAAAATAACAAACAAGAAAGAACTGCCAATCTTCACAGAACATTGAAAGTTAAAATTTCTACCAAATGTTCCTAAGGCCACCTTGTGGCCGTGCTTTAATCAGCTAAATTTTAAACCCTAGGGTGTAATTTCCCCTTTACCTGTTCTTGGTTACGTACTTTTTTTTTCCCTTCCTCGGTGTTATGTCGCATCGAGGACGATGCTTTCTTAAGGGGAGGAGAATGTAATGCCCCGTCTGGCAGTTACCCAGGTTCATGGCGTAGTGACCCTTTCCTTGTTGGGTCGTTGTAGTATATGTTGACTATGTGTATATTTCTATTGAAACTTTTAACATATAGTTAATAACATTTGTGTGATAAACATGTCTCTATATCAAAACCTACTATATATAACTATTAATACTTGTTGAGTAAGCGTATATTTATACTCGAAGCCTTTAGCATACAGTTGTTTACTCTCGTTAAATTTAGGTATATCTATATCGTATACGAAAGCCTTCCTTTGACTAGGGAAAGTCAGGATCTTATTTATTTCTTTATCTATCCAAAATATTGTAAGGAATCTATACTTAATGAACCTTCATCCTCACCATTGAACTGAAATCTTGTCCATATATCACATATATTTAATTCAACGGAGTTTAACCAGTCAGTGAACTAACGTGGATGGATTAAAGATTTTAGTATTTATAATGTTCATAGCAGGTAAACGCGCATGTTGTTTATGTGACGGTTTCTCATTCGTGGAGATAGAGTTCCAAATTGAGGGAACCTTCTTCTTCAGATAATATTACTGTTGTATTTGTAATGTCATAAAATGAATATTCTACCGTGTTCGATAGAACCGTGTCATTGTATGTTTGATTGATATATTTAATTCAGAAATAGATAGAATGCCGAATTTAAAATGCGACTTAGCGTAAACCAGGTCTATTACGTTGTTCTATAGTTTTGTATGCTTGGTTGCTCGCAGTAGCGCTTCGGATGTTATAGTTGAGTTACAACTTACTATCGATGTTAATAAAATGAAATAAAATATAAGTAAAAATAAACAAATGAAGGAAAGCAGGGTTTGCGTGGGAAAGAAGGGAGAGTAGGTGTGTGGCGCAGGTTGGAGGGGACATGTTTTTTTAAAGTCAAACTTCTATCTGCTGGTGCCAGCCTTACCTCTGCCAGCCGCCCCCACCTCATTTAATTCCTTGGATTGGCAAATTTCTCGCGCCCCGTGCTAACTACTCCCCTTGACTTGTTTGGCCGCGTGATCAAGGAGGTTGGTTTTGCTGGGATGGAGTCGCAGGTGTTTGGGAACTTTTCTGTTGTTGTTCCTCTCCTTGCCGTGGCCGCTCAGGCTGTTTTCACAATGATTTTCCTCCTGGCGGGTCCTAGTTAGAGTGGGGGCCGAGTGTTTGTTGCTAAATGTTGTTTGTCTGCACGCGACCACAGCCATGACCAGCTGTTGCAAGATCTCGCCACTGTTGTATGTTTAATGAGCTTTATTTGGAAGGGAAGAGGAAGAACGGGGCTCGAGTTGGGGAGGATCCATCGCCGAATGTGGTTTGTGATGTTGAAGGGGGCGTTTAGAAACGTGGAGGAATTGTTTTCTGAGCGTAGAGGACTGTGGGGCGCCTTCCCTGCTGCCCGCGCGGGTTTGGTGTGGTGATCTTAGTTGAAGCTGCAAGCTGTTGCAGGAGGCGTGTTACCTCCACGTTCATTGGGTGCGGTATGGTGTGTTCTTGATGGGGAACCCACAACGAACAACCTCGCATGCGCTTTTTGCCAAAGCAAAGCAGGAGTTCTTTCGTGAGGCGAAGCCGTTTGAGCGCTCCAACAAGCAGTTCGTCCGACTATGTTGTTTTCTGTGCAGTTTTGAATGCATTTTCAATTCGGGATTTCTCCTTCAAGATAGTTTTTATCAAAATCGATTAAGTGACAGTGTGGGTGTTACCAGGAGACCCGATGAAATTTATTACAAAGATTCTCTGTGGAGACCTTGCTGCTCGATGTAACTCATGGGAGAGAATCCCATATGCGTGGATCTGTATCTTATCAGAATATTCATGAAGCACTTTTTGCTTTGCAATTATATGAGAATCTTCTTAGAGTCACTATATTAGCAGGCAGTAAAATGGTGCATGCCTTTGTGTAAGGGACAGATCACACCCACGGGAAGGAGATCTATGCAATGTTGGAGAAAATGTTTTGGGAGATGAAGGTAGCAGAATATTTCTCAGATCCAGAGCATACACTTGGTGTGTATCCCCAAATCGACTGTGTGACAGTGGGAATGCTCCCAGCAGACTTGATGAATTTTCTTTTCAAAGACTCCCTACCGAGACCTTGCTTGTTCTTCGATGTAACCCATGGGAGAGGACCTCTTAGAGGCGGATCTGTTTCATATCAGAGTTGCGCACAGAAAGGAATGGCACCCAAATCTCGGCTTGCAACATATAAGGTATACTAGATGTCTGGTTGCTATCTTTCTGACTTTCTTCATGCGTTTGATACTGCTGTTGGAGACGGTGTGGATGTGATTTCTCTTTCTGTGGGGCGAGGACCTTAGTCAGGGATTTCCCTGCAAACATTATTTTTGGGTAATGGGAAAATCATCAGGGGAGTGTCCTTGTTCAGTAGAGAGGCGTTGGGGTCTGATTTTGTGCCATTGATCTATGCTGGAGACATCTCTGTTGAAATTATCACACTTTCAAGCTACAGCTGAAATGCTGCACCGAGAGTTTGATGCTGTCCCCAAATCTGATGAAGGAAAAGGTTGTGTATCATTACGGTTGATGCCTTTCAGAACCAGGAGCGTGATGTAATCAGTTTGTCTTGTGTCCGAGCTTCAAATCATGGGGCTGGTTTGTAGCTGTTTTCACCGCGTGAATGTGGCGCTAGCACGAGCTCATAGAGCACTTTGGGTTAAGGGCAAGCAGCGGCTTTGAGACAAATCTTTTACACATGGAGATGGCGTTCTAAACCAGGCATGTTAAGACTAGCCCCTGAAATATTTTGCTTTCCTTTTTCAACTTCATGAAATAAATGATCTACTACCTGAAATGACGCTTTAATATGGAATGTTGTGTTTGATTCTATCGATTGTCCTTGATTGCATTGGTTTCTTTATTTTCCTGTTCCTTCTCCTGAATCGTTGTTCCTTTCATGATTGGTTTGCATAGGGGAAAATTGTTGTTATCTTTACTTTGTTATAATTATATGGCTGAGAACAATGTTGTACTTGCTTTGTTTCTTTTGGATCAAATCATCTGAAATGGAAAGAGACATTCTTATGAAACATGGAAGCTTAAAAAAAAAATGTTACCTTTCAAAATGCTTGGTTATGGCTACCCTAAGCGATATCAAATCAATAAAGGCTCATAAATGCTTGGGTCTGATTTCTGCTCGATAGTAGATACTTCTTGCTTTTTGCTTCCTTAGGGGGTTGCCTTCATTAGTACTGCTGCCCCACTCGAATGCTTCTTT
Organism: Taxus wallichiana var. yunnanensis; assembly: GCA_018340775.1. Lineage (NCBI taxonomy): Eukaryota > Viridiplantae > Streptophyta > Pinopsida > Cupressales > Taxaceae > Taxus > Taxus wallichiana. The sequence continues at coordinate 675,499,968 of CM031236.1, forward strand.
CCTCTTTGGCTTGTTCCCTTGCTTGTGCTGACAAGATAGTTATCACCTTTCAGATCTACTGAATGTAGACTTACCGCTGGATAAAACACAAATGCATGTATATTTCTTTTGCGGTGTTTTATCATCATTGATAAGGAATATCAAAAATATAGAAATCTGGGTCCTTAGCTAGAGTGGCTCTTGTTTTATTAGTTGTAACACTACTCCTTGATTACCTTTCTATTGAATGTAATTTGTTGCGTAAGTGAGAGTCCTACCGAATGAATTGATATTGTACAACACTTTACACATAAGTGCTATATTGTCTTGGATAGTAGTATGTATGCTATTTATGAAGATTACGAATGAAGTTTGTTTAGGCTTTCCATTTAAAAGTTGTCATGCTTGCCTACCTAGAGTGTAGCTTACTTGTGAGCTATTTTGTTTATTACTCGTTTCCTAATAAGGCTTGCGGCTTGTGGTTTCTTCATTAATCTATTCTGGTATCTAGACATTAGGAAGGAAAGAAGGAAATTTCATTATTGTCCTCAATGCCCGAAAGTAGATCAATGGGATTCAGGATACAACCTTTAGCAATAGAAAGTTCTAGGAAGAGAGAATCCTAGTTGCAAACAAAAGAAATTAGAGAGAATCCTAGTTGTTAACGTTTATTACTTTTAAAAGACCTTGTAAGGAAGAGGCGGTAGACCTCTTGTTTAGATTGTAACGATGGAATGTTTCCTTCGGGGTCACGTATCCCTTTATTGCTATGAAACATCCTCCTGGAAGGACATGGTAACTATGTTTTGTTTCGCGTCTTGATCGTAACTAGTATGTCTTTGACTCTCAAGTTTTTCTTTCCCTTTTATGATGGATGGTTTGAATATTAGATTTAAGTCACGTAATCCATACGGTTGCATGATCAAAATTCTCTATACTATTGACCTTTCGTTCCTATCCCACGAGTTCTTGGATTGTTTCTTTGTTTTGTGATATACTGCTTGTTGGAATGTTTGACTTCCTCATTGTTGGCTGGTGTAGATCCTTACCTCGTGTGAAAAGTAGATTAGTGGTTTGTGCTTTGATCCTTTCATGAAGTAGAACATTCCTTTCATGTCAATTGTTAAATGTTAGCTTATTATTTCAATGCATAGACTTAACATGCTCAGTTCTTGCGAACTGACTTTAGTTAATATTTGTGCAGATGGATTATGCGAGTAGACTAGAAGAAAAGAGTGTAAAAGTTTCATCTGTACCATTATGAAGTTCCTTGTAAAAATGTCCAATGTGTTGTAAATTGTGTAACATTGCTTGTAAAGAGAGTTGATACGACCTCTTGCCTTGTATTGTTTGGTAATGGTGAAATAAAGTGTCTTGTTCTGGTGTAGTTAAGCTTGAAATTATCCTTGTGAGAAATGGCATTCAATCTTTACATTGATATGAGTATTGTAAAACTTTGATCTTGAGAATAAATTGTTAAGTTAAATCTTTCTAAGACTTAGCGACAATATTTTATAAGTAAAGTAAAATGAGTCGGTTAACCCTTAGAGAAGCTAAACAAAAATAATAATTTTATATTCAACAAATAAAGGTAGAGGTGTTCTACTTGAAATCAAATAAGTCCATGAGTGATTAAAATGAAACCATCCCTTGTGAAGTAAAAATTTTATAGCTTGATATCCTTAGCTACACTAGCGAACATTATCCTTTCTTTGGTGAATTCTTAAAATGATCCTAAGGTGAAATGAATTGTGAGTTGTTGTAAGATAATAAGATTTAATAAATAGGAGGAATCGGTTTCGAAGCCTTGTAATCTGTTTCTCAACCTTTTTGAAAGGTAAATTGTTTTCTTTTGTAAAATAATCCAGTGAAGCCTAAGTAAAATATTTAATAATTACGTATAAAACCTCAAGCTCCAATTAAACCTCAGTAAGAACTAATGATGTCTCAAGGATGAACTCAATTGACTTTCTTCCTTTAACTTTATCCAAGGTACCTCGTAATTTTCTCTTAAGTTGTTGAACGTGAACCCCTGTTGTCATATGGGCATGAACAAGTTCTAGTAGCGTAAGTGTTAATAGATGGCCTTGTGAAATTAAATTACCCCCCTTTCTCTAAACAAACGAATTAAGCAAATGAATGTCGTAATAGAAAAGATTAAAGATGATTCCTCAGTGTAAAAAGAATCAACTTAGCTTGGTAAGATGAATTATATGAATCATACCTTGAGCATCCTTGAAAACGTAAACTAAGTATTGCAATATGTATTTTTAAAATAAATGACCCTCAAGAATATCTCATTGTGGATGGCCCTAACTGTTAGTGTGTCTTGTGGATGGACCTCTATGTTGTCATGTCAAAAAAAAGTGTATTGTCCTTGATAGGTGTGAACGCTTTCCGTGCTGACCTTGTGGTCTTCCCGTAACAAGTGGTTCCAAGTGTTGGTTGTAACCTTGTGGGGCGACATGTTGTGTCGTGTTGAGTCAAAGCAAGTCAAAAAAAAAAAAGTTATCCTGTATTTCACCGTGTTGTTCTTGTTGTTCTTGTGTTGGTAGATCTTTGTTTATATGTTTTCCTTCTCAAGGCAAGAGCAATTGCCACTGTGTTTAGTTGTAATCCCCCCTCTAATTAGGTGCAATCCCTACCATGATTTGGTGTGCACCCAGTGTCATTTCACTTGCACGCCTCCAGCTTCTGGTTCATATCCCCTGCTAGCAAATTTCTCCATAGCCAAGCTTTGAACTTAGGTCTGCAAATAAGTGTGGCTTAGCATTTGAGCCCTTAACCTTACCAATTCAAAATTAATCCCTCCCCCAAACAACAATAAAAAAATACAAATTCATGCTTTGGATTCATCATCTCTTGTCATTGTTTGGGTTCTTGTATATGATATTTTTTGGGTTAGTTATTTACTTCAAATGCTAATTAATTATATGTGTCTTGTCTTTATTAGTTGATGAAATGCAATTCCAAAGTATGACAAATCTGTTTCAAAAGAATTTTCAAGCATATGGATAGTCAAGATTGACATTTTTGTTGGAGTTGTAATCGCCAATGTAAAGGTAATAGTGATTGGAAAAAATCTGATACCTGTCCAGAACATAAAATATACAATAGTATACTCAATATTCATATTTTGCATACTATGTACTAAATGGAAATGTAACATTAAACAATTGATATTTCAATGTCTATTGTAAGAATTCTTTTTCTCAAATATAATAAACACCGCTCTATACTATCTAGTTCATCACATTGAATACATTTGGTTGTCATGACATGTACCATTCCATATCTTTGTTGCATACAATTTAAACTCATAGGTCAATAGTCTGAAGTTGCAATTTCCAAATAGCTCATGGTATGTAAAATATGAATATTGAGTATACTATATAATTTGGATTCTAAGATACAATTTTCAAGGAGGAAAAGGCAAGTTCATTAGGAAACACAACCCTCTATTGCTCATAATTTGAAGAAGCTCAATTTTCTTGTCACAATTCCAGGTAATAAAGAAGGTTTGCATCAATAGTCCCATTATCATATGGGTTGGAAGCTCCATTGGCCTCAACCTTTTTGACTGCAAAAGAAATCTCATTAGCTGATATATTTTTGTTTGATTTCCATGCCTTGAGAAAACACAATTTTTGCACTACTAATAATAAAGATGTGTTGAACTTGACATTAACAGTCCTATATGGGCAATAAGCATAAGCAACCTCAATTGTCCTGACTGCAAAGTCAAGCTTTCTAGCCCATGGCTTGAAGAAGTTGTCTTTTTATTCCCATAAGACCATTTTTGGGATTAGGAGGCACAACCCTTTATTGCTCTCAAATTGAAGAATTTTGGTTTTCTCGATATGCCTTGAGGTACCTATGAGGATATGCATTAATAGTCTCACTATCATGAAAGTTAGGAGCACTAGTAGTCTTAACCTTTTTGACTGAAAAGGAAAGTTCATTAACCCATGACTTACATAAGCTTGGTTTTATTGCCATACCATGAGATGACACAGGTTTTAAGCTCTTACTCCTATATTTCTCATTGATGCAGAAGGAACAAAATAAATTAGAGTGCATACAGGAAAATAACCATGATGAGTTCGCAAGATTATGATGCTTGATGCTTCCAACTGTTTCCAACTCAGTTTCAAATTCATGCAAGCTTTGTGGGTAGTGAGTGTACAGTCTCTTTATAGCAATTGGCTTACAATTCTTTAGAACACATTTATAAATAGTGTTTGTAGCACCATAACGAATTATATATTTCTTGTTTAGATTTTATGTGATTCTCATTATGTCATCATACATGTGAAGAGCCATGTCCATGTGTAGTATGACCAACCTTGGAGAACCTAAATGTAACAAATAGATGTGTCAATAAATAAATTCTAATAAGATATTATTTTTTGATTTGTTGTCTGATAATCTATACAATATGAAATCATGTCTAGCCATGTTAGTTATATCACCTTGGGGGTATCAAATGTATTCATGTTTAGTGCAAATAAAATTGGCCACAAAAGGATACCACTCATGATATAAAATCTGCAAATGTATGGAATTTTCATGTATTCATGTTTAGTACAAATAAAATAGTGTGCAAAACGCTACCACTCATGATATAAGATTTGCAAGTATATATGTACGAATATGTAACCAATTTGAAATGTAGAAATAGAACCTTTAAATGTAATGCTTCATCTATATTTCTACACTTACAAAATCAATCACACCCCTTATCAACATCAACTACAAAAGTAATAACTATCCCTCTAAATCAAATAACATATACCATTCGGTCTTCACATCAGCATTATACACATGCGATTTCTAGTAATAGAAATAATGTTAACTTTAGGGTGGGGTACTTTATAAATTTCTCAATTGGAAAGTAGATTATATAGATTGTCTCAACCGTTGTGGCTCTTTGATATTTCTAGGTCTTCCACTCGGTGAGACTTGATCCATAGTGGATTTATTCCAAGCCAATAAACTTCAACAATAGCCCAAGGGTGTTTCACTATTTTTTTCCTATTTAATTGTATAATTATTGTATAAAATTCTTTTATATCTTTGCTTTTGTCTTCCTTTTATAAGAAAGAAAGGATTAATTTAAATTTCAACAATTAAATCTCCACTAATAATTATTTATGAGTATTTTATTATATTTTTGTTAAGCTTTGAAATGGGATGTTTCATTCAATACTTATACTTTACTACATTACGATGTGCGCTTCATTAAATTTTATCCTTATTATTTGTATAATTATTACATAAAATTTCCTTTTGCATCTTTATCTTTTACATTGTCCATATATAAAGAATTAAAGTATTATTGGTGGATTATTTTATTAAATTCTTTCATTCTATCTATTTAGTTATTGTATATTATGCATTAATTATGTTAAATTTTCCTCCATTGCCACATTAGCTCGATTGAAGATAGTCGGTTGCCACCAAGTCGTGCACCCATGACGAGTGGAGCCTCCCACTTCTATCGAGATAGGTTTCCCATAATGGCTTTACCCATATTGCCCAAGTGCGATGTTGTAGAAGACAATGAAGAAGAAGGCCATATTGCCTTTGGTTGGAAAGTGTTAGGACTGCAATGACCTTTCTCGGAACCGGTTGGTTGGGTGATCATGGCTTGCCCTCGGTGAGGTCAACTTTTTGCGAAGGAACATTATTTTTTATTTCTATATTTTTGTTATGTTACATTTGACTTGCTAGGCCTAGCCTAGTTTTTGTGGCTTTGGGGTGTGGTCTCATATTGCCTATTTTTTTATTGAATTATCTTGTATCATCTTACTTCCTAATTTAATATAAGATCTTATTCATCAAAAAATGCTAATTTTGTATAGTTACATCGAAGACAATTCTTATAATGGGAAAGACTTTTGGGTATCTGATAAGTGTAGGTTGTTCGACAACTCAAAATTCAACGTACTTCGATACATGTACGATTAAACTTCAACTATTGATTCATACTAAATTTTTAGAGTCTTAAATGATTGGAAGTCAAGCAGATACATTATACAGGCATGCACAGAAACATTATTATCAATGAAGAAGAAACAGTCTCCTTGTGGGTGGAAACCACAATTACTATATTTTGTGTGCGGTAGATTTTATGTTCGAGTCTGCTTGTTGGTAAATATCTTTCTTTTTCTCGATCTAATCTTGCAAAAAAACTTTTGACTCTCTAATTCTGACACTAGTTGTGACCCTTACTATTTTGCCATATGAAAAAACCCTTGCTTGCCAATTTTTTTCCTACTGCAAAGTGCAAATCTTTCTCATATCATAGGTTCCATGGAGAAAAAACCATTGAGGCTGGAGCTAATTATGTATGTCCAGGTGGGAAAGTAGCTAATGTTTTGCAATATTTGTTTTTTATTGTCTTAGCCTTGATAGAATTTCTTTCCATCGTTCAGGATGCCAGCCCATGTGGCCTCTTGGCTGACATCGAACCCTTATACACTGAATTCCACTCTCCGATTTACAGGAGCTAGTAAAAATTTGGGTGGAGAAACAGAAATCACAATTCTACTCCGCCATTTACAAGGACCTAATGAGGCAAAGTCTCATGCAACGTGGTCTCAAATGCCTCTGTGTCAGGGGTGGCTCTGTTGATGGCATTTCGGTGCTAAGGAAAAATGGTATTACAGACTCTGTAGGACTAGATTGGCCTTCGTGTAAAGGAAAATTTTAATGGTTTTCGTTTGTTGTCGATTCCTTAGACTGTGTTTTCTTATTCGTTTGATCAAGCTTGCACGATTGTTCTATTTGCATTGGAGATTGAATGTTCTCTTAAACCCGGCAATGTTGGTATCATATTGGCTTCGCAGAGGAGGATGGGAAGAGACTTGAACCTCGTACTTATTGTGGCCTTGTTCAAGAACTTAGCCCGCTCTTCACAAACTAGTTGGCCACCATAAGCCCCTTAGCTACTGCTTGCACAAGAAACACTAAAATTTTAGTCTATCTTGGGCTTTAAGTTCCGTCCAAATTCGGTGTGCACAAGAAAATATTGGTCCCTACAAACATGCGTAACTTCTTGTAGTTGATTCCTGACGAACGATTAGCTCTAAAAGCTGTCATTTTTTCAGGCTGCTGGTTGTATAGCGGAAGAAATGCAGTGTTCACAAGAGTACATGGCCTAGAATAAATTGGCATTTTGCTTACATAAAGTGGAGGCGCAAAAGAGGCATAGATGCATGTGGCGTTGAAGTGAGTAATTTAGTTGACTTCGTATCCTCCACAACTTTGTAGTGCCCATTTCCTTCAACACTTGTTATATTTTGATTTTGATTATTGTTGACTATAGATATGGATATTATTGTATCATTTTCACTTAGCATGATGTTAGATGATAGAGATACTTGGACTTTTGATTCATACTATGATTTGTGTGATTATTAGAGAGACGTTCTATATTGATGATGACGTGTTGTGGACATATTTATATATTTTTGACATTCAACATTCTTGTCATATTGAGTAAGATTTAGTAGTTGAAATAATCTTTTGATCTTATTGGTATTGATAAAATATAGAATTTAGATGTTGTTGGAATTTTAAAATAATAGCATTGTTAGCCTAGATGGTGATTTAATTTACATATGGATGATTATTGACTTGTATGCGTACATTTTATCTTGGATGTTTTGATGCGGCCACGAGGCCAAATGAGGTATTGTGTGATTATTCAAGTAATTATATCACAACAATCAAAGGGGATTTGAGATCAACCACATCGAATCTTTGGATGGATACGACAATGGTAACCATGACAACTTGTGTAATGTTGTTGTTTTGTTATTTGTTGTTAGGGGTCCCCATGGGGGATGACCTCCAATTGTGACCAAGGGTTTGTGTATAGTTCTTTTCCTTTCTTTTATTTAATTTTGGTGTATGTGATTTAATTTGTGATGTAATTCTTTTTATCATTATTGATTAATGTGTCTTAGTTAAATAAATTAATCTTGTTAGTAAGCTAATTATGGATGTGACAAAAGGAGTCATTTATTGGAGTAGTTGGGTCTTTGGTTCTTGTGTTTATTAGTTGAGTGTATGTGATTTTGAGTGTTGTACACTCCACCCTACTTGGGAAACTCAGATTTGGGCTTAAGGGCCATTTTTAGAGGCTTGTGAGACAAGTTAAAATTATCCCAAACCTCTTAAATTATTATACCAACCCTACCTATGGGTTGGGGGTCAAAAATAGACCCCATTATGTGTTTTGGAAGGCAAAAGGTGAGATTTAATTGCACTTTCTTACATGTGTTTAAATTTTGTCCTTAAGGGGTGTGGGTTGGAGTGGTGTGTGTAAGAGGTTTGTCATTCCTCTCAACCACCCATTTATTATGCCTTGAGGTATGGGTTTGACTTTGGTGATGTGGGATGGAGAAGAAATGATGTGGCATCCTACATGGAGCCACATCATCTCCCTCTCCCTCTTTTCTATTTATTGGATTTTTGGAAGTATTTGGGGTTACTTGCTTGGTTTTGGCTCTCTCATTTTGGAATGCTTGCTTATTTGAGTTGAAGATTGCTTGGAATTGCTTGATTTTGGAAGACCTTGGGAATTTCTTGTAAAGTGGAGTCTTATTATGGAAAGGTAGGATCTTGCACCCTTGTTTTCTTGTATGTTATGTGTTAAATGGATGTGTTTTCTTGCTTGAAGTTGTTGGGTAGTGAAATGCCTTTATGTTGTGTTGATATAGTGAAATGGGGATGAAATATATAGGGAGGAATAAGAGATTCTTTGTGTATATAGGAGGGATTGGGTTAGGATGCCCCACTTTATTCTTATTTAGTTATTTTTATCATTGTGGAGGCATAAGAGAGAGGGAGGCATAAGAGACATATATTTGTAGTTGTAGGGAGGCATAAGATATTTTGGGGTTGATTATGTTTGGAGGATTTTTGAGGTGGGCATCCAAACCCTTGGGAGGCACAAGGGTATCCCCATATTCATTTCTCTACTTGGCTTGTTTTAGAGCCATTGTTTTGGGAAGTTGTTGTGCTTAAAAATGAGTGTTTTGTGGTTATTTTCTTGTGTGTTTGTTTCTTGAAAGTAAGTGTGGAATAATTGTATAGTTTCCATGTGTTTGATCCATCCCTTATTGCCTTGTGGTTGGGGCTCGGGGCCAATGAGGAGGATTGCTTCTCCTCCTCATTGGAGTTTTGGTTGGGTGGAGAGTGTTGCCTCTCCCCCATTTGTTGTTGTGATCAAGTGGAGAAAATATGGAGCCTTGTTGGAGATTTGGAAACTTGGAGAACTTGTAGAAGACTAATAAATCCTTCATTATAGCTACCTTTCTTGTAAAATTCCCACTTAAGGTGGAAGATTTATAGTATTGTTTTTGAAAGAAAAGTGTATTGAATATTTGTTATTAAGATTGTAATACATGTTGGAAAGAGAAACCATTTTTAGGAAATAAGTTTTGATATAATGGAAATGTAGTTGAAAAGAAAACAACTTGTTCATATTTTAGTTGATTTATTATCTCACATGGGTGTGTTGTTCTTGTTTTAAAATTATTGGAAACATTGTTAAAAGTTTCTTGTGAGAATGTTTAACACTTGTATTTGGAAAAAGAAGAGATATTCAATCTTATTGATATACTTACATTTGATGGCAAGTAGACTATATTAGTTTATTCTTTTGATTGAGGAAGTTTAAAAACTCAAATGTGGTTATGGAAAAGTTAAAAAAAAGAACAAGAATTTATTTGATTAGTTAGTTTGTCAACAAATGTATCATATTCCCTTTTAAATCTAATGGAGTAAGGAAATTGTATGGTTACTACTAGCCCTTAGTCTCAAATTGATTTTGAAATTTTTAGTATTAAAATTACTATAAGCTATACAATTATCAAATGTTGGTTAACATAATAGCAATAAAGGGAAAGAAACTTAGTTTTGCTTCCTATATATCACTAGCAAATTGTAAAAACTATTTAATTAAAAATAAAATAAGGTTAGTTGATATTATTAGTAAATATGAATATTATTATTATTGATAATAGTAATCCTAGTTTTATATTATTAATAGGGATATCAATTAAAATATTGACTTAGTTTATATATATATATATATATATATATATATATATATATATATATATATATATATATATATATATATATAATATTGATTAGGTTGATGTTTTTAGGTCGTGGCCCATGTATTGATAACAAAGGAAAGGGCTGGGGAGGGTCGCTGAACACCCCCTCCCCCCCCACCCCATTAAGAAATGGAATATGGGGTGGTGTTGAGACCCTCACCCTAACCCAAATAAATTTCAAACATCATATTAACCTCACTGCGGTATATATGTTTTCGGCCTATGACTTTCTTTACTCTGTGTGGCCGCAGTTTTATGTGGATCTGCACTCATTTGTAATTACACACACACACACACAAAATTTAAATTTTATATATTCCATTACTCAAGTAAATACATATGCATTTTACCTAATCCCTCTAAAATGGGAAAACCCCATTTTCCCATTTGGGAAAATGTTAAATAATAAGATAAAATATAAATGAAATACATTAAAACCCTAAGTGAGGGTGTAAATAAAACTTGAAAAGGAAAGAAGAATGTGCATCTTTCCAAGAGCTTGAGATTGCCTCTCATGGCTTCCACCTCCTCCTCCACCAATCTGAAAACAAAAAGAAAAGAAACAATAAGTCAAAACAAAGAGAAAAGAGATTTTCATATGCATGCTTAGGGTTAGTTGAATCCCTAGATCTAATGGCCCCAAATGAATCCATCCAATGGATGAGATTCATCCCTAAAAAGTAGGTGGGAAGTGGGTGAGAGAAAATTCAAAATTTTCAAATGCATGGGTAGGATTTAAGTGGGGTCACTTAAGTGTAAAAGGATAGGATGTTATTACTTTTCTAACCAAAATGTCTTTTAGAGACATTTTAATTTAATACAACTTAGACCCCTTTGTGGGTATTATAGAATTTTATTATTTAATTAAATAGACCACTTTTCACTTGAGATTAACTAACCAAATTTAATTAAGGCGAAATTAAATTATATTAAAGTAAATTATAAGAAGCCTAAGTCTTGTTTTGGACTAACTAATTTTATTATAAATTATTGAGAGATTTTATTTTATTATTTTAATTAAAAGGGATCTAAGGGGAAATTTATAATGTTAATTTAATGAAATTTTAAAATGAGAAAGTGTGACTGTAAATGTTAACCTTGTTTCATGAGTGTGTTTAACAAAAAAAAATTATTCCATAATTTTTCTAGTTTGACCTAGGTTGTTCTTGGTTTCATACAGGAAAATTAGTGGGCATTACATTCTCGCAACATGATTAATTACCATATTCTTATTGTAAAGTCACACACCATGTGTTCCTAAATTTCACTTCTAAAATTTTAATTTAAAATTAGTATTAAGAATAACATTCAATGAAATTGCACGTCAATGCTAATATTCTTGTCATTCAACTTAAATCTATCCATCTGAAGTCACATTCATCAATACTAATGAAGGATTAGTAAGAAGTCGTAATTGGTTCAAACCCTTAAGCCACGTCATATAATCGAATATATGGAGTTGTGTCTTTTTCATTCAACATTTATAAAATTTAAAAGATATTTGTTTGTGAATACACAATTTTGATTTTTCTTGTCCAGTCATGAAAACAAAATTGTTTCTGATTTGTACTTTGAAAACAATTTTCCCAAAATGCTTTTAAAAATATTGTTACGTATATTTTTAATAAAAATTAATATTAAATATTTTTATATAAAGATTTGTATGTAGTCAAGCATACATTTTCTTGTCGGTTGTCAAATAGAAAATATATCTGATACTATAATGTTCTCCTTTGAAGGTTAAATTTCCACCAGAATGGTAAGTCAATTCAAATTCCTCAATATTTTATAGAATTATGCCGATAGGCTTGCGATTTGATAGCTACAAGTGAAATCGAGGACTTGGAATAAATATTTATGCGTGCATTGATTATGATCAGATCTCTAGCATTCATTGTTTCTCTTATCACCACGGTGAAAGGGTTTTGGTGCTTACATTAATCATAACATGGGCGGTTAATATGTCTTATATTGCGTGTGATGTATGATTTTTTAAAGGCCGCCCACATTCCCGCAATGATATATCCGGTTAGCTCACCTTTTCTACATACTCTCAAGCTCTAATGTGCATCCCCAAACACTTCTTCCTTGCATGCCACTTATCCCCTACTACTAATCTACACACTGCATACTTTTCCCATTTTCCTTTGACTAAGGAGATGTAATGCTTGAGCACAACATAGCTAACTTTTTCCTCTGAAGAATTATAAGTAAAGGTTTTCCACTTGTTTGCATTGATATATCTGACCATATCACCTTTTACGCATACTCCCAAACTCCAATGTGCATCCCCAAACTAGTTTTCCTTGACGTTGCTTATCCCCACATTACTAGTCACAGGTTGTTCATCTTATCCAGTCAAGTGGCATCCAGGCCTTCAAAACTTGTATGGTTTTAGATAGCATGTAGGTGTCTTGTGGCTAATTCCACGACATGTGGCTATCCATAAAGCGTTAAATAAGTTATATCATTTGATGGAATAACAATATATCTAGAGTTATAAAACATGGTTGTGACGAAAAATATTCCCATGAAGATAAATTATAAAACTCTATATACAAACAATATAAGTATCCACCGAATAATTTCATATATTTAGGTTTAAACATGTGTTTACAGGAAAAAATATCAGGGACTCTAAATACATATTGTAATTACCACCATCTATATGATAGACCGTATAAATGATCATGTTAGTATTGTGAGATGTGTACTAGGATTATTTATATCTACTTGGGCCGGAGTATGTATGAGATCAACTCGTCCAAGGACATTACGGGATCGGACTTTTTTATGTAATTTATTTTAGCATACGTTGAATAGTTTATATTTTTAGGAGAGTTTGTTCTATTTTATCCCTTTATTTTCTCCTTCTAGGTGTATTCCATTATTCTCTCTCCTTCATCCAAATCTTCCTCCTTCAGTTTAGGGGAATGTAGTTGATTATTTCTCCTATATATTGTACACACTTCTTCATAATAAAATAAGTGTGTGTAGAGTACTTCACTCCACATTCTTCTCTCCTTCTCGCTCCTATAGTTTGGTATCAGAGATTTGTTGATCTCTGCCTGTGCATGGAAGTAGTCTTCAATTTGCAAGAAGCCCACATGGAGAAAGAGAAGGACTCGTTCCATGGTGTGGATAGCATGCATTTTCTATCTCGAGTAATACATGGAAAAACGAGAAGTTTCTACGGCCCGCAGAAACAATGGCTTGCATTTTTTTGTCTTTTTCTTTACTTGTGCATGTATTTTTTTGTTCTATCACAAAAAATTTTAACACCTGCGGAGATGAGGAATTGAGGAATTTGAGTGGCTAAGTCGCTGGATCTGCATGAAAAGTAGAATATTAAACTTGTGCTGCTACGTGAAAAGGAAACGTGGGAATCCACTTGTCTTTTATGTATTTTTTTTGTCTTTTTGCTGCAGCCACTACAAAACAAGCTGCTGCATGGAAATCAGGAGATGAGTGGAGATTCCTTCACCAGCATGGACAGGAGATGCGTGGAGGAGTATTGGCAAAAAAACGTGGCTTATATTTTTCATTTGGTGAAGACATCTGTTGCGTGGAGGAGTATTAGCAAAACCACGTTTAAAAAAAATCTGCGTGGAAGTCTTCTACAATCTAAGCTACATGCAAGATTGTGCAAATTCACATCCATGTGTCTCACTAATGAAAAATTAAGAATAAGAACAAAGCATCTCATGTAGAATAATAATGAATCCCGCGTGAGGAGTGAGAGTGGCTCGAGAAGAAAATTTTTTACGGCATTGTGAATCTCAAGGTCATATTTTTTTATATATATATATATATATAGTGCCATTAGTGTCTGGAACAGACCTTTCCACCACGACAATGAAGGACAAGAAGCAGATCATACAAAACTTCATCCGAATGTCAAGTGTAGACAACTCGATTGAGAGCATCAATAACACGGTCACCTCAGCTAAAAGCTGGAATATCAACTCACCAATTAGAGAACACCATGAAGAAGCCCCTGAGAGCTCTAGGTTCTACTTTTCTTTGCTGAATGAGCTTCGAATACCGGCAATCTAGCATTCGACAAGCTAGTTCGAGAAGGACTTCTTGAATACTTTCTTTTCAACGTCAGCGCCAAGCAAAGTGAGTATGGGAAGAATTAGAAGCTGGTATGACGCCGACTATGATGATGAAGAAGAATGCCCTACAAAGCGTCATCATCTCACAACGCACGTGAATATCACAAGCATCTACGAGCCAAGTAATTCTCATCAGTGAGTCAAAATTGTAATAACTCTTCAAATAAATAAATAAAAATTATTACGATGTTTGCTCCAAAGTTACTTCTTGTCTCGATGCTCAGTTGCTCAAAGGGTCCAATTTTGTGGCCTGGAAGACAAAAATGAAGACAATCCTTCAGTTTGAAGGATTATGGGGAATTGTCACAGGGTCTGTGCCCGCTCCCACACCCCCGATGAACTAATAAAATATGAAATGGCTAGTGCTAAAGCCTTGATGCTGATAATGCTCAGTATCAGTGATGATGTGCAACCGCATGTTAGGAATGCGAGAGAAACCCAAGGAGGCTTGGGACAAGTTGGCAACCATTTATGAAGCCAAAAATCAGATGAAGATACTTCATCTTCAGTCAAAGCTACACACCCTCTCTATGGGGTCAGATGAGAAAGTGGAGGAATTCTTACGTCATGTGGCTGAGATGAGATCGAGTTATTAGCACTCGGTGAAATGGTGGATGATAAACTTCTCATCACAATCACCTTGAGAGCACTCCCTTCTCAATTTCGAGTGTTCGTTACATTACACCGAATGTGTAAACAAACAAAGACATTCGAAGAGCTTGTGAATTTGCTGCAGCAGGAAGAGGCCATCACTTCATCCCATGAGGAGTCTCAGGACAAAGCCTTGTTCTCAAAGCCTTACCATGGCCAGAAGAATTAGAAGGTCCCCCAGAGAAGCCAAATCCAACTGCAACCCAAACAACAATAGAAAGATCAAAAGTCAAAGAGATGGTGTCACATTTGCAGAACCAATACTCACGACACTGATCACTACTAGCATAATAGCTTGAAATAGGGGTCTTCAAGCCATACAAGCACATCCAGGTGCAAGATTTTCAAAAGTCCAAACGACGTCCCCGCTGGAGAAAGCACAAGGGACATCTCGCAGCCCAACAAGAAGATGATGAATCTGATGAGGAGACATCAGAAGGAGCCCATTGTAGTAAGAATCTTGTACTCATCTCTCAAACTTCTCAGCCCACGAAGAAAGTCTGGTTGATAGACTCTGGTGCAAGCAAGCATATGTCAGGTGACAAGAAGTGTTTGATTCACTACATGAAGAACCAACTGAGATCGAGTTCGGATAGCGGATGACAAAGAGTACATTACAGAAAGGAATAGGGAATGTCACCATTCCTCTGGGACCACGAAAATGTACACTTACAAAGGTACTATATGTTCTTGGCTTGACTAAAGAACCTCTTGTCAGTTACTCAACTCTTGAATCATCACCTTAAGGTAGAATTTCTTGTTCAAAATGGCATTAAATCATGCTTAATCTCCCAAAAGGTACGGTTCTTGCTAAAGCTTTTGTAAAAGATAAGTTATTTTCTTTAGATATCTGTTTCATCTTCTACAGTAGCTTTATCTACTTCAACAATAGAATCAACTACCCTATGGCATTTTAGATATGGACACTTTTCGGTCAGTTCATTACACTAGATGAGTTCAAAAGCAATGGTCCATGGACTACCCAAATTGTCCAGTTCCTTGCCTATTTTCCCTGGCTGTCTTAGGAAAAACAACACAGAGATCCATTTCAAGCGAGCACCTTCCATGCCAAGAAGTGTCTGAGGTAGTTCATACCGATCTTGAATGGCCCATTACCTGCTTCATTTTCAGGATATAAGTACTTCCAACTATTCGTGGATGACCACTCTCAAGATGTGGGTATATTTCCTAAAGAAGAAAAGTGAGGCTCTTCAACACTTGCAGAACTTCTATCATCATGTTGTCAAAGAGTCCGACAACCACTTCTTCTACTCCGCTCAGATCGAGGGGGGGAATTCACATCAAAGAAGTTCTTGGCCTTCCTAAACCAACACAACATTAAGCAACACCTGACTGACTCCCTACATGCCCCAACAAAATGGCATTGTTGAGCATCGTCATTCACACAGTGATGGAGATGGCTCACTGCATGCTATCAACAGCAAAGCTAGGAGAATGCTATTGGGCTGAAGTAAGTACAAATGGCTATATATCTTCTCAATAGGGCACCAAAAGATTCTACAAAACAAATGCCAAGAGGTATGGAGTGGTAGAAAGCCATCAATTTCTCATTTGTGAGTATTTGGTTACACAACATACATGCATGTCCCAACTCAGAAGAGAAAGAAGGTAGAGCCAAAAACACTCCCATGTATCCTTCTTGGCTACAACACTACCTCGAAGGCGTATCGTCTCATGGATCCTGAGACAAAGAAAATATATGAGAGTCGGGATGTGGTTTGTGATGAGTCATCCTTTGACTCAATAGTATCAACAAAGATCCACTTCCAACCACATCTCACCGATTAGTCTCTGAATCAGATGATGAGCCAGAGGAGACTACTCAGAGAAAAGAAATGCTACTAGGAGAACTATTTGTTGACCTTGGAGAACTAGAGAATGTGACTCCACATCAATCCACATGGCAACGACATAGTTCTTCTCAAAAGTAGCCAAGTTCTCATCCGAAGTGGGTACAAAGCACTATCAAGGACTCACATTTGCAACAACTCCCAGATACATCATCCGAGTCAAAACAAGGAGTCAAACAAGAAATGAGGTAAACTTTGCACTCATGAGTTCACTGATGAATAGCTCCAAGCCAGATAATGTTCATGAAGCACTCAGTCAACCTCAATGGAAGGAAGCCATGGATACAAAATATGACTCACTCATGAAAAATCAGACATGGGAACTTGTCGATCTACCTACAGAAAGAAACCCATAGGCTGCAAATGGGTTTTCAAGACAAAATATAAGGCAGATGGATCCATCGACAAACATAAAGCATGACTTGTAGCAAAAGGATATGCTCAGAAAGAAGGCATCGACTATGAAGAAACCTTTACACCCACTACGAAGATGAAGACCATCGAGTAGTTTGCGCACTCATGATAGCATGTAAAAGGATGGAGACTTCAGCAGATGGATGTCAAGAGTGCTTTCCTAAATGGTGATCTAAAAGAAGAAGTATACATGACCCAACCTGAAGGATTTGTTGATGAAGAGCAGCCTAAGAAGGTATGTCATCTCATCAAATCACTTTACGGACTGAAACAAGCTCCCAGGGCATGGTATATCAAGATCAACAATCACCTTTTACAGCATGGGTTCACTCAGCCCCTCATATTTGAATTTGTATATAAAGAAGGTAGGCAAAGAAATTGTCATTCTGGTTGTATATGTAGATGATCTTGTGATCACTGGCAGTTCAGAAGATCAAGTTGATATTGTAAAGAATGATCTCAAAAGAACCTTCGACATGACAGATTTGGGGCTACTACATTACTTGTCTTGGCTTGGAGATATGGCAAAAGGAGCATCACATTTTTGTCTCCCAGACAAAGTACGCCAAGACACTCTTGGAAAAGTATAGAATGTCTGACTGTAAACCTATATCCACTCCCATGGAAAAAGGCTTGCAACTTTCAAGATTCCAGGACTCACCTCAAGTAGATGCTACTCTCTACAGGTAATTTGTTGGAGGGCTCATCTATTTGACATATACCAGACTAGATCTCTGCTATGCTTGTCAGCTATCTTTCCAGGTTCATGCAGGAGCCAAAGAAATGTCACTGGAATGCAACAAAGCATGTTTTGAGATATGTCCAAGGAACAACTATTATGGTCTGGAATATAAGAAGAATGATCAATTCTTCTTATAGGATACGTCGACTCGACCACGCTGGATCTGTTGATGACAGAAGTCAACTACAGGATACATATTTCATCTCGGATCTGGACCTATCTCATGGATAAGCAAGAAGTAGAATGTTGTTTCTATCTCATCCACAAAGGCAGAATATCATGCCACACGAGGAGCTATGTGCGAAGTGATATGGATACGTCACATTTTGGATGACCTGGGAATTCCTAAAAAATAGTCACCTATTCTCTATTGTGACAATCAGAAGTGTGTTGAAGCTCATACAGAATCCAGTCTTTCATGAATGAACAAAGCATATTGAAATTGACTTCCATTTCATTCGAGAGCATGTCTTGAACCATCAAATTCAGCTCCAGTACTATCCCTATGAAGCACAAGTTGCCGACATTCTCACTAAATCTCTTGGCAAAGTGAAATTTGAACTTTTCAGGGGTCACATTTGCAAGAATAATGTAATAAGGGGGGAATGTTAGCATACGTTGAATAGTTTATATTTTTAGGAGAGTATTTTATCCCTTTATTTTCTCCTTCTAGGTGTATTCCATTATTCTCTCTCCTTCATCCAAATCTTCCTCCTTCCCGCTAGGGAATGTAGTATCCCTTTTTTTCTCTACCTCCTCTAGGTGTATTCCATTATTCTCTCTTTCTACTCCCCTTCATCCAAATCTTCCTCCTAAATCATGCGATTATAAGATTTATTCGAGTTTAAACCCTGCCCCCCTTCATGTAATTTCTAAAAGATCTTTAATTTTCATCTATAATTGCTTTCTGAAATATGGATAAGCCTTTCCAATATTTATTCAAAGCTCTTCATGCCCAACATGTGGGATCAAACAAGACCAAATCCCCATCCCTCCTACAACGTATAATATAAAAAAACAAAGTATAGCTTTTTCTCCTTCTTACGGTAACTTTTAACTCTTAAAAATTTCTTGGAGAATATTTTTTTATTGGTTTTTATAACTAATAAAGTATTTACCTCGACAACAATTCCATCCAAGTCTTGCATTTTCATATATATCCATCTATATTTTCATCGACATCTACCGCAAGATGGTTTTATCATTTTCCTATTACCAAACATGTTCTACTCTTCGTATTTAGTATATTTTCACATTGTCTCCTCCATTCTTCTTTCCTTTCCCATCCACTTCTCCACCCTCAAACACCATTTTCTACACCCCTCTTCCTTTCCCTTTATTTCTCTTCATTTGAGGTCCCTTCTTCACTACATCCCTTTCAGCGTTCACATCGTACATTTCACGTACAATTGCTAGTGATACGAAGACCAATACACTGGTTTTTAAGGGCTTATCCAAAGAACAAAAAGACCTTTAAGATCTATTCCATCTCGTTAGATGAACTTGCCCTTTAAATATGAGCGGAACTAAGGTAATATAGTTCCATATGTAGGGAAACACTGAGGATTTGGAAATCGAAGGGTGGATGAGGAAGAAAATTAATATTGGGGATTTTTTTGTCGTCAAGGTAGGGTTTCCATATTTAAGGGGATTAATTGAGAGTGAAGACGTGTGCCTCATCAACGAGATCTTTGTGGTATGCAAATATAATCATGGTGACGATTGTATGCAGAAACTTACATGCATAATAAATTATTGATCGATGAATTAAAACTTCGTGTTACATGTAGATATGCCTTTACTTGATTCACAAAGCTTAAATGTACTTTTGAGATCATTTATCTAGAATTTCTGAATTTTGGGAAGCAAGAAGAACTTGATTCTACAACCAGTATATGCTTGCACTTGTTACATTTTCTATTGGAGACTCATTCTTATTCACATTCCATCATGATGCAGGACCATCCTTGAGGTCATGATAATATTTCATAAATAAAAAATACTTAATGGGTAGTAAGTTTAGTTCCTAAAACATGTGTAAACAACATCAACCACATATGTAGTAACTATTCCTAGCAAAAAGGGGAATTTTCCATGTTTTCTGACAAAGTGCATGAAGGTCGAGAATTACAGAGTCATGGTTTGGTGGACCATAGCCACAGGGCATGATAGGAATTGGTTTATATTGGGTATCTATTTTCATTTTGATGAATCAATTATTAAAATTAGTGGAGTGGTGGTGCATCATCTTAGCTCACCATCCTATATTCTAACTTATTATCTTAACAATGTTCACTAGTCATAACCCATAGGTCTTTGAGTAGAAAATGAGGTCATATGATACCCCCATGGAGATCATATAGTTTCCTAGTCATAGTTCTTTTAGTATCATGTCTAATTACTCAGTTGTATTTTCATTCTCCAACATGTAATCTAAAATAGAGCCCTTTAAGTAAACTTTTTTGATGCGAGATCCATGTTTATAATAGCCTCGAAGATGTTTCTTTGATTATATCATAGGATTTCATGGTAAGAACAAGTTCCCAACCTTACCTCCCTCTTCACTATTATCCCTTGATCTGATCCCTCATGTAATTTAACCTCCCAAAACATTCATAAATATGTACCTGCAATTTCTCAACCTGAGACACTATTGATTCATTCTCATTTAGACACTTATTGCCATCTCTGGATATCATGGCACATTCCACAACAATGTAGGTTATAGGTTAGAAGTAAACAAGATAAAGTATCCTATACTTTCTCATCAAGAGGAATACCTATCTAGATCATAATGGAATCAATAACTCTTATTCTTCATACCCAACATGGATACAAACTTGACCATCATCTAGGAAGTCATACATTCAACTATGCCTTTGGTCTAGACCTTGATATCTCTATTTGGATATGAAATACACCTATGCAAAGGACTAGGAAATTTTCCATAAAATCAAACTTGATAGATTATTGAGACACCATCATTTAGAAGTCTTAGTACCATTCATTTCATCTCCAAGTGCAAGATCTTCTAGATTCTCAAGTACATTGTCCTATTTCTTTACTAGCTTTGTCTATGAGGTTTTGGGGTATAACATTTGATGAAGACACTTTCCATGAAATGGGAAACCATATTTAGATACCCATCTATCTCTTTAAGAATCCTACTAATTTTTAAAAGTTTTATCAAATTTTCCCATCTCCTTTTGTTCTTCCTCAACTAGGCCTAGGTGACTATATACCTACATCAGTCCAATACTATCACGTAAATCTTGCATTTTTGAGGTTCATAACTTTATTTTTAGTGGTTTTCTATCAAACTATTGTTTTTCTTTCTATCAAGTTCATTTCTTCATGATATAGCTTATTCTTTCTAAACCTAATCTAGGGTATCTATATATCCCGAGAAGTGTGAACTTTTGGTATTTTCTTACAAATGCTTATCATGGCCTAATCAAGATCTAGAATAAATTGAAGAGACTATGCAGTGATGTTATACATCCTTCTTGTTCATCAACACACAAACACACACAATAAGGCATTATTCCTCTTCAACATACATGAATTCTTGAGAACCATGAAATTACAATATTGTACAAGACAAATTCTTCAAATATTCTCATTACTTTAATTCTAGGCATATGGTTAGTGGTTTTAGTACTACTAAGACATTACCAAAAATAACATGAAGCATATGAACCTTATATACATCACTTATTATTCATCCAATCCATCATATATATGTGCGCTTCTTGTGCTCTTCTATTTTGTCCTCTCCTAACTCCATTCTACCAACTTCCTCCTCATGCTACATACACTTTAACTCTTCTAAAAACTTAATCTCTCTCTTAAAATCATAATATGAATTCCTAGCCCATGATTATCTCTTTTCAAACACATGCACAACTATATTGATGATGTTTCTAAATTAAGACTTTTGACATTTCTAGTTGTTGAGATAATATCTCACCTTACATTCCAAATTAGGAGAGTTTGTTTTTTCAACAAATAATTATCTAGGATAGCTAGAAACATTATCCTACACTATCTTAGGACAACTAAATATTTCCTACTACGTAGCACTTATCAATCAATAACTAACAATTTGACTTTTTCCTCTTCACAAGAGTTATTACATTCACCATTCAAATATTTAAAATTCAAACTAAAGGAGGGAAAACATATTGAAACACCTAATACAACTGAGAATACCTTGAGAAGGCTTATTATGTCTTCTTTGTTCTTCTCCAAACATCATTAATGACGCACCTGCATCAAGTGGTCTCTACAATTTGAAATGAAGCTAATGGTGCTCTAAGGTGAATGTTATGGATTGTAGTTCCATGGAAGGGGCTACAACTCCTAGTTCTTCTATGCACATAATTCAGTGAAAAGTTTAGAAATATTAAATAAGATTATAGAATATTTTCCATGAAATGTTGATCAATCATGCTTTTATGAAAGGGAATTTCCTTTTAAGGTCCATGCCTTGCATTTTACTCTACAAAGTAGCTTTTAACATATTGGACCTACTCGCGCTATGTGAAAGGATCCGAATTATTCTTTAAGCATGAGGCATACATACATACACATTGTAGGATTTGAAATTATAAGCTACCTTTCAAGAGCATGAGATTTTAGGAGGAAACTTTTAGCCAATGCTCAAGAGGAGGGGTAGAAGTTTCTATTTCCTACTTAAGATTTATTAGGGAATTATTGCCAAATAACATTTAACATGTGATGATTTTTTTTGTCATACATTTAAGTTTTAAACCAGAATCCTATAAAAATTGGGTTTAAGGGGGGAAAATTTTTATTTTCATAAGATCATTTGCTGCAAATAGCAACACAAACTTCTCACCAACACCAACTGAGATATTTCAGGTGCAGGTATTCCATGTGCTGGAAATTTTAAACACAAGCTCTACATAAACTAATTTTACCTGGCTTGTTTTGGAGAGAAATCTTAAAAAATGGCTCAATCATCATGGTTAGGAGGAGAAGGATTCTATTGTAGAGTGTAGACTATTAGAAGGCTGAAATTATGCAAATTTAGGCCATTTTTGGGCAAATTGTCCATTAGAAATGTGAGGGAAGTCTCAGAAAAATAGTGATTGAATTTTGATGGATTTTTATCCCCATATCAAGGATAACTAATAGTTTTCACTGAGAAATTGATGATCAAGATATATGGGCAAAGAGTTCGACTGTAAAATGCCTTGTTTTGGGAATGATGAGGTCATTTGTATACATCCAGGAAATCTCTGAGAAATTGGAGACCTGATTTGATGTGGGGTTTTCAAGTAGATAGATGATTGTGCTTCATAATCGGTCGATGCTAGGATTTGACAACAATAAGATACAAACTAATGTTTAATTGAGAAAACTTTGGAAAATGAGGGAACTTGAGGTGATTTAATTTTTTTAGTTAAGTTACAAAATTCTAATAATAGATTTGACATGGGATCCTATCTAAATGAATTAAAAAAATTTAAACATAGTGTCTGTGAAGTTTTTGTTGAAACCAATGCTTGTCAACTTGATATTTTTTGGTTTTATCTTTTGTTGAAATTCCAACCATGATATTTCTGGAAGAGAAGACTATTAAGAGTGGAACATGGATACTTAAATTTTAATCTTTATTAACCATGCATGGGCCTTGACTCTTTATCATGTAGAATGTATGGTGAGTTTGAATTGTATTGATGTAAGCAAGAATTAGTAAAGAAGCTCTTGTGTATGTTAGTGTGATCAGAAATAGATGAACTCCTTGTGCTTTATACAAATTTCTATTGGCCTTTAACGAATAAGAGTAAGTGTGATATTCATGCTTATTGTATTGAACCCATGGTTTGTTACTAAATGTTACAAACAATTTATTCTGGCTGTGAAGTTAAGGTATTCCTTTATTGGAAATTCATACCTTGACTACATCACAACATAGTGGCAGAGTTTATGAATGCTAATAGGTGCGAGGCACATGACTGATGCTTCAAATTTTGATGACAATGAAGGTAGATACATCTATTATAGTTGTTAATGCCTTGAGGGGCCTATAACCATGGTTTATCATCTCAAATAGTTGGTTTAACTTTAGAGAGAAATGGAATTACACTTAGGATGTTTTTTTGGTTTAAAATTATCAATGAGTGGGGAGGGTTTACAGTTCTTTGCTTTGGAATGAGGGTTGCATTTCATGTTGTGTATACATAAATAGTGTTATGGCATTTCTGCTACAAGACAACAATATTACAGAGTTGTTGGCTTTGATTCCCCAAACCTTGAATTTTCTTAGCATTGAATACCTAAAAATATCAACCTTTACAATGTATGGATTTTTTTATAATGTTGCAAACTTTTGAAGTAATGCCATATGTTTTTCTAGTAATATTTCAGTCATAGTGCACAACTTCTACTTTGTGTTATTGTCCCAAAGGACTTGAGGATAATCTCATACTATTAACATATTGGTGCCATTACATGGTCCTCACCACCTTAAACACCTTGTTAAACTTGTTAGTAGCAAAGGCACTTGACTTGAGATCCCTATAGGATGTCTAATAGTAAGAGTTTGATTTGAACTCTGCAAAAAAATCAGGAAAAGCTCAAGAAAAATTCAAAATGAAACAAATTGAACACTGTTGAAAAAACTTCATGGTAAAAAATCAAAAATATTCCTCATTCCATGTAAAATCCACTTAGTGGACATAAAAATAAATAGAAAAACATTTCTTAAATAGGAAAAATTTAATTAAGTATATTGCAGAGTCATCAATATAAAGTATTTGCATTTATAATGGATATTATTGTGTTTTTTTGATTTCTATAAAGCATGGTCATGCAATTTGAACTCAAAAAAAGCTTGAAAGTTGAAGAGCAATGATTATATTTGGTACTTAGTAAATAACTCAAAAATAGTTTTATGTACTCATTTCCATAACATGTATGCTTAAACTTGTGAATATTTACCCAATTAGGAAGAGTAATTTGACCATAGTTACCAAATATGGTGGTTTCAGAGAGATTTACAATATTAATAAAAATAAATTTCAATCCACCATATAAAATCATGATGTTGTAATGTCTTTGGTTGGAATTCTTAGATGTTTTTCCATTTAGCTTTGAATTTCTAAGTTATATTGGGTTTTCAAAGAAACAGAGTATTTTTATAGATGCAATTATAGTTTTTACCCTATACTTATTTTATTTGTTTAATGCCATTTTTTTTTTTTCCCAGGTTTAATTGTTACTTTTAAGTCATCAATAGTCGTATTCTCTATTTCTTAAGTTTCTCATAATTTGTATTGTGTCTAATTAGGACTTCACAATCATTTTATCAACTAAGTACAGAGATCTTCTTGCAGGACATGGACAATAAGTAGTTATTCACCTTCTTATTTTATCATCACATTCACAAGAGGCATTTAACGTATAATGTATTTTCAATCTTTTGGAAAGGTATTTCATTTGAAGGGTGCATGGGAAGAAGGATTTTTCCTTGTTAATTTTAACATTATTGTTCACATATGATGGATTTATAATCTCACCAAAACTAATATGTGAAATTTTGGTTGCACTAGATATATGTTTTCCTATTGATCATACTAGTGTATATGTATTGCATTTTTGCTTGATCTTTCCTTTGAACACAAACCCCAAAATTTATAGATCAATTATACCTGCCCCTTGCCAAAACCTTTACACAAACTCTTTCATCAATTAATGCATTAGAAATTGTCATCATATATTCCTTATGCCCATTTTATAGTAACCTAGCAATAATTGTGTATTCTTATCAACCTCAACTATTCAACAATTGGAATTCATTGTTTTTAAACAAATGGTGACTTAGTCATGTGTTTGAGATCATTGGGGCTGACATTCCCAATAGCTTCCTTAAAATATACAAATGTTTTAGAGTTGTTCTACTTGCACAAATTACAATTCAGTTAGAAATAACCCATATTCTTGTTCTATTTGTGAGACTCTTAGGTTTGAGATCATAGGTTCACATGACAAGGCAGGGATGGTTTGGAATTGCACAACATGTACATATGAAAATGGTGTTTTATTTAATGATTGTGACATTTGTGGGACATCTCGTCCTATTTCATCTTAAATTTTTTTAGAATCTTGTTTATGCATCAATTGATAGGTGCATGTTGATTGACGTATCTAAATTCAATGTACTTTAATTCTCACATGGCGACTCCACCTCTAGCTCATCGATTCACATGACTATGGTTTGTTTTATATTTTTTATATTTCACACTACACCATCACTTGATAGAGGATGTGGGATCTGAAACACATCAAAAAAATGTTGTTTAATCTGAAATAAGGGATGTTTATATCACCACCTAATTCATGAAGGTCATTAAGGCACATCTCTTGGTTATCTACAACCTAGTGTTCATGTGGTTCCCCTACCAGCTTGTTGAAAGAGTTGATCTTTATAAACATGTAGTTCAATAGCCTTAACAATATTTTGTTCCATACATATTGTAAAAATTAACGCTCTTACTTGGAACGTAAAAGAATATGAATTAAGTAGTTAAAGCACCAAACTCATTTGTTTGACCTACAATGTCAAAAACTCACATGCCTAAATATTAACTGAAGATAATGAAAAACTATGTTAAGTTCCTTATTAGTTCGAGGCTAGAAAATAATTTAAGATACTACCAAAATATGTTACTTAGTAATTGAAAAACACTTTTAAGATAATTATTTGATTATCTCATGTTAGGAAAATTGTTAGGCGAGAAATTTCCTAAGAAATGACAAGGTGCGTAAAATGTGACATGTAGGCACACATGAGTTTTGGTTAAAGAAGGACATGTTGAGAAAGATAACTTTGGGACTCGACCATATTTTCATGGAATGGGATAAAAATAGGTTGGAGTGTGGAACACGCAAAGAGAAAAGAATGAAGTCTTTGTGGCCAAGGAAGAGCTATTTATGTAACAAATGGAAAACCAAGAGATATGTGTGGTTTGTGCTAATAATAGGATTAAGATAGAGTCCAATTATAGGTTAATATATTATTAGCCACCACGTAGAAGCATGTAACCTATTTTGAGAATGTATGGGTGGTGAAGGGCAAGTCCCCACCCCTATAATTATGTAATGTGTTCCATTGTTTTGAGAGACCGTGTATTACAGAGTTATGTTCCCCTACTATTCCTAACATGTGCATGACTCTCTAGTAATTAGTGTGATGTATTCAACTACTATTTTGTGATGAATTAATACAATGGATCATTGTGGATGGATATTATTTGTTGACCTATCTATTCATGGTGCTTGCATGGTAAATCTGATATTAATTCTTATGTGATCACTATGCTTTCTTTATTTTGAGTGTTTTTATTTGAGCTCATGGATCTAATTATTATGGTGGAATTTATGCTTTTATAATGGTTATTATGGTTATACATGTTAACATATGGACAAGATAGTACAAAAGAGGGACCTCATATCTTCACGTGCTTTAGGTGAGTGTTTAGATCTATTTGGATTAAGTAATCGGCACCTAGTTAATTTAGTATAAAATAAAGACTATAAATGGGTTACGTTGTCAAGACCTATTTTTGAAATTTTTGTCACGATGTTGCATGATGATGGCATATCGATTGACTCTTACAGCCATAGAATATTTGGTAATCAACAAACAAGATCATTTTGCATGAAGATATGACTCTAGACCAGATTTTAATGTGTGTAAATGGGTGGTGTTGATAATTTTGTACTCATGCAAAATACGTAACTCAAAACTTCATTTCGGATGAAAAGAATTGATGTGATGGACCTAACTAAGGAAAATAAGGAAGGTTTTGAAATGTTTTGAGTTCCAACAATTTGAAAAGAAATGCAATATGAAAAATCCCATAGCTCAATTACGGTCACCAAGATAATAAATAGATGCAATATCAAAATATGCATCTACAACTAGGTCTATACAGGAAAAATCCAAAACCAGATTACATGATTTAGTTTTGGAATTGGAGCATCAAAGATATGTTGTAGTTTTCATAATGAAAAAATTGCATACATGATCTTGTAAAGGAATATAACTATCCAAATGAGTACAAAAATACAAAAGTTATAGGTTCAATTTAAGACTTCTAAATCATTACGATAATCAAATAAAAGGAAGTCGTGTCATCCTCAAAGCTTTCATAGTCTCATTTTTACAAGCAATGATCATCGAAAGTTGCAAATTCGAAAAGTTCACGTTTTCAATCTCTCGAGTCAAAACTAAGTGTTTCAACCCTTTCAGAAATGCATTTGCCCAACAAAATATAACCAACATTTGAAGAAACACATACAATTTTCTATAACAACATGAGAATACATCACAGTATACAAATTTGCAAAATAATATACTTTCAAAGAGGGAGATTATATTACAGTCAACATTCAAATTCATTCATGAGTGGATACAAAGTACAAATTTTCATGAAGATAATAAGTAATAAGTTACATTTATTTATAGTCAAATCATTTACAAAGTATATTTGATCTAGAAATTCTCATCAACAAGGTAAAAAGATACATCTCCAAAGCAATAACAAAGGTCATAACCCTCAGAGGATAGAGCTAGAGATTTCATTATGGTGGACTTAAAAGACACAACTCAACCTAGAAAACCAGAGCCCAAGTTTTGTGGAAATATAAATAGAACTCTTTAACTCAGAAAATGGTGAAGTTCGAATGTAAATACCCACATTCAAAAAATGAAAAATTCTTTCTCTTCATTTTTTTTTTTTCATAAAATAGAAATAGAAATGGCCTTGGGATTGTATGGCCTTAAATAATTTCTTGTTGTAGAAAAGCTTCAGCGAAATGGGACTAAACTTACCACCATGGCTGAACCCTTCAATCCCTCGAAAACTTTGAGTACAAAATCAAAAGGTAA
The DNA here is from genome assembly GCA_018340775.1 of Taxus wallichiana var. yunnanensis. Classification (NCBI taxonomy): domain Eukaryota; kingdom Viridiplantae; phylum Streptophyta; class Pinopsida; order Cupressales; family Taxaceae; genus Taxus; species Taxus wallichiana. The sequence continues at coordinate 675,528,800 of CM031236.1, forward strand.
AACCCAAAACCTCATTCGAACTCATAAGATCATAACCGAGCCAAGAAACACAAGAGCCACAAAATTATCTAAAATTTTCAGTATCGTAATAAGTTTAATAGTAAAAATGGAGGTATAGTAGATACAAAGGAAAACCATATCCTTACCCTTCTTAAATGATGGCTAACATTAACAGAGGAGTCGGAAAAGAGTGAGCTCAAGGCTTCTCCAATGGTGGCCATTTCACGAATTTTGATCACAAAGCTTCAAACCAGAGTAGTAATGAAGAAAGAATAAGAAAACCAAGCCATAAACCCTCCATATAATCCTAGAAATGAGCTTCGAGATATCACTAATGGTGGTCGAGAGAAAAATAGCTAGGTTTTTGCTACCTGCCCACTGGCTCGAAATGGAAAAATGACCAAATGACAAGCTCCAATTATTTATTTGTTACCTAACTCATCCAATGAGTTAATTAACTCAACATGAGTTAAATTACATACGTGTATACAAAGTAAGATAAAACCCTAACATTACCACAGTTAAAAATCCATGGACCTTGCACAAAGGGGTGAGTCATCGTGAGGAAGGGGACAAGTTTTCCCACTCTATGATTATGCTTTTGACCATGGTTTGAACCATGTGTATATGCCAATAATAAAAAAGGACTGATTAATCATTAAGTTTTTTGACCTTAATACTTTCCAATATTCAAAAAGGGGGCCGAATGATTGCTTTGGCTAGATTTTGCCAAGTTAATATGCAAGGGTTCATACCTTATCTAAGGTGGCACCATTTATAGTAAAGGGTGTAAAATTAATAATGCATGGTTTTGGTCCACGAGTAAATCAACTTTATGACCCATTATTTCCTTATTCATGTTTACAAAAGGGAAGGATAATATTATTTTTGCACATGCATAGGTGGCACATGGAGGAAAGAAACAAAATTATGCATGTGATCACAAGAGGACATGAAGATGAATATTTTAATCATTCAAAAAGACTAAGAGGATAAAGACAACACAAGTATCACATCAAGAAGGATATGATTAATTTAATCATATTTCAAGAAGAAAAATTTCATACATGGAAAAAGGTGACTTGTAGATCAAGTTAAAGAAAAAAAAATAGTTAATTATTCACCCAGATACATTTTCTTTTTCTAAAGATGCAACACTTTCATGATAAAATTAGAGGATTCAACTACATTTTGCAAATGTATTTTTGAAATTAAAAGGATATTATTGCCTTATTGTAATGACATGTGTTTTTAGACCTTATCTATCATTTATTCATTGGGATAAAATTACCATGGTGAGTTAGACTTAGTTTATTTTAGGAGGTGGGGGTGAATATATTTTATATTTATTGTGCACTAACAAAGCACAAAGGGGGATTTTTTGGAGTATTAAATCCATTGTGCTATATTTTCCCTTATATTAAAATCAATTGTTTCCTTTCCAATTTTTGCAGTAGTGTGTATGTATGCAGTTTATTCTTGTGAATCTTATTCCCTAAATTTTATTAAGCTTGCTTAGATTGTTTTACCTTGCTACAAATTGGTGTTTTCTACTAGTTTTAGTGTGCAATGATCTACACTGTTATTGTGAGTAGTCCCTTAATAGTAAAGTGTTTTCCTTACCATTAGCTTAAACCCATTAGTCGTGATTGTGCAACTTATTCACAACTTATTGTGCATGTAACTCTGTAAAGTTTCCTAATAATTTTGGTATATCACCCCATTTAATTTCAATTTTAGCCATCTTTTACCCTTAAAAACACATTTTTATTTTAGGATACATCCAAATAAGGAACCAACCTTGTAATCATGAAGATTCACCTCACAAAAGGGAGACCCATAGCCCGTGAGGTGTTTCAATTATATCTCCATAAATGAGGGACAAACAAACTTAGAACACATGTTATCCCTCAACACAGGGTGTACTTCTAGGAGATAATATTTTTTGCACGCTGATTGATAATGAATCAATATGTGTAGCAAAGAAACAACACTTTTTTTGAGAGAGAAATATGCGGACATCCATTGAAAATAAAAAGAAAAATTATTTGGTGACTCCGTAAGGCTGATTTCAGACAAGTTTTACAACATGTTCCATGCCTAAAGTGACTACAAGATCAACGGTAAGAGGACTTCCTCATAATTTTTTTCTTTTCCTTTAAATTCAGTAAGAAGAAGAAGATTTGGCAATACCTTACCCTATAACAATCCTGGTTTTGACAACCCTCCTCCCCTTATTTCACCATGTATCAATCTTTTTGTTCATATCCCAATGGCTCATCAAGCCCCACCACCTCCTAGAAATTTTGTACCCTTCACCAATGGCATCCCACTATTAGTTGTAGCTTACCATGACATACCCGATGTTGCCTTAAAGGGTTTACCCACATTTAGTGGTGAAAATCAAATTACCCCTGTTGAGCATATTAAATGACATTGCAACCCTTTGTTCAGTTCATAATATCACTCATGAAGATGTAGCCTTAAGACTCTTAGTTGCATCATTTAAGGGACAAGCCTTGTAGTGGTATAGAACTTTACCAGTAGGGACTATAGCAACTTAGGATGAATTGGGAGATCAATTACATAAGAAATTTCAAGATAATTATGATCACTTGTCTCTCATAGAACAGTTGTCCACAATTAAGTGTGTTCCCCATGAATTTATGGCCAGTTTTAACATTATATTTGCTAGAACATGGGAAAGAATTCCAGCCACTTTGTTAAGCCTCAAGTTGATCATGCATTTCTTTATTATCTAAAGGCTTTAAATAGTGATATTTCAGCCATGATATAGTCCATGGGAGGAACTACACTTCCAACAGCTTATGATATTGCTATTAGAGCTGAAAAACAACCTTATTCAAGCTAGTAAATTAGCCCCAAGGCCTTCCATGCCTATTACTATAGATTTAACCCTTATTCCATAGCCTATTATAGTAATAGAGTTTTTTATTGCAACACCTCAAAATGATATATATAAGACCTTGCAAACATGGAAATGAAATAATAACATTAAAAAGAATTTTCTCAACCTTCTAGGCCTTATCAGAACACTTATCAAAGATATAGGCAGCCTTATCAACAAAATCAGAATTATAGAAACCTTATCAAAAAGAAAAGTTGATCCTAAAGCTCCTAGCACTTCTAATGCCCTTGTACCAGTTAATATGGCCTCAGAAGAGTGGTGTTCACCTTACAATCAACCTCATCCAACTCCTAGTTGTCCAAATGAATTTTTGAATTTAAGCTTTGTTTCCCAACCACAATCTGAAACATTATTCATGCCTCAAATGGAGGGTGGGCAACAAGATGCTCATAATAAAAACCACCTGAACAGAACTTGGTTAGTTTTGGAGAGGATGATTTTATTGCAGTTACAACTAGAGCTCAAAAATGAACTCAAGATGAAGAAAAATAGCATAAAGGACTTGTTTTACCCAGTTACTGATAAAAAAATAGTAATTCCAAGTTTAACCACTAAAAAGTAGCAAAAATAGCCACAACCAGATCCTAAATGCTTGTTTATACCTCATATTTCTAAAGTTGTAGAAGTAGAATCAATTTTTGCTAAATCTTACTCTAAAACTATTGCAACTTCATTTAATGTTGTTGAGGTTATGAAAAAACATAATATCAGTATTTCTTTATGGGATGCTTTGAGTATTCCAAGACAACAAGAGTTACTTGCTCATGAGCTTTCTAAGTTACATATTTCTTCCAAACCAACAGAGAAAGAATCACAAAAAGTTGATATGGTTCTCAGTATAGTTGATCAAGATCATATGAAAGATGTTAAGTGGATGGTATAGAAAGTGTTGAATGCTCATGATATAATAAAACCACCTCTTTTTTATCTTTCTCTTATTATTGGAGATCATTTAGTTCACAATTATATGGTTGACAGTGGTGCAAGCAGCATAGTCATGCCTAAAGAAATTGTAGAAAATTGGCCTACAATATGAACCAACAAAAAATAGTGTACTTCATCTTGATGGGACAACAACCAACACAATTGGTGTCATCAAAAATTTGGAGGTAACGTTACATGCTTGTCCCAATGTTTCAATTTTACAAGATGTAACTATTGTAGATCTACCCCTTTTTTGCTCTTTTCTTGTCAAGATATTTTACAACAAAGATAGGTGGTTATCTTTCTTCGGATTGGTATTTTTTTCTTCACCACGAGGTATGGAACTAAGGTACAATAATAAATTTAGAGCCTTTAGCTAGATTCCACATTGAGCCTCATGTTTCAAATGTTGCAAAATTATGCAACTATAGATCAAGCTGATTTTGATACTAATGCACACATTTCTACATTAGATGGTGTCTCTAACTTGTTTATGGATGAAAAATAACTCAAGAATAATGCTTATGATCCTTATAAGGAGGTAGAAGAAGGATTATTTGGTGTGTATTGTCTTCATGAGAAAAATGCACCCCCATCCCTTGTTTTCCCAAAATAAAAAGTACAAATGAAGGCTTATGGCAACTTCATTTTGATGGAGCAAAGAACAAGAAAGGACAAGGTGTAAGTTTGATGTTGATTTCCCTTCAAATCAGAGGTATTTTTCAGCTCTAAGTCTGTAATTTTCATGTACTTGTAATGTGGTTGAATATGAAGCATTGATTCATGGCCTATAATGGGCCAAAAAGAGAGGAATCAACATGTTACAAGTTTATGGTGATTCTGAATTAGTTATAAATCAAGTGAAAGACTATAATGTTTGTAAGAATCCATTGCTAAAATATTACAAGCATAGAGTTTCAAACTTGATGGATGATTTTGAAGCTCTTAACATTCAATCAATCCCAAGAGATGAAAATAAGCATGCAGATAGACTTGTAGCAGTTGAGATAGTTTGAAGTGCTAGAACATGTTGAAAATAATAAAATACAGCCTCATATAAAGCTGATAATCAAACCTTCAATGCACATGATAATGAAGAGAATTGGTAAGTTTTGATGATGAAAAACACATCTGCAGAAATTTCTTAGCAAGAAACTTAAATTTTCTCTAACTAATCAAGAGAAATTGTAGCACCAATATGGTGACCAGATTGTATAATCTAAAGTAAAACAAATTACCTCAAGGACTTGTCACTTTAGAGGACATTTTCAGTTCTTGATGATCATCTCAGAAAAGACAAAGGTAAAATTTCTACCCATGCTTGATAATTATGAGGAGATCTCATTTATTTGAAGGTAAAACATTACAGGTTGGAAAGGAATGTTCTACTACTGAAATAAAAGCTTTCATTGATTTATGCAAGGAATTTATTGATGTGTTTTCTTGGAAGTATCAATATTTGAGAGGTTTTGATCCTATTTTGGCACAACATACCATTGAATTATAGCCAAACTCAAAACATATAAGGAAAAACAAAGGCCTATAAATCCCAAGATTGAACCATTAATGAAGAATGAGCTATCAAAACTGATTGAATCAAGAATTATTTTTCCCATTAAGAATTCAACTTGGGTTGCTAATCTTGTGCCTATTCAAAAAAAGAATGGTGAAATCAGGTTATGTGTGGATTTCAGAGACCTTAACAAAGCATCATTGAAGGATCATTATCTACTACCCAATATGGATCAGATTTTGAGAATAGTTTTCAGGTTCAGATAGGTTGTCCTTGTTAGATGGTTACAATGGATACAATCAAATTCTTGTACGTGATGAAGACATATTTAAAACAACCTTCACCATAAAGTGGGCACTTATGCTTACAAGAAAATTCCTTTTGGTCTTTCAAATGTTGGTGCAACGTTTCAACGTGCAAATGGACATGGATTTTCATAACCTCTTGAATAAATGCATATTGGTTTATTTAGATGATGTTACTATATTTTCAAATAATTTTGATGATCATCTTATGCATTTAAGGAAGACTTTTGAGATTTGCAGGCAGTTTGGAATCTCTTTGAATCCCAAAAGTCTATTTTTTTAGTGCACAAAGGTAAATTACTTGGACATATTGTTTCTAAGAAGGGCTTAGCTATTGATCCTTTCAAAATTGATGCAATTTTAGTAGTTGTCCCTACCTCATCATAAGAAGGCATTACAAATTTTTCTTGAAAGATCAAATTTGTCAGAAGATTTGTACTATATTTTGTAGCCTTGGTCAAACCATTGACCTCCATGCTAAAGAAAGAAAAATTTCTCTTGGACCAAAAAGGAAGAAAAGGATTTGAAGCTATTAAGTTGGCTATTTCACAGGATCCTACATTGGCAAATTCTAATTTTTATAAAGACTTCACAATGTATGCACTTGCAGGAGTGAAACATTTCAGCCATATTTGACTCAAGTAAATGATGAGAATATAGAACAACCCATTGCTTTCTTTGGGAAAAGCCTTCATGACTACAAAAAAAGGTACACTTTTCTTGAAAACAAGTACTTGTAGTAGTTAGAGGTTTGAATAACTTCAAGTACATGCTTTCAAATAATAAGATTCATGTTTTAGTTTCTCATCCAAGTGTTAAAGAATTCCTATTGAACAAGGAACTGAATGAGAAAAGAGTTGGTTGGATTACAAAGTTATGGAGTATGATGTTGACATCCATGTTACTAAAATATTCTAAGGAAAGGGTCTTTGTGAATATTTAATTGCTGATATGGAATCTCAACATGCTGCAATTTTATTACAACCTGAAAATCAGCAACCATAACTTAATCTGGAAGCCCCTATTTCAAGTTGGATGTCTGATTTAATTATTATTTATAGCATGGTACTTATCTACGAAGGTATGGATAAGAATAAATGATGGTATTTCAAATTACATGCCATACCTTATGCTTTTATTGATGGAGTGTTGTTTAAAAAGGACATAAATGGAATATTGTTGTGTTGTGTTGATTATGATAGAGTGCAACAATTACTTTCAGAGTTTCATGAAGGATCTTAGGTGGTCACTTTTCAACATGCACAATAGCCCTTAAGATCATGAAAGTTGGTTATTGTTGGCCCAACATATTCAAGGATTATTATGAGTGGGTTAAAAGTTTAAAAAGTGTGCATTCTTTGTTGGAAAAGAAAAGTTAGCTTTGCTGCCCCTACAGCCTATTTCAGTGGATCAACCATTCATGCAGTGGGGCCTTGACTTCATTGGCATGATTAACCCTCCTTCATCTCAGGGAAACAGATGGATTTTGACTACCATAAATTATTTTATTCATTGGACTAAAGCAGTGGCCTTGAAGGAAGCCAATGAGACCTCGATTTTGTCATTTTACGAAGGTATAGTTTACGGTTTGGTGTTCCATCCACTATCATTTCTGATAATGCTTTGGCATTTCTTTGTGTGTAAAGTGACAGTTGGGATTTTAACATGGTATTTATCTAAGTACCTCATCCAATTATTACCCACAAGGTAATGGATTCGTTGAAAGTACTAATAAATTTTTTTATGAATATTATCATAAGAAACTCAAAGAAAATCATAGAGAACTTGGCATACAATGTTAAATTCAGCACTTTGGGCTGATAGAGTGACTCCCAAGAGATTTTGTTGGTAATTCACCTTACAAACTTGTTTATGGATGGGAGGCAAGAATGCCTATTTCACTTGATCTTCCACATTGGACTTGTTACATCAGATGGAGTTAATTGAGAATGAACCAATGCAGGTTCATTATGTAAAACTTATGGAATTGCAAGAGCTGAGAGATCAAGCTCACTTGAACATGAGAATCATCAAAAATAGATTAAAAATACTTTTGATAAGAAATCCAAGTTGATAATTTTTAATGAAGGAGATATTGTGCTAAAGTGGGATGCAGATCGTGAAAAGCCAAGAAACCACACAAATTTTGATACAATTTGGAGTGGTCCTTATATGATTTCAGCTTACAAGCAACACAATGCTTTTCAGCTCATAAAGATGAGTGGAGAGGAACTTCCCATTCCTATGAATGGTATGTTTCTCAAGCATTGTTATTGAAAATCCTATAGTGTTGGTTAGAGTAGGTTAGATTAGGATTTCCCTTCAATAAAGTGCATTTCATGCACACTTGCAATGTTTTTTCAATTCAATAAGTACATTTCATGCACGTGATCTAATATACTAGATATTTTCCCAGCTTTAGTTTTTTTTTTTCAAAAAGGCCAATTTTCAAAAAAGGACAGATTTTAGTATTAGGCTTTTGACTCCATGCCCAATGGACAAGACCAAGGAACTAGTATTAAAGCTAAGAGAAGCTTTACCCCGTAAGATTTTCCGAAATGTTGACAATTTTTCACTCATGCAAAACGGGCAACTCAAAACTTCATTTCAGATGAAAATGATTGATGTGATGGACCTAGATAAGGGAAAGAAGGATGAAGGTTTCTTAATGTTTCAAGTTGCAACAAATTTGAAAAACAAAGTAATATGCAACTATGTGTGATGTTGTAGAATGCAAAACATTACATGTGTTATCATTCACATTCATCTTCATCAAATAAATACATAAGCCCCAAAGGACAAGTGCATAGCCTTGATGAAGGAAGGAATCATAGACTGGGATTTTTCATCCCATAACAACAAACAGAGTTACAATTTTCATACAAAAGAATACATTATTAAGTTACAGGTACATCAAATCTTATTATTTCTTTATGTTTAAGTGCTATTAACTATGTGTTGAGTTGTTTAGTTCATTATACAATCAATATTTACCATAAAGTTGAATGAAGAAATAAATAGACAACTCAATTACATAAATTAATATCATTTATTCATAAAGAAATTTAGTGTTTGGAGAAATGGGTAGCACCCTCAAGAGGATTTGACCTATCCTCACTACTTTATGGTTGTGCCTTTCAACCAGGGTGAGAGGACCCATTTTGTAGCCTGCTATTTGTGGAGGAGATGGAGATATCCTTCCTTGTGAAGTTATTAAGAAGACCTTGAAGAAAATATGATCAATGCAACAAAACCTAACTCTCACAAGTTGTCACTCTAGATAATGGAGATATTTTCTAAGCAAGGTTCAGGCCACTAAAGATAAAGAAAACCTGAATGTTTCGCATGTTCTAGTAATAGAAATTATGCATGTGTATACCCATAGGGAAAATAGTAGTAGTATGGGTAGGACTAATTATTTTTGAATGATTTTGGTGGGAGGTGAAGTAGGATAAAGTTGATTATACCAAATATTTGATAACTTTTACAAAAATGGAGAGCTCAAACAACATAATGCTTCAAAGTAGCCAGGATGTTCCTTTAACTAGAATATGTGCTTCAATGGAGGCCCAGATCAACACTTTTCACACAAACTTCAAGGATCCAAAATGAAGGCTCAAATTGAAAAACTTAACTAAACATTATCAAACTCTATTTTTCATCACACCTAAGATACCCTCAAAGGCTAACAAACAATCTTATAGTCATGCTAGGAGTCACAATGATTTTAAATTTGTTTATTTCACTATCAAATGAAAGTTCTTCTGATGAATGAAATTGTAAATGCCACCAAACTATCACAAGGATAAGATCTTGTGTGATTCACATAGGTTTCAATGTAAGAATGCAATGGGAACAATAAAAACTACTTTAAGACATTCAAGAACAAAGAAGACACAAATTTTTCCCAAAAATAACAAATATTAACTCAAGTCTGATTAAATTTATCACCAGGGAAATTTTCTCAAACAATTTCAGAGCTTGTCAATGGTTTTACACTCGCAACCACCTTGACATGATCAAATTTAACACAAAAGAGATAAACAAGTTTCTTTAGATAGTTTCTCAGAAAGATGGGTTCTACCAAGATTTTTCTTAGAAAATCAATTCTGATCTCTAACACTACAAACTTCCAACCTCCAACCCTTTTCATGGAAAAACATGTCTATTTATAACATTTTACAATCGGGCCTTTTCCCCCCAAAATCTAAACATTTAATACACCAAGTTACTTTCCATGATCTTGATCGCGATTCCCATAATCAAATCTATAAAAATTTGTCAGGTGCTCGAGGCGATTTCTTCAAACATCTCCCGCATTCAACTCCTTCCTTTGGTATCACTTTTCCTTTACTAACCAACCACTTCCTCCCCTAATATGTCAAATCTAGTTCTTTGCGTGCTCGGAAGGAAAAAGCGGAAGACCGGATCTCGCCCATAGGGTCGATCTCATCTTAATGGAAAAAGACCTCCCCAAATCTTCCTCAACAAACTCGGATATCAAATTAACTCCCTTCCTTGTTTAACATGCAAGAAATATCAAGAAAATCATGAAGACTCGCACTTCTAGGAGATCTAGAGTGAAAAAGGTGGAAAAATTAGATATATATGCATAGCTACCATTGATTTCTATTTTGAATTTTGAGCGTCCACGTGGGAGATCCAATTTAGAATGAGCCTACAGGTTCCTTTTTTCCTTTTACAATTTTTTTGTAAAAATGTAAAATTTTCACATTTTACTCCACAACTCCACCCTTGAGAAATGAGCCTGACATGTGTCCTAAGGTGGGTCCCAAAGGAACCATGGCTAAAATTTTTCTATTTCACCTCATTTTTGGAAAAGGAAATTTTCTAAATTTTCCCCATAGCTCCACCCTTAAAAAATGGGCCTACATGTGTCCCAATGTGAGTCCCAGACCACGCTTCCTTTTGCACTTTTAACTCCTTTTCCCACAAAAGAAAAATTTCCAATCTTCATCCCTGGAAGGTTTGCACTTCCTTCGTTGACCGAACAAGTTTTGACTTTTCTCTATTGGGCCTGGGTCATTTTGAGAATTTTAGTCTTTTGAATATCAAGGGCAAAAATCCAAGTTTCCCTCGATGGCCCGCCTCCCCACCTCTTAACATTTTCAAAGCCAACCCTGTCCTCCTTCCTGTCGGGCTTGTGGGCCATTTTTATATTTTGATCCTTTTGAAGACAAGAGGCAAAAAATCCAAGTTGCCTTCGATGGTCTACTTCCCCACCCCTTTGACTTTTCAAACTGCCATGTGTCACAATGGTGCATCCTAAGATGGTCCCCAAAAATTAAGACCTTGAATGAGTGTGGCTCGCCACATGTCTCGGGCCCTTTAAGAAGTTGCTGAAAATTCTAAGGAAAGAAGACACACAGAGACCTCCACGTGTCATTATGGTGCAACTTCAAAAACCTTAAGGCTTCAAAATTATTTGGCGGGGTGCGCTTCCATTTTAGAATTTTACCCCATTTTTCTAAAAGGGAAAAACATCCAACTTACCTCTGAAGGCCCACATCTCGCCATTAGCTTTGTCACGTGTCCTCCTGCGAGGGTCAAGGCAAGACTTTTTCCATACCACTTAAAATTTTCTTTAATCAAATCCTGGTGGGGCCACGGGCGGGTTCAAACTTTTTTCCAAAGTAGCCCAAAAGATCAAGTTGATAAAACCAACCCACTGCACCCCATCCAATTAGAAGAAGCCACGTAAGCACCAAAAGAACCAATCAGATTTGAGTGGAGCTACGGGACCAAATTTTCCCTTTTGCCAAAAAAGTAAAAAGTGATAAGTTAAAGCATTTTCCTTCATCCATCACCAACAAAAGAAGCCACATGACTACCAAACATTGAGGAATAACTTTGATAGGAAAAAGACACCCGTCAGACCGTCAAAATATAGAAAATCACCATTCACGCCCAGAACCCGATTTTTCGCTAAGGATGAGAATTTTGAAACAAAAAAAGTGAATCATGGTTCCGAGCATCTTTTCAACCATGGATTTGGATTTTCAAAGGCATACAAATATAGATTAACCATTCTCAAGCTTCCATGATTGAGGAAAAATAGGAAAAATGGCAGAGCCCAAGGATTTTGAAGGAGTTAGGGAAAAAACAGGGTAAACTCGGAGACTCCTTCAAGGAGGGACATGACAATGGATTTTACAAACAATGCGAGGCATTCAAATGGAGGTAAAACTTTCAAAACACCCACATTGAAAGACAAAATGTTTCAGAACACACAGATAGAGGGAAAATATTGACAAATGGGGCGAGACAAATCTGAGCACCAACAAAAGTGAAATAAAAAGATTAAAGGTAAGAAACAATCATTTTCGTGGGTTCTTGTTATCTTCATCTTCATGTTGTTCCATCTTTTGTTAGCTCCATCTTCAGCTTTAGCTTCAACTTCCACCCTTTGGAAGAAACAACCATGTACCTTTGGATAGAAACAACATTTTGTTAGAAGATACATTAGATCAAGTATATGCGAATCACTATGATAATTCTTCATAAGAAAAGGAACTCATTACAAGATGCATGATTATTTATTAATGCACAACCTTTTTAGTTTGGTGGATACAAAACATAAATATTTTTGATATACATTACAAACAAAACAACAACATAACACAAGAATACCATCGTATGATAAGAAAATACAGGCATGTTTACAAGAAGGGATCAAATCATACAGAAATATCAAAGTAAATTATAATATTAACATGAAATTGTTCTCAGCAAGACTCTCACCCATGAGGTACTTCTAGTGTTATTGACTTCACTTTACGACTTTCACCAAGACTATGGGAGAAACTTCAGAATACAATTACACCTCTTTGATGGCTTCTTCAACACAAATTTAATTCGATGGCTTCCTTACATTACACTTTTCATACAATATTTCTCATGACTTCCTTCTATGCTAAATGATGGGAAATGCCTCTATTTATAGAACTTCCAGATGATTAAATAAATTGAAGTCTTATCCATCTTATCTCTAAGATAGGATAAGAAATCCAAATTCTGACGAATCATATTCCCATACCTTAACTCCTTCCAAAAATAATTTTGCACAACAAAATACATGTAAATAGCATCACAGTATCTTTGTGAAAAATAAGATAAACCTTATCATTTCAAATACATGGGTTCCACATTTTGAAGATAAACTTTTACAAATAAAATACACAAAATATTTATGACCTTCTCTCAACTTGTCCTTATTACAAAGGTCAGATATAATATTTCTAATTCCTAATCATGTAGACCCAGAAAAGTAGAGCCCAACTTCTCTAATTACCTCAAACTTTGACATTTTAACATTTTCTCTTCACGGTTTTTTTTCACTAGTCTCAGGATTGTACAAATATTTACTTTTTCAGTGACATTCCTATGGCTGTTCAAGCTTTGAAAACTTTGAGTACATAATCAAAAGGTGCTCCAAATTATTCGAACTCATAAGATCATAACCGAGCAATAAACACAAGAGCCACATAATTTTCTCAATTATCTTATCAAAACAAGTTAAACTACTACTAATTATACTTAACAACATCCTATTCAATACGACTACATACATTAATGAAATAGAAATTAATGGAGGAAAATTCGAAAAGCTTAACCTTTAATGGTAAAGAATAAGAAAACCCAATCAACTTTAGGCCTGGGAATGAGCTCTCTAAAATTAAGTATTGCATAAGATACATTAGATGAATTATATGCGAATCATATCCAGACTTTTTGTTAAACTCACGTGATATTCTCAACATGAGTTAAATTACATACGTGTATAAACAGGATACAACCCTAACATTACCATAGTTCAAAATCATTACAAGATGCATCGTGAAAGAGGATTTAATTCTTTTATGTTTCTAATTGTTATTATGAAGTGTGAAAATGCCAATAATAAGATAAAACATTAAATATTTTTTGATATACATTACAGCAATAAAAGAATACATTTTTATCAATGCATTAAAATGATACAACTACTCAAAAGAATCATTTACATAGTAAAGGTGTAAAATGAGGGTTATGAAAATACCAAGTTACATCTTTACAAGGAAGGGATCACAATAGTCGTAACAAGAAAAAGCATCAAGATAAAACAAAATAGCGATCAAGAAAGAGAAATCAATGTACATTGTTTTGATCTAGGTTAGATCGAAAAGAGAAGATATAGCTAACACTTTCAATGTGGAAGACTCTTCTAGAAAAAAAGTGAAGATTAAGTAAATTACAACTTCCAGTCACTTCATTTTTTCACTTATCAATAAAAAAAATGACAAAGCTCAATTATGGTCACCAAGATAAGAAATAGATGCAATATCGTAATATACATGTCATCTACACCTAGGTCTGCTTGAGGGATGAAATCCGATACCAAATTACATATTCAGTCTTTTAGAATTGGAGCATCAAAGATACATTATTGTGTGCATATGTTGTAATCATTACAGATCCACAAGTCATAATGAAAAATTACATTCATGATCTTGCAACAACATGGAATATAACCATTTAGATGAGTAAAGAAATGCAAAATCATTAACATCTTCAAGGTTCCATTTAATACTTCTAAATCATTACAAAAGAGATGATTAAATAAATTGAATTCATGTCATCCTCAAAGCTTTCAACTTGAGAGGATCTATTGTTTTTAACAACAATGATCATTAGAAAGTTGCAAAAAAGGCTCTGTGTTTTGAAAGTTCACATTTTCAATCTCCTACGAAATCAAAACTAAGTGTTTTAGGGTCCTTCCAAAAATAATTTTGCTATATCTAAACAAAATATAACCAACATTTTAGAAGAAACATGTACAATTTTGTATAATAGCAGAATACATCACACATATGAATTTGTGAAATAATATAGTATCAAAGAGGAGATTATATTATAGTCAAAATTCAAATCCATTCATGAGTGGACATAGAGTACAAAGTTGCATGAAGATCATAAGGTATTGGAGTTATATTTCATATACAAAACATTTACAAAGTATTAAAACAATTTAATAATTGATCCATAAATTCTTGTCAACAAACTGGTAAAAAAGAGATAAAACATCTCAAAAGTAATAACAAAGGTCAGAACCCTCGGAGGATAGAGCTAGAGATTTCATTATGGTCACCTTAAAAGACACATTTCTTCCCCCTTAATAAGTAGAACCCAAGTTTTTTAAAACATAAAGAAATATAAAGAGAACTCTTCAACTCAATTTTTATGAAAATGATGAAGTTTAGAATACTCCAATACCATTAGATTTAAAACATGAAAAGGCAATCATTTCTCTTCATTGTTTTTTGGTAATTCAAAAGAGAAATGGGAATCTCATGAAATAGTCTCAGCATGATTTCTATGGCTCGTAAATAATTTCTTATTTTACAATTTTTCAGTGAAATGGGACTATATTTACTAGAAGGCATGTTGGTGCTTGCGTTCACTCCAAAGCCTAGTTCAAGCTCTTGAAACTTTGAGTACATAATCAAAAGGTGCAAAACCCAAAATTCTCATTCGAACTCATTTAAGATCAACGATCTCAGCCAATCCTAAACACAAGATTTCTCATAATTTTCTCAATTTTTCTACATCATACGGATCAAAATAAGTTAAATAGTAATCACCTAAAAGATATAATTTCGATACACCACATCCACAAAACTATAACATGAGCCTTACCTTTTTTCAATGATGACTAATGTTCTTGTCTATTACACTTCTCATGAAATTTACGCCGCATAAATCTTCACCTCGAAGGATTCTCCAATGGCGGTTGTTTTATAGATCATAACTTCAATATTCACCCAATTTGATTTATTTTTAATACCAATAGTAATGGTGAGTAAAAGAATAAGAAAATTTCAATCTAGAAACCCTCCACATAAGCCTTCAATTTGAGATGGCAGCTTGAAAATCTCAATAATGACGATTGAGCTAAAAATGATCTGTTTGAAGCTTTTCCATCCCATGGGTTTGAGATGGAGAAATGACCAAATATGAGGAGAAAATGCTCTAGTGCTTTTTTTAAATTCAACACCCTTACCTAACTCATTCACACAAAGGAGTTAATTAACTCAACATGAGTTAAATTATACAATTTGTTGATTCGACCCCGTCTACAACCCATAACATTACCATAATCGCTTCCAAAATCCAAACTCTATTCTTACAAGAGTAAATGAGTCATTCGTGAGGAAGGGACAAATTTTCCCACTTCTCAAGAAAAAATCATGAAGGTATGATTATGCTTTTTTCCATTATTTAAACCTTGTGTATATGCTTGTCAAATCAGCATAATAAAGGGACAAATTGACTGATTAATCATTAAGTTTTTTTTAATAAAAAACCTTAATACTTACCAATCCTTTCTCACCAATCAAAATAACAAAAAATGTAATTTACAATGATTATGATTTGAATAGATTTTTACCATGAAATCTTGCAATAGGGAAAACTTATATTATTGGCTCACAACAACATGGATAATTAAATGACCTGAAAGGTATAGTATTCTGCCTTGGCAAATTAATAATGCATGATTTTGGTCCATGAGTAAATCAATTTTATGACCCATTATTACCTTATTCACTTTTGAAAAAGGAAGGAGAATTGTATTTTTGCACATGCATAGGTGGCACATGGAGGAAAGAAACAAAATTATGCATGTGATCACAAGAGGATAAGAAGATGAATATTTTAATCATTTAGAAAATACAAATAGGATAAAGACAACACAAATATCACGTCAAGAAGGATTTGATTAATTTAATCATACTACAAGAAGACAAAGTTCATGCATGGAAAAATGTATCTTGCAAATCAAGTTAAAGACCAAAAATAGAAGTTTATTATTCACCCAAAGATACCTTTCTTTTTCCAAAGATGCATTGTACACTTTCATGCTTATAGAATTAGAGGAGTCAACTACACTTTTACAATGAATGTAGTTTTGAAATTAAAAGGTTATTATTGCCTCATTGTAACAGCATGTGTATTTTAGACCTTATCTATTATTTATTCATTAGAGAGGATAAAACTTACCATGCAAGTGTAGTTAGACTTAGTCTATTTTTAGGGGGTGGGGGTGAATATTTTTTCTATTCATTGTGTGCACTAGCAAAGCACAAAGGGGATTTTTTTGAGTGCTAAAGCCATCATTCCATATTTTCCCTTATATGAGAATCAGTTGTTTCCTTTCCAATTTTTGTAGTAGTGTGTATGTATGCAGTTTATTCTTGTGAATCTTATTCCCTAAATTTTATTAAGCTTGCTTAGACTATTTTACCTTGTTGCAAATTGGTATTTTTTGCTAGTTTTAGTGTGCAATGATCTGCACTATTGTTGTGAGCATTCCCTCAATAATAAAGTGTTTTCCTTGTAATTATTTGAAACCCATTGGTTTGTGATTGTGCAACTTATTCACAACTTATTGTGCATGTATCTCTGTAAAGTTTCCCAATACTTTTGGTGTATCACCCCATTTAATTTCAGTTTTAGCCATCTTTTACCCTTAAACCACAGTTTTAGTTTAGGATACATCCAAAGAAGGAACCAACCTTGTAATCCCAAAGATTCACCTCATAATAGGGAGACCCATAGCCTTTGTGAGGTGTCTCAATTGTATCTATAAAAGTGAGGGAGAGACAAACTTAGAACACCTGTTATCCCTTAACACAGGGTGCACTTATGAGAGATAACATGTGGAACATCATCTATATCATGAACTCTATGAAACATTATTTTTTTATTTTCTAATAGAATTGTATGTGTGGTTTTCTACATACCCATCAAAGAAATTTGGAGTTACAAAGGTTTTGTACGCAAGAAGAGTACTATGATTTGTTTGATGCAAATGAACCTTGCACGCGTGTTGTAGATCATTGGTGGGATGGTGTTGTGCGGAGTAATACTTTAGAGTATGTCATTTCTATGTATTCTTGTCCAGAATTTGTTGATTTTGAATTTTGTGAAAATTCATAGGATATTACTTACATTGTAATCCTTTGGAAGTTAATATATTGATGGTGGTTATGAGTTTAGAGCACCTAGAAATGGCTAGCTAAACATACCACCATGCATAGGGGCATGATCGGTGTGGTTTAAGATGGTAGACCTTGCGAGAAGAGAGAAGAAATTAAGCTTAATTAAAATGAAGCACGAGAGGTAATTATGAAGAAACGTGATATTGAGGACTTTGTGGGGTTATGGAGGATGATGTCTCGAGAAGGATTTGAGGCTCACGTGGAAGACATGGAGCTAGAGCATCAAGATCTCCCTAACTTGGGAAATCATAGTAGATGATCCCCTTGAGTTTGATGAGAGTTTGTTAGAGGAGGAAAGATTAATGATCACAAGTGCACATTTGATCCCACCTAGCAACCTAGCCCTTGCACTTGGTGTTCTAGTTCTAGAAGTAATCATTGATAAACATGTAAGTGTAGGTAATCTAATAGCTTCAAGTAGATATCATTTTCCTTTGAATACAAAAGTAGATCAGATAATACATACACCTATGGAATCACATACATTATATTTGTTATTT
The DNA here is from genome assembly GCA_018340775.1 of Taxus wallichiana var. yunnanensis. NCBI lineage: Eukaryota > Viridiplantae > Streptophyta > Pinopsida > Cupressales > Taxaceae > Taxus > Taxus wallichiana. The sequence goes on from CM031236.1 coordinate 675,547,030, forward strand.
AGATGCCCGATTAGAGGAATATTTTTACGCGTCATCGGGAAAATTTTGGGTCACGAGATATTGTGAACATGTCTCAAATTACTACAACTTTGCAAACTATGGGAGTTTAGTTTAGTACTAATATTGGGACTTAAGGAAGTACATCCACTAGTTTGGAACTCACTTTTAGAGGATCGGATGGATCGGGAGGGTCGGGATCAAGTGGATCATGTGGTTATGAAGGTGGAGGAAATCTTGGTGCTAGTTTTGGACTTTGATCTAGAGGACATGGTCCACACTCCCAAAGAACCCCAAAATCAACCTCAACAAGTTTATTATGATATGTCTCTCCAATTTCTAGAATATAGAGGTATTGAAGATATTGCAGAGCATGTGCACAAGTGTGATTTTATGTGGCACACTAAAGGAATAAAAACTTAGATACGAAGACAAGTCGGTTCTTACTACTCTTCAAGGCGCGTGCATAAGCGGTATATGACCCACATCATCTTATCATGGTAGATTATGATACCTTACGTTCTATATTTCTAGTTGAGTTCCATATCCCATAATTTGAGTAAAAAATTATAAGTGGACTTAAGGAAACTAAGCATTGCTTATCGAGAAAGTGTTTAGGAATATGATGAACATTTTAAAACTTTGTTATTAAATTTGTCTTATGATATACATCCTAGTCAACATGCACAATTGTTTGTTGGTGGATTATTGACTCTATTTAGAAGTTAGCTATCTCATAAGAAGTTTGTTGATCCATGTGATGCTTTGGAAGTAACTTTGCATGCTTAGGCGGTTAGCGGTGTGGACACTTTGAGTAAGTCCTTTCTTAGAGGCATAGATTGCAGCCATAGAAAATAGTTGGAGAAGATCTTTGTTAATTTAACTCATGAGACACACAGTGAAATATGGTGTACATATTTTGATGTTGAAGGACACACTATGGATAAATTCCCTTGTAATTTGGTGCACACCATGTTGTTGGATTGTGATATTTTTCATTTGGACCATGATGCAAGTAGATGTCCCCTCTTACAACGTGCAATCCGGAATAATGTGTCTATGTATTGTAATATTTGTAAGGCTCATACACATGACACCGTTGAGTATAGAGTGATTGATCATATCCATGAAGGAATTGAAATTTGTTTACACCAAAATAATTTGTGGGTGGATCTAAGGAACCCGAGAGAACAACATAATGAAGGGCGTAATAATGGGGATAATAGGAATAAAGGCTTTTGTGGAGGATATAGAGGTTGAGGTCATGGCGGTGGTAGAGGAGGATTTCCTAGAGGAAATTGTTATACTTGTGGATCTCCTAATCATTATCAACATGATTTCCCTCAGAATGTGGTTTGCTAATGGTGCTTGGGAAACAAAACAAGTTTGAAGAATGTCTTGATTTGTATGAGCATATAAACAAGCGGCATAAGAAAGATAAGGGAAAAACTATTATTAAGATATAACATGTAGATGGAGATCAATGGATGTAAAAAGTTGGGCTTAATTATTAATTACAACCCATATTAGTTACTACATGTGCTAAAGCTACATGCGTTCATGAAAGCCCCAAAGTATAAGCTGATTATAACAAAGAAAGAAGTGATTCATTTCAAGTACCCAGATGATGCACATCAAAAGAAGTTTACTGAGAGAGGCTATGGATGTTATCAGGATTGATAAGGAGAGATTAAGAGGTTGAAGCAAAGTAAGCAGTGCATGATGGAATGAGAAAAGAAGGTTGATCTCCCTTAGAAGGATGTAGATGCGAAGGAATTTTGCAAATGTTGTGTCATGAGAAAATAATCCCTTTGCAAATATGCCTCCCCATAATCATGATTTCATGATAAGGAGATTTACACTCGAATGTAGTCATAGATGGATGGTTTCGATCAATATTCTAATGTAGATACAAAGAGTGGAATGTACTCACGTTGGATGCTTGGACTCATATGGGAAGACCACCATTGCATCCCTCTTGAATATATTATATATTACAAAATAGAACTAGAGCCATGACACTTTGATTGCTAAAGGATGTGACTATTACAATTTAAGGGGCCATGTTTACTAGGGACTTTGAAGTATTGGATCTAGATGAAGCGGGTAGTTTCCTATTATTACTTGGGTACCCCGGTGTTATGCGAATAATGTATATTTTTCTTCAACAAGGGCTACATTAGATTCGAGAAGAAAGAGGAGCATTTAATTATTATTTTGGTGATGTGAAGGTTACTCCATATGTCGAGCCTTTGAGTGAATAATATTTGAACATGATATATGCACACATAATTAGAGACCCTGAGGTAACTAATCCATCTAAGGAATGAGTGATACAGTGGGATGATTCTCAGTCAGTTAGTGATACCCCAAGTATTTCTGTGACAACAACTAGGCACATGGGATGTATGAAGTATTTGGGAGATAGGTCAAGAACACGATTACTCACACGATTAGGTTATGCATGGTTAGGCACTTGAGTTAAAACCAAGTACCTAGGTACATTGGTGAAGGGAATGTTGATGTGTTTCTACACACCATGGAATCCCATTGGAAGAATGAAGGGGATAGATGTAATATGCTATTTTATACTTTGCATGACAATAGTAGCATTGTTGGGCTTCAAACAGAGACAACCTATTAGAATGATGAGAGGTGAGAATCACCTTTTCTACTAGTTTTCTACATAGAAATGTACCTTCAAAAGTATGTGAATTTCATGGGAAGTCCCCTGCTTCGCACCATGTCTAGGAATGTGAGAGACTTTGGATAGAGGGGCGGGAGGCCTTGCCAACATCATTACAGGTGCATAATTTCTACTCCACTTAAGGCAAGCTGCGTGTGTGCATGGTATGTTCAAGTAGAGTTAACAAGAGAAACAATTAATTGACAGGAGATGACCTCATGTATGATCCATACTTTTGATTACTATTCTACTAAACCTCTAGTCAATGAAACCTTTGCAGATTATGAAGTGCCTTACTTTGGGAGATAACATGAAGGTGAGGAAATCTGTTAGATATGTTTGGAGAGTTGATTGAGAGGCATGCGCCTTGACCTTACTTAGACCGAAGAATAAGAAATGGTCATTCTTGGGAAATAAAGGAAAAGGGTAAACTGGTATACATTATAAATGATGAGGATGATGAGGACAATAATCTAGATGTTAATTACAGAAGGTATGTGCGAGGTGATATACACAACAGATGAAATGGCATGTACGTATCATGAAATTATAAAAACAAATAAGGTTAACATTGGAATAGATGTAGAGCTTAAAGAGGCCATTATTGGTGACTACGTCGGAGTAAGAAGTTCTAAGGTTATTAAAATCTTGTGAATTTTAGGACTTATTTACGAGGGGCTATCATGAATTAAAATCGGTACACCCTTCTTTAGGTGAGATGTGAATCAAACGTAAAGAAGATGTGCACCCGATTAGGAATAATCCATATAGGATGAACCTAATCGGTGCATCAAGATAAAGGAATAAATTGCTAAAATGCTCAAGTCTGGTATAATTGATCCCATTAAGGAATCTGAGTGGGTTAGGCCCATAGTAATCGGTATTAAAAAGGATGTGAGGATTAGAATGCAGTGTGGACTACATATAATTAAATGGTTCTTGTGTTATTGATCCTTTTACTGTGATGCCCAAAAATGCCACGTTAAACCACACCAAAATGACAACACTCAGCTAGAAAATTATGACAATTTGTTTTTCTTGACTTAGTTAAAACACATTAATCCAATTTTATATTCATTAATTATGGTTATTAAAAGCATACTCATTTATCTACTACATCTCTTGAAATAATTTAATTTATTTAATCCAGTTTTATTATTTTATTAATTTTTCTCATTCCATTAATTAATCCCAAAATTAATTTTATTTAATTAATCAATTAATCCTTAATTAATTTCGTTTAATTATCCACCTTAATTTAATAATAAATTTAAAACCATCTCATTTAAATTATTCTCCAACCTTAATTAGTTAATTTATTACCCTTTTAAGGTTCATATAGATTAACTTCCATTATTTCCTAAGTTACCCTTAATAAAATTCCCTAGCATACATAATACCATACTAACCCCTTTAATTAAATTACCCCCTACAATTACCCTCTAACCTTTTAATTTTCCTTTTAATAATTTATCACATCCCATTCTCCACATTAAAATAAAATACTTTCTAAAATACTTTAACCTATTTAATTCACTCCATCCCCGATAGTGTACTTCTATGGCTTTATCCGTTAAATTTATTCAAACTTTATTAAATCTTTTTCATCCATTACTAAAGGGAAGAGGATTAAATCACAGCCGTACGATGGATTTAATCCTCACCCTTAGATCTTAGGTTTTTCTCATTTTCTTTAACTATCCTTATAAGCTCTTTATTTTTCTTTCCAACCCTATTATTCCTCTGTTTGCACAAATCAAGCTATAAGGAAGGAAAGAATTGAGGCAAGGGATTTGGATTGAAACTATATTAATGAGGATGATACTGAGGATAACAACGGGAGCAATTTTCTCCCTTTTCTTTCACTATTTCAGTTTCATTGATTTCTTAGGGTTTTCATAGTTTATTTTCAAGTTTCATTATTGGTTAAAAAAAAAAATTTTTCTCTTCTCAAAACACACACACACACACACACACACACACACACACACACACACACACACACACACACACACACACAGGTGTGTTTATATATACACATATATGTGTAGTAACTTACTTATATATATTTTCTTTTTGCGAAAATTCTAGCATATTGGGCTCGATCTAAATCTAGGCATGAGCATTCATGGCAGCATGGCCGCATTTACGTGTTATTTTTTGAATTTTTGGGGAGGGGGCGGCATGGACATCCCACCCCTCTTTTCATAAGATTGGGGTGAGTCGAAGCCATCTTTGCCCACCCTGTTACATATATTTAGGGTGGGCGGCATGGGCGATCCACCCCTTTATTACAAATGGGTGGGGTGGTTTGGTCATGTTGCCCACCCCCTCCCCTCAAAATTCTTTTTATTTAATAAAATCTTAAATAACTCAAAAGAATTTGATTTCATAGTTTAATGATTATCATATTTTACTTTTTTGTATATATGTTTTATATATACATACATACATATATATAGATGCATTTATAAGATCATTATTTTCCAGTAATACTTTTATTTTGTTCAAAATGAGGATTATTTCAGCATGCGGGAATATATATACAAGTTTGTTTTCCAATATAAAACCTACAGAGAAACCCATGCTTTGATATGAAGGGAAAAATAGACATTTTCTAGTTAAAATTTTCAAAAGGGTTTTTCAGGAACAAGATATTTTCAAATATAAATGATTCTAGTATAAACAATTTCACAATGGGTTTTGAGATGTAAATTGGTTTAAACATTTTCACAATGGATTGTAGGTATATAATAGTTTATTGCACTAAGTTTGTAAGTTCCTAGAATCGGATTAATTCCAAAAATAGATACACGAGAAAGGAAACAAATTTATTGAATTGAACAAATGAATGCTTCCTCACAAATCATGATATGTAATAATAAAATAAGACAACGCGATATATTTCTTTATTCCTAATGATAACATTAACTCCATATTCACAATAAAATAAGTTCCCCAATAGTGCCCTTAACCAAATTTGTGCATCTTTACCAATAAGTAAGAGGGGAAAATTAAACATATATAGGTTCAAACTCAACACATAGTTTCATTTTACTTACAAAAATTCATGTGTTTCCAATTTACAACATGTTACATACATTACCAAAAGAATAAAGTGTAGTATTTCTCAATCAAATTATAGGTGGAATACATGAGGCAAAATTACAAAACTTTTACAACTTTCAAGAGATATAGGTTCACATAGAAATATGCCTTTATAATGGCATAAAATACAACCTTATGAAAATTCTTCCAATATTCGGAATCCCAACTATAACGAGATGTTGTTAAAGTATATTAAATTCAATTTCACAATTTAAAACGTAATTATGAAATCCCTCAACCCAAAAAGGAGTGGAGAAAACATGCCAAAACGTTTTTCCAAAACAAACTCCTGCAATTTCATTTAATTTTTTAGAACTAACAACTTCTTCACTTCATCTCCATCACACAAAGGGAGAGACCTAGAGAGCTAGGCTCTCCTCCCAGCCAAATTTCAATGAATGGGTGAAGCAATCCCCCACAATGGCCCTTGATCTCCAACCATGAGACAATGCAACATATCACAACCATGTAGCTAAAACAAGGGCTTCCACATTCACAACATACACACACAAGCAAATTGTTGCAACACAAGAATAAACAAAAAAAAACCTATAACTTTTAAATAATGTAAACACATAAAAACTAGAAATTTTCAAATAATCACATAGGTTGAATCTAGAGCCAAAGGAGAAAGAATAATGGTGGCCACCTCCTTATACCTCCCAAGTGGGTTAAGGGTCCACCCAAGAACCTCTAAATTTCACATCACAAACACACTCAAAAATCCCTTATCTCTCCATAATTCAAATATGCAAAATGTAGCAAAATTTAACCTTTTATCTCCCTATAGGTGGAGCACCTTACCCACACTCCCTCCTCAAAATAATCTCACAAACTCCCTTTTATCTCCCCAATGGCCCCATATTCCCTTCTCCCCACACCTTTCTTAAGGGCAAACTACCCAAACCCAACAAACAACACACAAACATACATTCCAATTGCAAAAACATACACAACAAGAACAAAGAAGTAACATAAGTTAAGCTCCTACCTTGTCATTGATGGAAAATCCTTCCTTAAAGAAAATTCACTCCAACTCCTCTCCACAAGCAAGCACTCCAAGCCGATTTATTTTCTCTCCAAATTCAAAATCAAGAGCAAGTTCTTCTCCCCCCAATACGCAAGCCAAAATAGTAAATAAAAATAATAAAGCAAGTAATGAAGTGAGTAACCCCAAAATCATCAAAGGGATGCACATAAATAGACTAGATGGAGGGAGAGGTGATGTGGCTCCATGTAGGATGCCACTTCATCTCCTTTAATTCCACATCACCAATTCCCCACACTAACCAAGGCATTGTTAAAAGGTAGCCAAGGAGATGCCATGACCAAATTGCACTAAAACTCCCTTTTACACATTTCAAAGTTGAAAATAGAGGATCAAAGCATGAGGGTAATAATTACTTCTTTTCCAACAAATTTTCATGATTAAAGGCCTAAATATGACCCCCCAAGTCATAGGTAAGGTTGGGGGAAGAGATTAAGAGTGTGGGACAAGTAAAACTTGTCCCACAAGCCTTCAAAATTGGGCTCAAAGCCCAAATCTGAGATTGGTTTAGGAATGGCACACAAACCAATGCCAAATTTAAAATTAAAATAAAAGAGGTGAAAGGAATAAGGTATATTCTAAGGAATCCTTTCCCTCTCAAAGCCACATCATCACATTAACATTAACCCCTACAATTTAACATAATTAATCCAAGATACATAACAATCATTAGAAACATAAGGGGGACATTTCCACATAATAAAAGTCACCACATTAATACACTATCTCAACTACAAATTACATAGTCAATTAAGGGGTACATTGACAACATAGGAACATCGGGGTACAAGGGTACATTAGAATTTTTTTATTAATGGTGAAAAATGGTTAAGGGGACCCTACCCCCTACATCAAGAGGAGAAAAATTTAGAACATTGAGGAACAAGACAAACCAACCTCTACCAATGGCACCATAAAACAAAATAATTACATAAAAAAATAGAAATACAACAAAAACCATCAACAATCTCAACAAAGCCCATTTATTTTGGATCTTAAATGCATTTTAAGGGGAGATTGTGCCTTTCATTTTCTCGATTGACAACTTTCCAACCCTCTTCCATATTTGGATTTACATTTTTGTTATTATGGATTGGAATCAAAACTTCAATGTTTTTCGTAGAGCCAAGGGATCAAGATAAGTGATTCGATACATGCTTACATACTTGTTGCACTTCCACCTCTTCCGGTCAATTGTGTCCTCGGGAACCAAGCCGTAGGATCACACTTCACTCGATCATTCACAACTAGGCAATTATAATTAGAATTCATCCACCAAGAGCTTCTACATTTAACATGTTTTTGAACCAACTTACATTTTGTTGCTTTGAATGGCCTAGAAAAAAGCACATGTTACTGCATCTAAAGGGAAAACCTCCATAATCCAAGTTTTGAAACCAATTTATATCTTCAACTTTAAGTTTAATAGTGGTAAGAAAGTCTATAGATGTATCCATGTAAAAATATTCTAGCATAGGTTGTGTACTAAAAATCTTTAGTTTTAGGATCAATAGCTAAACATTTCCTAAAGTGTTTCCAATAGAAATTAGACAACTCTTTAGCTAGAATTAGAGGGTCAAGTAAGGTAGGCATATCCACCTTTGGTTTAACTTGGAAGGTATCAAAATAGATTAAATAGAGGAAACTAGGGTTTCATCAAAGCATGTGGGAATAAAATTCCCAAACTTTCCCAAAAATTAAATCCCTATCAAAAGCGCTGGGAAATGCAACAATGAAAAAACCATGTGCACTAGGAAAAATATCCATCCTACCTTCCAAACAAGGGCCCCAATGGTTTGAAATCCAAGCATGAAGCGCAGTGAATCGGCGAAGTTGTTAAATTTGCAAATCATGCCATTCCTCTTAAAAGTGGATTTGGATTGAACCACCTCTTCCCAAAAACTCACAAATGGGGCGATTTAGCATAAGCCATAGTGCTTATTAACATTTTTTCTAGAAGCTCCTATTCCTATTAACACACCTTACCACATCCTTAAAAGTTACAGTGAGGATTTGGTGCTGCCTGCATAGTCATGACCACAAGAAACACCTCATTGTTGGGGTGTAAAGCCTATTTTTGGTATTCTCAAATCAGTATTGAAGTGTGGAGTTCAAATTGGGAAGATGAAAGGTCATGACCATTTCTTTTCCAGCCATGGGAAGATGAAAGGTCATGATAGTTTCTTTTCTAGCCGTGGGAAGATGAAAGGTCATGACTTTCAAACTTCTAGGGTTGGCTTTTGGACTTCTTACAGGATTGTAATCCTATAAATATAGAGTGTTTAGGTATCTTGAAGATATCTTGTGTGTTCAAGAGGTATTGAGTCTTAGTGATCAAGAGTGATCAAGGTTAAGCAATTGGGTGTCAATTGTGGTTTAGATGTGGTTTAACATCTTTGGAATTCTGTTGTGAGTTCATAACTGAGAGAAGACTATGACATTTTTAAACTCTTGTTGATAATAAAATTTGAGCAAGTTATTGGTGGACGTAGCCCACATTGGGTGAACCATGTTAAATCTTGCCTTGTCTTCTTTTGTGCATTATTTATTTATGTTGTTATATTTACGCATGTATAATGTTGCTATATAGTTTCCTCTTTTGTTGTGATTTGAGGATGTTTATGCATATTTGTTCTCTAATTCTTAACAATTGGTATCGAGCTTTGGTGGTTTTTTTTCTCTGAAGTGGTAAATCACAAAGAAAGTTGAGCTTGAGTGGGAGCTATGGAGGATGAGGGCGAGATCAAGGGTTGATAATTTTAATGGGCGAAACTTTGGTTTATGGAAGATGTAAATGAATGATTACTTATATCAAAAGGACCTCCATGTTCCTTTGGCTAGAAAAGTAAAGAAACCTATAACCATGTCGGATGAGGATTGGGAGTTGTTGGATAGAAATGCACTTGGGTTCAATTTAGTTATGTCTTGCATCTTTGGTTGCTTTCAACATATCATAGGAGAAGACCACGAAGGTCTCATGAGTGCATTGGGGAAGTTATATGAAAAACCCTCTTGCCTCTAATAAAATATTTTTGATGAAAAAATTATTTAATATGAAGATGTCTAAGAATGGTTTTGTTGCTGTTCATTTGAATGAATTTAATATGGTTGTGAGTATGTTAAACTTGATAAAAATTGACTTTGATGATGAGGTTAGGGCTTTGTTGATTTTGTGCTCCTTACCAGATAGCTAGGACAACTTGGTTATGGTTGTAAGTAATTTAGTCTCTAATAATTCAAAGTTGAAGTTTGAGGATGTAATAGGTGTGATCCTAAGTGAGGAAATGTGAAGGAAGAGCACTAGAGATTCTTCTACTTTTGGAAACACTTTGACGGTGGAGAGCAGAGGGAGACAAAAGAACAAAGGGAAAGGTAACCATGGGAAGTCAAATGATTGTGGAAGGTCAAAGTCCAAGAGTAAGTTAGAATGTTGGCATTATGGGAAGGTTGGTCATGCTAAGAAAGAATGTTGGTCTCTTCGGGATAGGATGAACAAGAAGAGGAAACTAAAGAGGAAAATGTGGCGAGGTGATGTTTGTCGGGATGCCTTAATTCTTTCTTTAGATAATATTTATGAGTCTTGGTGTTAGATCCAGGGCTTCTTTCCATGCCACCCCACTTAGACATTACTTTACTAATTTTGTTCAAGGATATTTTGGACATGTATATCTTGGTGATGAAGAACCATGCGAGAATAATAGGGAAAGGTTTTCTTCGGTGAAAATGTAGAATGGGAACACATGGCTACTTAAGGATGTCAAGCATGTGCCTAAGTTGAGGTGGAACTTGATATCAGCGGGTCATCTGGGTAGTGATGGTTGTACGGTCAGTTTTATAGCAGATTCTTGGAAGGCTACTAAGGGATATCTTGTGCTTGCAAGATGTAAGAAAACTAGTACTTTGTATTTAACTAGTGGTGTTGATTATTGTAATTTAGTTGTTGTAAATGGAGATGTAACTTTGTGGCACCAGAGACTCGGTCATATGAGTCAAAAGGGCATGTAAATTATAAAGGACAGGTTTCCCAGATTAAAGGAGTTAGATTTAGACTTCTATGAGGATTGTGTTTATGGAAAACAGAAGTGGGTGAGATTCCTCAAGGTTGGACCTACCAGGAAGGAGGGTAAGTTGGATTTAGTGTATACATATGTATGGGGGCCAACTAAGGTAAACTCTATTGGTGGTTCATGTTATTATGTCACTTTCATTGATGATGTAACTAGAAAATTTTGGGTATATTGCATTAGAAAGAAATTTGATGTGTTTGAAACCTTCAAAATATGGAAATCCTTGGTTGAGAATGAAACATGTCTCAATTTTAAATGTCTCAGGTCGGATAATGGAGGGGAGTATTGCAAAAATGAATTTCTTGATTATTGTTTGGTAAATGGGATCGTGGGCAAATAATGGTTCCAAATACTCCATAGGAAAATGGAGTGTCAGAGATAATGAACATGACAATCATGGAGCATGCTAGGTGCATGAGGTTACATATGGGGATGCCACTCATGTTTTGGGTGGAAGCGGTGAGCACAACTATTTATCTAATTAATAAAGGACCCTCTATGGCTTTGGATGGAGGTATACCTGAGGAGGCTTGGTCTGGTAAGAAAATTGATTACTCATTTCTTAGAGTATTTGGATGTGAGGTATTTGTTCACATTGATAAAGATGATAGGACCAAGTTAGAGGCTAAGTCTGAGAAATGCACCTTTGTTGGATATGGTGAGGATGACTTTGGTTTCCGTGTTTGGAGTCTTAAGGACAAGAAAATATTTCGGTCTAGAGATATTGTCTTTAATGAAAAATTCATGTATAAAGATCAGTTGTAGGAACAAAAAGAGGAATCAAAGAAAGAATACATAGTGTTAGAGGACATTGCAAATAACAAGGTGTCCAAGGGGCCGGTTCAGGTGCAGCATGTTCCAACACATCTAGTTCAAGAACCTCCTCATCAGGAACCCCAAACTCCTCGGTGAGAGAAGGTCTTTTAGGGTAAAAGGAAACCTTAACAATTTACTCCATTTGTGAATTATTTATTGCTCATTGACAATGGAGAGCTAGAGTGCTTTGAGGAAGTAGTGCGGTGGATTCCAATCAGTAGAAGTGGCGAAGCCCATGGATGAAGAGCATAGATCTCTTATGGAAAAATAGACTTGGGATTTGGTGGAGCTACTATAGAGGAAAGAGAGCATTGTAGAACAAGTGGGTGTATATGATCAAAGAGGAATATGGAGGCGGGAAAAGATACAAGGCCCGGTTGGTGGTCAAGGGATTTACACGAAGAAAGGTATAGACTTTGATGAAATATTTTCTCCTATTGTTAAAATGACTTTTATTAGAATTTTCTTGGTTTAGTAGCAACGAGAAGACCTACACTTAGATTAGTTGGATGTAAATACTGCATTCCTTCATGGTGAGTTGGAGGAGGAATTGTATATGCAGCAACCACAGGGTTATGAGGTCAAAGGGAAGTAGAGGTTAGTGTGTAAATTGAAGAAAGCTTGTATGGCACAAAACAATCTCAACGGCAGTGGTACAAGAAGTTTGACAATTTTATGGAGGAGTAGGGTTACTCCAGTGCCACTCAGACCATTGCATGTACATCAATAATTTTCTTGATGGTATTTATATTATTTTGTGCTTGTATGTGGATGATATGCTTGTTGCAGGGAAGAACATGTAGGAAATAAAGGTACTCAAGAAGCAACTAGGTGACTCCTTTTCTATGAAGGATTTGGGGTAGCAAAACAAATCCTTGGTATGATAATAACTCAGAATAGGAAGGAGAGGAAGATGGTGTTATCTCAAGAAGATTACATAAAGAAGGTCTTGGAGAGGTTTAGTATGCAAGATGCTAAACTGGTTAGTATCCCTTTGGCATGCCACTTTAAATTATCAAAGGAGCAGAGTCCCAAGACTAAGGAGGATAAAATCCAAATTTCTAGGGTATCATACTCATCAGTGGTTAGTAGCTTGATGTATGTTATGGTATGCACTAGGCTTGACATTTCCCATGTAGTAGGAGTAGTGAGAAGGTTTATGAGTGATCCAGGTAGAGATCATTGGTAGGAAGTGAAGTGGATCCTTCGGTATTTGAGAGAGACCATGGGAGAAACATTGTGTTTCATTGGATTAGACACTACATTGCATGGTTATGTATATTCTAAATGGAAGGAGATTTGGACAACGAAGGAGCATGACAGTTATGTATTTATAGTTTTTGATACAATGGTGAGTTGGATTTCAAGGTTACAAAAGGTTGTGGCTTTGTCAACCACAGAGTTTGAGTATGTTGCTGCCACAGAGGCAAGCAATGAGATGATTTGGCTACAATAGTTGCTTGATGAGTTGGGTCATAAGAAGGAAGTTGGGATACTACACAATGATAGTCAAAGTGCTATTCATTTGGCAAAGAACTCCACTTTTCACTCTAGGATGAAGCACATTTAGCTGAGATATCATTTCATCAAGGCAACTTTGGAAGAAGATAAGTTGAAGCTGGAAAAGATTCATACTAGTCATAATCCTATGGATATGATGACCAAGGCGGTCATAAGGGAGAAGTTGAAGTTGTGTTCAAACTTTGATTGGCCTTCATGGTTGATAATGAAGGGTTAAGAACTTTGCTCATTAGGAATAGTCTCAAATAGGAGATTGTTGGGGAGTGGAGCCTGCTTTTTGTCTTATCAAATCAGTATTGAAGTGTGGATTTTGAATTGGGAAGATGAAAGGTCATGACCAATTCTTTTCTAGCCATGGGAAGATGAAAGGTCATGACAGCTTTTATTTTCTATCCATGGGAACATGAAAGGTCACGACTTTCAAACTTCTAGGGTCGACTTTTGGACTTCTTAAAGGATTGTAATCCTATAAATATAGGTGTTAGGGTATCTTGCATATATCTTGTGTTTTTAAGAGGTATTGAGTCTTAGTGATCAAGAGGTGATCAAGAGTGATCAAGGTTAAGCAATTGGGTGTCAATTGTGGTTTAGATGTGGTTTAGCATCTTTGGAATTCTATTGTGAGTTCATAACTGAGAGAAGACTATGAGAGTTGTTTTACTCTTGTTGATAATAAAATCTAAGCAAGTTCTTGGTGGACGTAGCCCACATTGGGTTAACCACATTAAATCTTGTTTTGTCTTCTTTTGTGCATTATTTATTTATGTTGTTATATTTATGCATGTATAATTCTGCTATATAGTTTCCTACTTCTGTGATTTGAGGAATTGTTTCGCATATTTGTTCTCTAATTCCTAACACTCATAAACCACCATATTTCCATGAATTGGGGTTCCATGTCTCGATCCAAATTCTCAAAATGCACAACTTGTTCTTGAGTAGAGCCGTCAATGATAAGTTTCCTTATTGATCTCGGTTAAAACCCCAAAAGGATCATCGAGCTTTTAGTATCACATTACACATCCTATGCTAGCAAGAGGGTCAAGAGACTAAAACTTTGCATCCATATAGGAAGGTCGATCAATACTAGAGTCGTTAGAATGGTGCCCCCTAAATATCCACCTAATGGTGCTCTATCTCATCCCCCCAAAACCAGGGAAGCTTCGACCAATATGGATCTCGATGAGGCACTCAAATCCATGACAGATAAACATCCACCAAAGCAAGGTTTTCAATGGAGCTAGCAGACAACACCATCACCAGAGATCCTATTAACAGTCCTAGATATGCCACCGCATCCCCATTAGGTTAGGGCATTTTTCTCTTGAGCGTTCATTCACAAATCTCAACATGATATATAAAAGCTGACATATATAAGGTAAAATTATTACCTTATAATTTTTATTAAGATCACAACATCCATAATAAAATAAATAACATAACCACAAGACAATAAGATAACACAAACACATACCTACCCATGGTCACATGTAAGGTTCTCCCCCATGGAGACCTCCAAAAGACAATAAAACAAGAATAAAACATAAACACAACACAAATAGGATGGCTTCCAAGGTGACCATGTTGTGAACACGTGATATTCCTTCATGGTTGGCCTTCCTAGTCCCTCCTTGTTTTGTGTGATTTCATTTCCTATAACCAAAAATAATACCACCTTCGGCCTCAAGGCCACATCAATACGTCAAGGAAATCATACACATATAAATCATCCATCATATAATCATCATCATGCATCATGGTACGCAATTCTATTCTAAATCAAACATTTACAATTATCCAAAATCACAATTCACATTTTACGACAATTGTGCAATTCACATACTGATCACCTAATATCATCATGAAATCAATAAACCATAATATCAATGTACACATGGTTAGATGATGCATCAAAACATAATCACAACTGCTATGAATCCAAGATGTCAATATATAAGTAAAGCAACACTAAATCACATGTGCTGTAATATCCACCAAAATTAGCTAGGCATCCATATAATCCATGATAAGAGTCAAATCAAAATAATAATCAAATGTCCATATAGTCTAAACACATGTTATCCCGAATACTATATCAATATCCATGTCTTTAGGAAGCTAGTGAGCATGATCAAAGCAGAAATAGGTATCGAAGAGGAGTGGGCACTACATTCCCTATTCATTTTTCAAATCCAATAAAACACGCATACACACAAAATACCAACTAGTACATTTAACCAATAAGTTTCAATAATATAACAATAACCAAACCAATCATGTCAACATCCCTATAAATTTCATCCTTATGGTTTACTAACTTATTCAACATTTTAGTTTCAAATTTCATTTCATTGTTTCATTATAATTTAAAATATACTTAAACGTAACCATCATCCTCATCATCATAATCAAAATATATTATAATCACAACTCTACAACATTATCCATGTATAATATAAAAATAACAATATATCCATATGTCATGACATATCCATACTAATCAGATAACAAGGTTGGCACCCCATGCCAAATCAACGGCACAAAATATAATAGTATATATAAATGTAATTCTTGGAACCTCATGTCGATATTATTTATGTAATGAGCCAAAAGATGCAAACTATAATATGGAAGGGTAAAACCTATCTAAACATTGTCCAAGGGAAGTGGGCACTACATCCCCCTCCCCTTAGAACATGAATTCCTCCTGGAAGTCACAAGGTGGCTCAAAGCCCATCACAAAACAAAACAACTCAAAATAAGATGGTTCCACCATCTCTCACCCTGTGGCTCTCCATATTATTCCTCTGAAGATATCCATCCACCACAATGCCGGTTCCGTCCTTGCAACCAATGATGAAAAAGTTAGAGACAAGCGAGATGAATGGTGACCTATGTTATGGTAATCCTCATGTACTTCATGAATATGCAAATAGGGTTAAATCGGGTGATAAATGGCGATCTTCTTATTCTAGGGTTCCCACAAAGTCCTTTCATTGCTAGGAAAAGATTCTAAAACACCCCATCAAAGGTTTGTGATCTACTATATTCTAATGGGAATTTTTTGGTAGTATCGAGTTAAACATGGATTACCCGAACAAGGACTTTCCATTAGCAAGATCCCCATGACCGCTCACCTAGGAATGTAGAGAAGGATCGATTTCTTGAGTTCTCGTGATGATAGATAGTTCTTATTTCCTTAGGTTTTATTTTTACTATTTGATGGGGTTCCTAGTGTGCTTATGTATACTTTTATTGTTGAGTTTTCCTCTCTATTGAACATTTTCCTTGCTTACAAAAAGGTAATCTTCCATTATTCTTGTTTGGGATTTTATCCTATCATTTGATTCCCTATGTTTTCAGGGTCATGCCATTTTAAACCCCTTATATAAATAATTACCTCCAACTATCCACCCTACTTACCTACTATTTGAGTTTTAACTTGTTTTGGATGTATCTCAATTATTCATTAGTGTTACCACCTTATAAATTTCTAGTTCACTACTATTTACTTTTCTTCACTCAATTTTATACCCCACCTTTCTCTTTCTCCTCTCCTTGAGAGGGGGCGGTTTACTTAATGTTACCCTAAGAGTTAGCTAGTTAGATTTTAACTTCTTATTATTCACTATTTTCACAAGGACCAATTTTAATTACCTTCTTAAACCTTTTACTATAACATTCATTCTTACTTCTCCCCCCTTGGAATGTTAAAGGTCATTTACATATTTACCTTACAATTTATATTCCATATCTTACTCTTAATCATTATTTTTCCATACCCTTTTATTTAAACTACATTATCAAAACTCCATTAGGTCGATGACTCCCTATTAAGGTTTACTACTTAGTTATAGGCTTATTTCACTTTTTTTTCTTCTAAAGTTATCTCATCTTAACACAACAATGTTCAACACTCACATTGCATTATATTCATGTTTGTCAAGTTTTCTTCTTACTTTGTTTATTCAAATCATGCTTGTTCATAGTTTTATCCATGCTCAATTTAGTTTAACACATATTTACTCTTAGCCCTTATATGCTTATCATTTACATGAACACAACCATTACTTACTAAAAATTCTTGTTGATTAACTTACAATCCTTAACCTCCTTATTGTTTTCTAAGCTATGACAATACTATTTGGTTTATTTGTAATGCTCAATTAACCTTCAACTTATTTGATTCTAGTATTTGCTTCATTATTTCCATAATATTTTCAATTTAGTTCTCATATTATTTATCTTATAATTGTCTTGTTGGTTCCACCATTTTGTGCACTATCTAGAATTGTTTAGGTGTGGAGGACAAGTCAAAACCAACTAGTTTTTTCACTTTATTTACAAGGAAGGATCAAATCATTACCAAATTTTAATCTCCTATGGGTATCATAATATTCTCATGAGGGCTAACTGAAATAAAAACACATGTATTTTCTCAAAAAGTCAATACTATAACACAAATTTCCATTTCCTTCCACTTAATTTCTTAAGCACTCAAAAGATCATCCACAGTATTAATAAGGAAAGAACTAGAGGAATTACTAATGATTTAATCATCTTCCAAACCTAGTGGGTTATATGGCGCTAATTGTTGTGGAGGTGAAATAGGTCGTCGTGGACACATCCTCTCTTAGTGTTCCATAGTCACATAGATCAAGGATTTCCTGATATTGTACCTTCTAAACGCCTCTTCCCTTAAATAAATATCATCGGGGATTACATATTCCATTCATGCAACTTCATGAGCTTGAATAGACTGAAGGTGATGAGACAACACTCTCTTCTCTTCCTCAAAATATATATCTGAACAAAAAGTGAGGGGTGTTGTTCCCCCTAGCATGGTCCCTAGGTCTAATATGCCCATGCACCTCCCATTGGATTGAAAAATGGTCACAATGTGCCCAATGTACACATTAGTGATGGTGTGGAGGATGCGCAACAATGATGAGAGGCTCCAAACTGCCTCGAGTGTGAAGACCCATGCTCAAGTTTGTGACCATGAAAAATATTGTGCTCTCAATTGTTCTCGAAACTTCTCTCAACTCCCTCGTATGTCATGTAACACCTATAAGAGTTAGGCATTAATAATATCTTGGTCTTCCCGTATCGTCAAGGGGTCCTCGGACATGATTTGTGCCCTATATTTTTGTGCTCCCCTCCCGAGACATCCTATAAACAAACCAAACTGATGATTAGTTATGAAAAAACAAATATCCCAGAGGTCTAAGTGTTGTAAAACTTCCGATATGATACTAAAGTGTGATGCCCAAAAATGCCATGTCAAACCATGCCAAAATGACAACACTCATATAAAAATTACAATAATTTATTTCTTGACTTAGTTAAAACACATTAATCATTTTAGTTATTAAAATATATACTCATTTATCTACTATATCTCTTTTGAAATAGTTTAATTTATTTAATCGGTTTTTTTATTTTATTAATTTAACTCATTCCATTAATCAATCCCACAAAATATTTTGTTTTATTAATTAATTAATCCTTAATTAATTTTGTTTAATTATCCACATTAATTTAATAATAAATTTACAACCATCTCATTTAAATTATTTTCCAACCTTAATTAGTTAATTTATTACCCATTTAAGGTCATATAGATTAACTTACAATATTTCCTAAGTTACCCTTAATAAAATTCCCTAACATACATAATACCATACCAACCCCTTTAATTAAATTACTCCCCTACAATTACCCTCTAACCTTTTTATTTTCCATTTAATCATTTATCACATCCCATGCACCAAATTAAAATAAAAGACTTAAATAAAATACTTCCTAACCTATTTAATTCTATCCATGGCTGATAACATACTTCTAGGGCTTTATTAGTTAAATTTATTCAAATTTTATAAAATAGTATTCATCCATTACTAAAGGGAAGAGGATTAAATCATAGTTGTAGGATGGATTTAATCCTCACCCTTAGATCTTATGTTTTTTTCCCATTTTCCCTACTTTATCTTTCTTTCCAACCCTATTGTGTCTCTATTTGCACAAGTCAAGCTACAAGGAAGGTGAGAATGGAGGCAAAGGGATTTAGATTGAAACTATTTTAATGAGGATGATAAAGGGATAACAATGGGAGGATTTTTCTCCCTTTTCTTTCATTATTTCAGTTTTATTGATTCCATAGGATTTGTATAGTTTTTTGCAAGTTTCATTACTAGTTAAGCAAATCTTTTTTTCTCATCTCTCGGATCGGATACATAGGGTTTAATAGATGTATATGTACATTACACACACACACATTTTTTTTTTCTCGAGAGAGAGAGAGAGAGAGATGTGCACACACACACACACACACACACACACACACACACACACACACACACACACACACACACACAAATATATATATATACACATATGTATATTAACTTACTTATATATTTTTTATTTTTGTGGAAGTTCGAGTGTATTGGGCCCGATCTTAAGTTGGGTGTGAGCATTCATGATGGCCTAACCATGGCTTTTATGTTTTTTTCAAAGGATTTAGGGAGTGCGACATGGACGACCCACCCCTATTTTAATAAATGTGGGGTGGGTCAACCATGCTTTGCCCACTTATGTTACATATATTTGGGGCGGGTGGCATGGCCGACCCACCCCCTTATTACAATCAGGTGGGGTGGGTTGGTGGCCACCCACCCCAAATTTTTTTTTATACCTTGATAACTCAAAAAAACTATTTCACCACTATCATATTTTATTTTATATATATATATATATATATATATATATATATATATATATATATCACGTAAATAAATATAAATATTTATATATATATTCATATGTATATACATCTATATGTATGATCTTTTGTCTATTGTATATATATTATATATGTGTAAATATTTCAATATATATATATATATATATATATATATATATATATATATATATACGCATGTACATGCTCATTATTTTTTAGTAATACTTTTATTTTGTTCAAAATGAGGATTATTTCAGCATGCGGGAATATATATACAAGTTTGTTTTCCAATATAAATCCTATAGAGAGACCCATGGTTTGATATGAAGGGGAAAATAGACATTTTCTAGTTTAAATTTTCACAAGGATTTTCAGGAAAAATATATTTGTAAATATAAATGATTTTGGCTTAAACAATTTCACAATGGGTTGCAAGTGTAAACTAGTTTAGACATTTTCACAATGGTTTGCAGGTATAAACTGGTTTATAGCCTAATTTTATAAGTTCCTATAAGCTATATTAATTCCATAAACAAATACATGGAGAAGGAAACATATTTATTAAATTGAACAAATTAATAGTTCCTCACAAAGCAAGATATGTAATAGTAAAATAAAACAACACAATATATTTCCTTATTCTTAATGATAACATTAACTCCAGATTCACAATAAAATAAATTCCATTTCCCTCAACCAAAATTTGTACATCTTTACCAATAAGGCAAAAGGAAAATTAAACATATATAGGTTCAAATTCAACACGAGTTTCATTTTACTTACAAGCATTCATTTGTTACCAATTTACAACATGTTACATACATTACCAAAAGAATAAAGTGCATATTTCTCAATCAAATTACAGGTGGAATACATGAGGAAAAATTACAAAACTTTTACAACTTTCAAGAGATATAGGTTCACACAAAAATCTATCTTTACAAAGGCATAAAATACAACCTTCCAAAATTCATCCAACATTTAGAATCCCAATTATAAAATATTTTTATTAAGTATATTACAATTCAATTTCACAATTTAAAATGCAAGTATGAAATTCCTCCACCCAAAAAGGGGTGGAGACAACATGCCCAAATTGTTTTCCACAACAAACTCCTCCAACTCCATTTAATTTTAAAAACCAACAACTTCTTCACTTCATCTCCAACAGAAAAATAGGGAGAGAGTTATGCAACGCTCTCCTCCCAGCCAAATTCCAATGAAGTGGTGAATCCAACCCTCCACATTGTCCCCTATCTCCAACCATGAGAAAATGAAACATAATCACAACCATGGTAGCTAAAACAAGGGCTTCCACATTCACAACATACACACACAAAGAAATTGTTTCACCATAAGAAAAAAAAACAAAAACCTAAAACTTTTGAATAATGCAAAGGCATAAACACCAGCAATCTTTAAATAATCACATAGGCTCAATTTAGAGCCAAAGGAGAAGGAATAATATTGTCCACCTCCTTATACCTCCCAAGTGGGTTAAGGGTCCACCCAAGAACCTCCAAAGTGCACATCACAAAAACACTCAAAAATTCCTTATCTCTCCATAATTCAAATATGCAAAATGTAGCAAAATTTAACCTTTTATCTCCCCATAGGTGGAGCACCTTACCCACACTCCCTCCTCAAAATAACCTAAAAAATACCTTTTATCTCCCCAATGGCCCCATATTCCCTTCTCCCATACATTTCTTAAGGCCACACTACCAAAACCCAACAAACAACACACAAACATTCATTCAAATTGCGAAAACATACACAACAAGAACAAAGAAGTAACATAATTTAAGCTCCTACCTTGATATATATGACAGCTCCTTCCTTCAAGAAAATTCACTCCAACTCCTCTCCACAAGCAAGCACTCCAAGCCAATTTCTTATCAATCCATATTCAAAATCAAGAACCAGTTCTTCTCCCCCAAAACTCAATCCAAAATAGTAAAGCAAGATAATAAAGCAAGTAACAAAGTGAGTAACCCAAAATCATCAAAGGGATTCACATAAATATACTAGATGGAGGGAGACATGATGTGGATTGATGTAGGATGCCACTTCATCTCCCTCAAATCCACATCACCAATTTCCCACACAAACCAAGGCATCATAAAGAGGTAGGTGAGGAGATTTCATCACCAAATTGCACTCAAACTCCCTTTTACACATTTCAAAGTTGAATTTAGAGGATCAAAACATGAGGGCAATAATTTCCTCTTTTCCAACAAATTTCATCATTAAAGGCCTAAATATGACCCCCAAGTAATAGGTAAGGTTGGGGAAGATATTAAAGAGTGTGGGATAAGTAAAACTTGTCCCACAAGCCTTCAAAATTGGGCTCAAAGCCCAAATCCGAGATTGGGTTTAGGAATGGCACACATACCAATGCCAAATTTAAAATTCAATTAAAAGAGGTGAAAGGAATAAGGTATATTCCAAGGAATCCTTTCCCTCCCAAATCCACATCATCACATTAACATTAACCCCTATAATTTAATATAATTAAGCCAAGATACATAACAAGCATAAGAAACATAAGGGGGAACATTTGCACATAATAAAAGTCACCACATTAATACACTAGCTCAACTACAAATTACATAGTCAATTAAGGGGTATATTGAAAACATAGGAACATATGGGTACAAGGGTATATTAGAATTTTAATTAAGATCACAACATCCAAAATAAAATAAACAACATAACCACAAGACAATTAAGATAACACAAACACATACCTACCCATGGTCACATGTAAGGTGCTTCCCATGGAGACCACTAACAGATGAAAAATAAGAAGATGACATAACACAACACAAACATGATGATTGCCAAGGTGACCGTGTTGTTAACATGTGACATTCCTTCATGGTTAGCCTTCCTAGTCCCTCCTTATTTTGGTGATTTCATTTCTTGCAAACACAAAATAATACCACCTTCAGCCTCATGGCCACATTAATGTGTCAAGGAAATCATACACATATAAACAATCCATCATATAATCATCATTATGCATCATGGTACATAATTCTATTCTAAATCAAACATTTACAATTATCCAAAATCATAATTCACATTTTATGATAATCGTGCAATTCACATATTGATCACCTAATATCATCACGAATCAATAAACCATAATATCAATGTACACATGGTTAAACAATGAATCAAAACATAGTCACAACTATTATGGTTCCAAGATTTCAATATATAAGTAAAGCAATGCAAAATCACATGTGATGTAATATCCACCAAAATTAGATAGGCATCCATATAATCCATGAAAAGAGTCAAACCAAAATAATAATCAAATGTCCATATAGTCTACACACATGTTATCCAGAATGCTATATCAATATCCATGTCTCTAGGAAGCTAGTGAGCATGATCAAAGTAGGAATAGGTGTCGAAGAGGAGTGGGCATTACATTCCCTATTAATTTTTCAAATCCAATAAAACACGCATACACACAAATATAAACTAGTACATTTAACCAATAAGTTTCAATAATATAACAATGACCAAACCAAATCATGTCAACATCCCTATAAATTTCATCCTTACAGTTTAATAACTTAATCAACATTTGTATTTTCAAATTTCATTTCATTGTTTCATTAAAATTTAAAATATACTTAAATGTAACCATCATCCTCATCATCATAATCAAAATATATTCTAATCACAACCCTACAACATTATCCATGTATAATATAAAATAACTATACGTACGTCATGATGTATCCATATTAATTAGATAACAAAGTTAGCACCCCATTCTAAATCAATGTCACAAAAGAGTATAGTCTATATAAATGTAAGTCTAGGAACCTCATATCGATACTATTTATGTAATGAGATGAATGATGCAAACTATAAAATGGAAGGGTAAAACCTATCTAAATAGTGTCCAAGGGAAGTACACACTACATTTTCCTACCCTATTTATAGAAGATATCCTTGAAAGATATGCAGGGTGTAAGATCTATTCTTTTACATATGGTTTTTCCAAATATCATCAAGTATGCATAAAGAAGGAAGATCAAGAAAATAAAACTTTCACCACTAAGTGGGGAAGTTTTACATACATAGTGATGCCCATTGGATTGAAGAATTTGTGATCATGCATTGTTGTACAGATTTTCGGACTTCATTCATAAGTTTTTACAGGTATATCTTGATGAATGGACAGCCTATGGCTTGGTTAAGGATCATTATGCAAATTTAAGGCTGATGTTTTAGAGGTGCGGGAGTGAGCATATTCTCCGAATATTAAGAAGTGAATGTTTGCAACACCTTTTGGCACTTTTCTAGGGAATATTATTTGTAAAGAGGTGTTATTGGTAGACCCAACCAAGGTCAATGTGATCTTGGGTTTGGAAGAACCTAACAATCAGAGTAAAGTGCATGATTTCCTCGACATACAGGGTATTACAAGAAATTCATTAAGGGTTATGCAAATATTTCCGCACCCCTAGAAGAACTGCTGAAAGTTAAAATAAAATTCTATTGGGGTGAATCAACCTTTCCTTTAGTGTTTCAAATACCTACTAAAGGAAAGGTTGACTATTGCACCTATTTTTCACTTTCCTTCATGGGACAAACCATATCATGTTCATGTGGATGCTTCGGAATGGATATTTGCGTAGTATTTACACAACCTAGAAAAGGAATTTTGGACCACCCTATTTGTTTTTCAAGTTGGAAGTTGACACCCGTTGAACATAATTACAACTACTAAACGCAATACTTTTATCATGATCTACGCGATGCACAAGTTCAGACAATACTTATTGATAACACCATTTATTTTCTTTATAGATCATATGGAACTTAATTATTTAGTAAAAAATCCTATTTTGCAAGCACGCATTTGCAGGTGGATATTACTATTTTAGGAATTTCAATTTACAGTGATTGTCAAACTAGGGAAAATTAATTTTGGGCCTAACCATTTGTCAAGAATTAATTATGGTGAGGATGAGAAGAGCATGAGGACCCAATGCTTGATGCATAAATTTTCAAATTAAACTGTGCACCCATAGATTTAGAGGAAAGTGCATTATTTTTGTGCATCACCAAGTGAGTGAGGGGAATGAATACTTTAGAAAATAAGTATCTTACAATACACACAAACCTTACTAGTTAATAGGTGGAGATTTGTACAAGAAAGGATGTGATGAAGTATTGTGTCGGTGTGTTCGGAACATGAGTGTGAGGCTATTATGGAAGAAGCTCATGGGGGAATCGCAGAGGTCATTATGCTAGGAGATGCCATCACATGCAAGATTTTGATGGCCGATTATACTTATAAAAACTGTATAAATATATCAAAGAATATTTCAAGGCGTGTGATCAATTTCAACACCTTGGAAAGCCTAAAACTAGAGATGAGATGCCTTTAAGGCATATTGCAAGTGCTTAACCTTTTGAGAAATGGGCTATTAATTTGTAGATCTTATTCCCCACCCATGTGTAATACTAGAGTGCACTATATTATAACATGTACAAATTATCTCACTCAGAGGGAAGAAGCAGCACCTACTGAGGATTACACAATAGCTACAACAAAAAAGATTTTTGGGAGAACATTATCGAGTTGATATGGATGTCGATTGAGTTTAACAAGTGATAGAGGGACTCATTTTCTTAATGAGACAATCAACACTTTATTGTTAGAGTTTATGGTGGTCCATTATAAGACAACACCCTATCACCCATGGGTTAATGGTTCTGCTGAAGATTTCAATAATATTTTGGGACAAACACTCACAAAAAAATTTGATGTTAGAAGAAAGGACAAGGATGATAAATTCTTTGTTGTTCTTTGGATAAATAAGACCACCTACAAAAGGTTGAATAATGCCACACCCTTTCACTTGGTATTTGATGCGGAGGTTTTATTTCATCTGGAATTCATGTTTCCATCCATGTGTATTGTGTGCATAGGAGGACTAGATGATGAACAAGTTATTGGGAGTGCATAGACAAACTTATGCGGGTAGATGAGATGTGCACTATTTCTCGGTGGATCCAAAAGATGGAAATGGCAGACAAAAAAACATGGCATGATAGGATTATTAGGGAAAACCATTTGAGGTGGGTAAGATGGTTCTTCTGTATGATTCAAAGTTTGCACACCACCCAAAGAAACTCAAATTTCATTGGTTGGGACCCTTTGTAGTAACAAAGATAATAAATCATGCGCTTGTCGATTGTAGGCATTGGATGACACTTTATTACCTCGGTTATTTAAATGGGAATATGTTAAATCCCTAATATTAATAAGGCTTCTTGGTGTTTTTAATAGGAATGTATTGCCACTTAGATTATAGTTCCCTTTCATGTGTTTCCTTTAATGTTTTTCTTTCATCATTTCTATGCTTTCTCAATTTAGTTTAGTGTTTTTGTTATAATAAGTGAACTTGCATGCTAGGAGATGATTACTATATTTTGAGTTCATGCACAGAGGACCACACATACTTTTAGTGTGGGGTGGATTGCGTGTATGCATAGAAGAGTAATTTGGTTGGTGTTGAAGGTTGGCTATAAATTAAATAAGTACGCTCGAGGATGACAATATAGGTTGCTTGAGAAAAGGTGCTACAAAAATGAGAAGGATGACAATAATAAGGAGTGAGAAAATTTCTCATATTGAAAACACATGTAGAAGGATGAATGTGAAGTGTAACATGAGGAAGGCAGCACCATGGGAAACTACTTGGGGTGAGGCATAGTGGATGATGTACTTCAGCGTAGGGAGGCACAAGTAAGGATGTCTATGGCCTGACGTAGTGGGCACACCATAAGGTTATGACTAGGGCATGGAAAAAGCAATGTAAAGTGTGGAAAAAATAAAAAAGTGTAATTAATGATGAATATGGTAATAGGTGAAGATAAATCAATGCAAAAAGGTTAGAAAAATATATAAAATAAGGTGCTTGTGATTTTATTTTTACCTTGTATGTTGAAGAGTTTGAGTTGTGAAGTACATTTCAAAGATCGATTTGAGTGAAAAGTGTGAGGGAAATTGAATGTGAGTAATGAACCAATGAATATTTGGACACAAACATTACAAATCTCCATTGGAAGGGTGTTTGAACAAATATGGGGTGTGTGGGAGGAAGGTTCATGGAGCTAGGGTTTGTGAAGAAAACAATTACAGATAGGCATGTGGATTCGAGTTGCAGAGGTCGAATGAACCAAAGGAGGTATTTTTATAATCGCTATAACACCCAAGAGAGCACCTAAAGTAATGACACGAGGGAAGAAGCAAAAGGAAGTGGAATTATAAGTTGAGGATGTGCCTGAGACCAAATTTTAAGAAATGTAATACCATGAAGGCGTAATCATGGGGTTAGATTAGGAGTCACACATCAAGATAAACAATGTGAGTTATTACAATCTTTATACCAAGGAAAACAAAGATTAAATGGACAAAGCATTGGTAACAAAAATAGATTTGCAAATAGAAGATGATATGGCCATCTATGATGATACAAGGAAGAAGTTGTTGGAGAATTTTGGAGTCATGTAGCTATATGATTTTCCATACTTTGGCAATCCAAAGAAACTCTACCAAATGGCTTATGTCCGTGTCCACAAGGAATTCTTATATTTTGTATGATGGCGGTGTGACTCATCACACCCTTGATTGGAAGGTTGAAAGGTTTGAGGAGTTTGGGAACTTAAATTAGTAGTGACTTTAATGATGATGAGAGCATGGAAGAAACTTTTGTTGTGTTGTCATATGTAAAAGGATGACAAGATATGGACATTGATAAGTTATAAGATCACCTTCTAATCCATATTTTCACGCACTTCCTCACCAAGTTAAATAACCAAGAGTGTTGGAGCTAGGTAAATAAAAGGTGGCTCCATATCACCAAGAATATGTCGAAAGGGAGTTGTGTATAACTTATTTGTTTTCATTGTTGAAACTATAATTTAAGAAGTGCACCAAATACATAAGATAAGTTTTGGTGAAATTCTATTGTCTATTGTGTTTGTGAGAGATTGGGGTGCCCGATGGGAAAAGGAAAAGATATGGTAATTTCCTGAAGAGAATAAATCGTTTGTAGTTAGATTTACTAAGTATACTTGTGATGGGTCTATTAGTGTTCCATATAAACAGAGGATGGAACTTTGGTATAGGTGCATGCGTGAGGATTTTGAGCATGAGTGGAGAATACCAAAGGACCTCCCTATTGTGTTTGATAAGGAGGAAAAATTTTCAGTTTTCCAACATTACTACATTGGCCATTTCAGAATGAAGGATGGTACTTGGAGCCCTTGGTGTAAGCTCCCATATGATTTCACCATGCACTACTTTCAATGCTTAGTGAAAATATTTTCAAATGCGCAGAGGTTGAAATTCGATGCAGACAAGGTAGAATTTGAATATCATTCACTCCAAAAAATGTATGTGTATCTGGTAAGTCTGTTTACATAGAGAAGTTGATATCTAATGATGTAAATATCAACTCCATGAGTTTGGCAGTTGGGAACCTTGGTGTGGTTAAGGTATACATTTACCTTAATCCCAAGTTGGTTAAAGGAAAATATATTGAGAATGAGTTGAAGGTTAAAAAATTACCTAGGGGTAAGTACATTGTTGGTACTTTACAGATGATGAGACCATCCTCCCACATAGATGAAGAAGAGGAGGAGTTGAAGGAGGATAATGGAGGATTGGATCATGGTACGCAGAGGCATCCAATAGTAGGTCGAAAAGGGAGTGTGAGAGTACTTCTCCTCCTATGCAAGAAGTGGGAGATTAAGAGGAGTTTGAGGAGACAAAGAGAGATGAGGGCACCATGAGACCAAGGTTTTAGGACAGTGTTAAGGAGGAATAGAATGTAAGGCACTGACGCAGGTCCCTCATAGCCACCGAAGAGATCACCAAGAACATCTCCTGAAAATCCAAGTCCAATAAAGAAAATGAAGAAGAGGTGTCGGTATGTGCCCATAAAGGACACCGAAGATGAGATATCAAGTGAGACTACCCACATTGTTTAAGATGTACCATTTTTGATGTATAGGTAGAATAGGATCCTTAGGGTGAAGAAATCCAACATGATACGAGATGTTATTGGTGATCGTAAGGAGGTAAAATGCCCAACATGTGAAGAGGAAGATAATTAAAAGGAATATAGGTGAATCATCAAATGAGCATATTAGGGAATAGGTGGGTGCGATAGGAGAAGGCCCAGTTCTTTATTCAGGAATGCATATTCCTAAGGATAGGTGTTATAGGAGGCATAAGAAAGAAGAGAGATATAATACACCGAGTTGGGGTATGTAAATGACCCCACAAAATATTTCACGCTAAGTTCCAATGTACACTTGATCCTGAAAAGCTCTTTATGGATGAGATTGATGGACCCACAGGGTGTGAATATGTGCACAAGGATGCAGTCATCATGGTCCATGTAGACACACGTGGATGAGCCTGATTTCGATGTGAAAAAAGAATCATGTGTCCACAAGAAAATTAAGAATGGGACACAAGTTGCGCACATGATTTTGAAGCCAACAAAACTTACCATGAATAGGCAAGTAATTCATTGACAAATATGAAAATGGAAGTAGCACACATAAACTTGGATAAAGTGACCACACTCAAGTCATTATTGGAGGATAAAAATAATTTGAAGGAAAAGCTAAGAAATTGGTACGAGGCGCACAAGAAGGACAATAAAAGGAGACAACAAGTTTTGGATTTTAAAGTGGAGCTTGGGAAATAAATTTTAGATGCGCATCCAATATTGATGAGTAAAACAAGAAAACATATCAATAACCTTACACTTTTTATAGGATTGTGTCCATATTTTAATTAAGGAAGCATACGGTTATACAAGTAGAGATAAAGGAGGAGGATGTAACTAAGATGGAGAGAAAAGATAAAGTGGATGCGTGCGGGATTGTAGAATATGACGCCATACTCCAGACATTGAAGGAATTTTTACAAGGTAGGGTTGGTGGTAAAGATGTGTGAGGATCTTGAACAGATCCTGAGGATGAGGACTCTGTAAGAGGAAAGTGATTTACTTGTAGAAAATAACAACAAAACCTTGAGTAGGAGGAGAGGTTGACACTAGGTAGAGAAGAAGTGTGATGCACTTAAATAAGCCGAGGATTCCCACAAAGATAAGTTAAAGGAGATGGGTATGTTGATTATAAGGAAAATGGATTACATGGATGGCATGCTTTTAGGGTTAGCTGGAGTGATAAGGGGTTAAATAATAGGGTGAATATATGACCCTAGAGGAAATGGATAAAGTATTGTGTGATGTTCCCGCATGATAAGAAGGGGTTAAGTTACTAGAATGAGTTGGAGGCCTATATCAAGAAATATTTCCCTGAACTCAATTTGTAGTAGAGGAGTAAGCGTGATGAACATCCTTCTCTTCATTTCATTGATCATTCTTTTATTCTTTTAGAACATTCTTTATTCTTTTGATTCTTTGGAGAGATAAGTGAACAACCTTATTTCCGAGGGTGGTAATATATTTAGTGTGGGGTAATGTTGGGATGGATAAATTGCCTAAGTATTGACAGGGGCATGAAAAATGGACACGTAGGCGCATGCGTAGGTGTCGGTTAAAGATAAGTTTGGGACTTATCCATTTTTTATGGCATGGGCTAAAAATAGGTTGGAGTGCAGAACACGTAAAGAGAAAACCATGAAGACATCATGGCCAAGGAAGAGATATTTTTGTCATAAGTGGAAGACCAAGAGACATGCATAGTTTTTACTAATAATAGGATTAAGATAGAGTTCAATTATAGATTAATCTATTATTAGCCACCATGTAGAAGCATGCAGTTGTTGGTGCATGGATATTCTAAGCATGCAACCTATTTTGAGAATGCATGGGTGGTGAAGGAAAATTCCCCACCCCTATAAGTATGTAATTTGTTCCACTATTTTGAGAGATTTTGTTTTACAGAGGTGTTATGTTACCCTATTGGTCCAAGTGTACATGAATCTCTAGTAATTAGTGTGATATATTCAACTACTATTTTTGATGAAGTAATATGGTGGATCATTTTAGATGGATATTAGTTATTGATCTATCTACTTGCATGGTAAATCTGATATTAATTCTTATGTGATCACTATGCTTTCTTTATTTTGAATTTTTCCGATTTTAGCTCATGGATATGATTATGGTTATTATGGTTCTACATGCTAACA
Organism: Taxus wallichiana var. yunnanensis; assembly: GCA_018340775.1. Lineage (NCBI taxonomy): Eukaryota > Viridiplantae > Streptophyta > Pinopsida > Cupressales > Taxaceae > Taxus > Taxus wallichiana. The sequence continues at coordinate 675,578,233 of CM031236.1, forward strand.
TCTTGATAAGACAGTACAAAAGAGGGACCTAGTAACTTGACGTGGTCTAGGTGATCATTAAGATATATCCTAATGAAGTTCCAAATAAGCGCCTAGTCAATTGAGTAAAAAAGAGTACAAAACTATTATGTTAATGACACTTTTTCCAAAGGATAACAATATTGGGCTTACATTTTCCAGGGGTCGTCATCCTTAATGAAAGGTTGCTAGTTGGAATTAATTGATTTCTTTGCATTTCCGACAACAGTTGTGTTTCTAAACTACCTTTGGAGGATCTACAAATTGTCTATATATAGACTTGTTAAATAAAAACTTCAGAATATATACTCCTTCATTTAAAAAAAGAGGCAAAAATCCTACATGTGGAAAAAACTACATATATGCATAGCTTAAATAAACCTATAGGATTTAAGCTATGCCTATCTAGTAGTTATGCAAAAATTTCTAGTGATGTTAGTCATCTACACAATGCTATAAAGATATCATTGTTAGTCATCTATTCTTGCCACATACCATTAAACAGATACCATTACAAATAATATTAGAAAATGAAAAACAATGACCAGAAATCATAAGAAATAAGACATGAAGCTCGCTAATCAGCTTCACTAAGACCCACATCCAACTGATTCATTTGTTAAGGTCTAGATTTAGTTGTTTTGTTGGAATTTATTTATGAAGTTTTGTTTTAGCATTTTTTCACATATCAAAACTCTAATTTAAAGTTGAATATTATAAATATATTGCTTATTTTTAAGTAACCAATTATTCCATGACTATAATTTGCAAGACATAAACTGCTTAAACGTAGACTAAACACATCATATCGTAAATTAAGAAAACAAGAAAAAAATTGACCTATACATTTTGCAATACACTTTGATGGTTTAAATAGTTCAAATCCCTAGTTTGAATGAAAAATAAAAGACATCTATAATATTTTGTTATAGATGTCTTTTCATGCCTTAGAAATGAGTTAGGAAACATATCATCTACGAAGGCTTGCACCATTGCTATTAAGCGTCATGATAAATAGACCAAATTATACTCTTCCAACCCATTGGTCAATCATAATCCTAAAATTAAAGCTTTTCATATTTATTATGTTGGATGAGATAAAGCATTGAAGGAGATCACATATTCTTTTTCTTTTCCCTATGATTCAAGCATTAATTATGTTGACAATCATTTTAAGACATTATTCCCCGGGGTTGTGTCTGACCCGTGTTGGGGGAATACATGGTCGAGTATGGAAAATGGACCAACAAAATTTTGTGTCCATCATCATTCACAAAAAAAGGTTGTTAAGATCATTGATGAAGGAAACCATGTTCCTACCTTTATTAATAAATAAAAATTTAATTAAAAATGTGATGAAATTGACAATACAAATAACTCGTAAAATAGAGTTTTGTATCATACCTCATCAATAGACTAGGAAACAAATGATTTGTAAAGGCTTGCACCATAAATATAAATTTCCAAGATAAATAGAATAAATTCTAATTTTCAAACCAATCAAAAGAATGGGAAACTGTAGTTTCTACTGTTAGGTTAATTGTTATTTACCAATATTAATTATCCATTGCATTTTATTTACTGTATTTATCTTATGATATTTGGTTATATTTAATTATAACCATCTACGGGAGCTGTTATATTGTTTTAAGAATATAGTTGTTTGATTGTATGTAATATTGGTTATGCTTCTCGGATATCTTTTTGGAAGCTTGTATAAGATAGATATTGTTACACCATGCAACTTATATTCTTGTGTGTATTCAATTGTATAGTACCTATAAGTATTGCAGCTCATATAAATGTAATTTGGTTGATTTGAGATTAATAAAATCTATCGTGGATTTCGCCCTTGTTGCTCGGTTTACATTTTGTACCATAGCGGAATTTGGACCTGTGAAGCAACAAAGGGTTGAAAAAGAGGTTGCATTAGGAAGAGAAGTGTCTTGGAGAAGAATTTGCTTTTTAGGAGAGCATGTGTTGCCTCCAACAACTTCCCAAACATCCCTGCATCCCCATAACCCCCTCTTCCATTCCAAGAGTTTGGAACACAAATTTTTTTTTTCACTGGTACACCCTACACCAGGAAAAATTTGTTGTAGGATAGAAAATTAAAAAATATATATTTTTCCACATTAGGGGTTTTGTCACTAAATTTGGTGACAATATTAGCCTTAGCTAATATTAGTAGGCTTCTGCATATTGGAGGTTTGTAGAAAACTTTGCAGGTCGAGTTGCATTTGGAGGAACCGAGCTGAGTTATCTGTCAAGATCTTACACCGAGCCATCATATTGGTGTGTTTTTCTAGTATTTCAACGGCCCACCCATTCAATTGATGGCGACCTATTTACTGCTGAGCCATCCCTCCACATAGCTTTGCACCTATACCAAAAACAACAAAATGTTGAAATAAAAAGGTGAACAAGTCGGTATTTCTCTGAGTTGAGCTATGTTTATAGATCAAGCCGAAACATGTGGATAGATCCACGTCTACCCCTGTAGTAAGTACTCTGCAACACTCCACATAGAAATCAACAACCTTGCATCCTCACCACGAACCTATAACCATAAACAATAACTCGCAACACAAAGAAAAAGACGGTTACATAAATCCAACATGGCTGAGATGTCATCCATGTAGATCCTACATATAACACCAAGAAATTACAAAACATCGGCTGAGGCTTTAATTCTCCATGCAGACCGCATCAAAATATATCTAGGGGAGATAACAATAAGTGGCCATGCTAAATACAAAGGAGGGTAAATGTAAAAGGAGATATAAAGAATAAAATCTAGATTCTCAGGAATATACCCTAACTGACCTCCTTCAAACTCGCATTCCATGTGGGACTCCAGCCATGTTTTCATTCAACAGTTAGTCAGAGTTTTTTTAATTTAAATATAAGTTGCTTCAATTTGTCAACCAAGTGCACAAGTGACCTAGCTAGTTAGGTTGATCGACTTGGGAAGGTGAGGTGAGGGGTTCGACCCCCACCCCAATAATGATTTTTAAAACTAATGTGTTTTTAGTGGTAAATTTGAATAACCACCAAGTTTGGAGGAGAACCTAGCGGGAAAATCTTTGTTAAACAACTAGTTACAACTAAATAGCCTACTAAACCTTTAGTGAGAAAAACCCTATTTTAGGACAAAATATTTTTCTCCTATTAGGCTATTTTTTTATTCTAAGCAACATTTTCCAAAGGGGGATAGCTAAAAATTGCATTTTTAGTTGGTTTTTGCAATTCTTTGCATTTTGGGTCGTATTGGGCTCGGAAGGTCACCATGGCCTACAAAACAAAAAAATTGTTTGTCATTCAATTTTTCAATTTTTTTGAATGTAATCGTATACTTCAATATATTGTACTAATTTGTAGGTTGCCATAGTCAACTAAAAACTTTGTAAATACTTAGAAACTGGTAGAATATTGTAATAAAAAATAGTGAAATTTGGTTCTATAACACTCACGAGATCCTAGATCCCATTCGCAATGTTTGGTATATACGGTTCCTCAGGGAAGTGCTTATAGGTAAAGCCGTCACAACTACTACTGAACTTAAGGCCTAATATAGTTGAAACAATGTCGTCTGGGCATCATCCCTTTCAATCGATAGGGAGTAATAAGGTCACAATGCACACACTATGAGCCATCCCATTTGTCTGTGAATGATTACACAACATAAATCCAAACTCGAAATTATCCAAGTATATAGCAAAATTACGTGCGTGTATGAGGATATTTATCTGAGCCAAGTGTTAATAATCACACAAACCCGTTTGATGATTGTCTTGGTATCGTGTATTAAATTATTTCACTTATGTTAACACCTCTTTCACGTATCTTTATCGGGTATATAGAAAGGGTGATATTCTTCCACGCATCTTGCCGTATATCGGAAGGGCGCATATATAGAAAGGTTTGGTATATCGGACTAATGGTATATAGATTGGGATGCCTTATACCCGGAGTGATAAGAGACAAACCCTATCAGGGATTTCTACAAAATTCGCACCAATGCCCCCAAATTTTTTCTTCCAGATTCACAACTACTCAGAGGAAACAATTATGCTGCATGGAAGACTAAAATCAAGACACAACTTGAGTTTGAAGAGATCTAGATTGTTGTGACTGGTACTTTGACCATATCAACAACTGATACAACACAACAATGATAGTTTGATAAAGTAGATCAGAAGGAAAAACTCATCATCTTGTTTGGAGTGTCCGACGATGTGCAACCCCACATTTGAGATGCCAAAACAACCAAAGAAGTGTGGGATAAATTGAGCACAATATATGAGGCCAAAAACAATAATGTCATACTAAATTTGTAGAGTTAGTTACACACACTAAAGTTCAAGTAGAATGAGAAAATTGAAGCTTTATTAAGAAGAGTTACAGAGTTGAGGGCTTCACTTCTAGCCCTAGGAGAAGTGGTCACAAATGATGCTCTTGTTCCCATTGTTTTGAGAGCACTCCCCTCTTCTTACCACATTTTTTTCACAACACTAAACTTGTCAAATACGAGAGTTAGTTTTGACAAGCTGGGTAAACCTACTACAACAAAAGAAATCCATGCATAACAAGGATGATGAAGAGGAGCAGACACTTTCTTCTCATCAAAATGGAAAGGAAAAGGTAAAGGAAAACCTAATTCCTATCAAAATTCCCAACATCAGAATCAACATCAACATCAAGGGGACAAACAACAGAAGAAGCAATGTCCAATCTGCAAAAGAGGACATGAATTGAAATATTGTTGGTATAACACTTATAATAAAGGTTCATCAAGAAACTCTGGACCTCAACACCAGTAATATCACAAGGGACATACAAACTACAATCAAGGGTAGAAAAAGGGGAACTAGAAAAGAAGACCCCATCAGCAAGGAAATATTGTTGAACAAGAAGAACATTCAGATATTGAAGACTTCTTGTACACTACTCGATCAAGTGAACCATCCACGTCATCTAGTGATGTTTGGTATGTTGATTCAGGAGCCACTTGACACATGACTAGCCACAGACTGGTTTACTTCAATGAGGGACATGCCTTTGAAAAACCATGTTTCGTTGGGAGATGATTCTTCATATACAGTTTAGGGATTGGGAACATTTCTCTACCCCTTGGTTCACACAATTATAGACTATTATATTCCTTATATGTCCTTGGGTTGATAAAGAATATACTTTCAGTCAATTAACTCCTACATCACAACTTAAAATTGTCTTTGATAGTCATTCTAGAAAGAAAACATCTTTAATTCGAGACAAATCATGAGGCTCAAAAATAGTTACAAAATCCTCCAATGTGGGACGCATGTTCCAGCTTGATTTTTCCATAGAGATGAACAGGAACTTGTGGCTAATAACTCTACCTCAATAGATTTTTTACATTGGAGACTCGGTCTTGTTAGTTTCAAGTATCTCGAGACACTATGCCAACGATATGGTACATGGGATACCATCTCTTCGAAGGATACAGCACAAGTTTCCTCACTACCTAGCAGAAAGAAACAAAAATCTTCATTTTATAAGATTACATATCGAGCTCATGGTAAGATTGATCTGGTTCATACCAATCTTTGCGATATAATGCAACCAAGTTATTCTCGAATTTAGTACTTCATGCTTTGTGTTGATGACTATTCAAGAAAAGTGAAGCTTTTAAAACCTTTAAGAAGTTCAAAGTAGTTTTTGAGAACAAAAATAGTCCTCACATAAGAATTCTCCACTTTCAGATTGAGGGGGAATTCACCAGTAATGAGTTCAAAGACTACCTACAAGCTCACAAGATTCATCAACAAATGCCTCCTCCATACACACTACAGCAGAATGGTGTTTTTGAGAGAAGAAATCATACTATCATGGAAATGGTTTGATGTATGATCAATGATTCTCGACTTGCAAAGAAATTCTAGGCGTAAGTAGCAAAGATAGTAGTGTATTTGTTTAAAAGAGTTCCACAGTTTCTATTGACGAGTAACACCACAAGAAGCATGGTCAAATCGAAAACCATCTATTGCACACCTTAGAGTATTTGGGGCAAAGCAAGTATGCACATACCAAAGTAGAATAGAAAGAAATTGGACATGAAGTCATAGAAAATCATCTTCATTGTATACAATAAAGAGACTCTTGGGTATAGATTGATGGATCTAAAGACCGAGAAAAATCTACACCGGTAGAGATGTTGAGTTTTTTGAGAAGAAGGAAGAAGAGTCTCCTCCTCCAGAGTCACCTGATGTAGATTCTTCACCAGTTGTAAAAATTGAAGTTGATGTTCCCACAAATGATGAAAGTGATGATGGGGATGTTGGTGATGATCTCATAGAACCACGACCCATGAGATAATTCAACGTATGCCCAAGTGGTGTACTAGCACATTACGAGATGTAAGAATGGATGCCCATTGGATACATCCACTCTTGTACCACGGACTTGCATAAATCAAGAGAAGAAGTTAAATTCTCCTTGATGAGTAGAGTTATCGAGTCTAATGAGCCCTTTATAGTCCAGGAAGCCCTATAATTAAAAGCTTGAAAAGATGCCATGGACTCTAAATATCAGTCAATAATGAAAAATAACACTTGGCTACTTGTCGATCTTCCACCAGGGAAGAAACTCATTGGATGAAGATGGATATTCAAAACAAAGTACAAAGCAGATGGGACAGTGAAAAATTACAAAGTGATACTAGTAGCAAAGGGTATGCACAAAAAGAAGCCATTGACTACGAGGAGACATGTTTTCCCATAGCTACAATCAAAATGATCAGGATGATCTTTTCTCTAGTTGCACAGTTTGGTTAGAAAGTTAATCAGATGGACATAAAGAGTGTCTTTCTAAAGGGATATTTACAAGAAGTCTATATGACTCAACCTAAGGGATATGTAGTACCTAGTAAAGAAGCAAAGGTATGCAGACTTAGGAAATCTCTGTATGGCCTCAAACAGGCACCCCGGGCATGGTACATCAAAATTGATGAGCATCTCGTACAACATGGATTTGTTAGAAATCCATACGACCCCAATATCTACCTCAAAAATAAAGGGGGAGATTGTGATTTTTGTTGTCTATGTCGATGATATAGTCATCACTGGCAGTTTAGTGAGGATGATCAATGCAACGAAGAAAGATCTTAATCGATCATTCGACATGACAGATCTCAGGCTGATGCACTATTGTCTTGGATTGGAAGTATGGCAAAAAGAGAATCACATATTTGTTTCTCAGATGAAATATACCAAGAAAATGCTCGAGAAATTCAAGATGATGGATTGCACACTGATTTCTACACCTATGGAGAACAGGTACATGATTATCTCGATTCGAGATCGATCTCCCGAGGTAAGTGTCACTCTATATCGGCAATTGATTGGGAGTCTCATTTACCTGACTTACACTAGACCAGATATCAGCTTTGTAGTAAGCTATCTATCCAGTTCATGCAGAGAACCCAAAGTTTTTCATTGGAAAATAGCAAGGTGCATCATGAGATATCTCAAAGGATCAATGGATCTTGGTCTAGAATACAAGAAGAATGACAAATTCTTCTTGTCAGGATATTTGATTCAGATCATGCAGGCAATATTGATGACAAAAAATCCACTTTAGGATTTGTATTCTTTATGGGATTTGGACCAATATCATGGGGAAGTAAGAAACAACACTTTGTTTCTCGTTCTTCCATAGAATCCAAGTATCATTCTACAGGAGAAGTTGTCTATGAAGCGATTTGGCTATGTCGCATACTAGAAGGACTTGGAATACCACAGGACAAATTGACCACCATGTATGTTGACAATGAAGGTGTTCTCAAACTTGTTCGTAATCTATTTTTTCATGAAAGAACAAAACACATTGAGGTACATGTTCATTTCATACGCAAGCATGTGTTGAAGCACAATATATAGCTTCAATTTTCCCAACAAATTGAACAACGGGCATAAATCTTCACAAAGTCACTTGCATGTGATAAGTTCAAGTTTTCGAGAGTTCCTCTCCTCATCCCTTGAGACAATGCACAATTAAGGGGGGATGTTAGGTTAATTATTATTTACCTATATTAATTATGCATTGCATTTTATTTAGTGTATTTATTAAATGATATTTGGTTATATTTAATTATAACCATCTATGGGAGTTGTTATATTATTTTAACAATATAATTGTTTGATTGTATTTAATATTGGTTATGCTTCCCGGATATATTTTGGAAGCTTGTATAAGATAGATATTGTTACACCTGTGCAACTTATATTCTTGTGTGTATTTAGTTGTACAGTACCTATAAGTATTGCAGCTCATACAAATGTAATTTGGTTGATTTGAGATTAATAAAATCTATCAGGCTTCCTTTTTGTTGCTCAATTTACACTACCTTAATTTCACTAAATACAAATCCAACTAATTTTTTTCATGAAATCGATGATAAAAGGAACCCTCAACATATAGTTTCTATGTCTAACAAATTTATAGGTTGGAAGTCAAACATATACAAGTTCCCTATCTACAAACGATGACGATGGAAAATTTGTAATGTCACCAACTATCCCACCTCTCATGCGTATACACCAATGACTTCCACTTAAAGAAAGGTTATTTTTATATATATTTTCCAAACAAGTTTTCAGGGTAATTGTGATAAGAGTGGCATTAGGTCATGTGTTTAAACCTTGGTGATAAAGTAAACATTAATATTTTTATAAAAAGGGTCTTTTTTATCCACTATGAATCTTACACTTCTTGGCTTTAGTGATAAAGGATTGGAGAGAATTTATTTCTTCATATTTTCTAGAGCTAGTATCTCAAATCCTGTTGTATCATTGATGGTGGCATATTTTCATAGTAGTTATCACTAGAAAAATTGTTAAGGAAAATCCTTCTTATTAACCTGCTATTTGTATATGATAAAATTATCTTTGTAAGAATGATTTCACCCATGGAATAGTAGTGGGAAATCTGTGTATTTTATTCCCACCTTTTTTCTAACTTTCCATTCATGTCTTTTGTCTTATCTAATAAATTAAAGATCACTCATTCATGATCCTTAACACTAAATTTCATAGATAGAGGTCACTTTAGGAGTATTGATGGCTTGAAATAACACCTCCAATTACGAATACAACACCCATGGAACTTTTATTTCTAATGATCTCCATTCCTATACAACTACATTATAGAGGAGGCTCATGACCACCGAATACGATGTTGTCACATTCACCCCTCAACTAGGGACAAGAATCATAAGTTATAGTCATATATGGTTGTTTGTACACTTCTTACTTTTCTACATTTACTCAACCTTACAATGAAAGAGGTGAAACCTAGGAGAAAACATTATGATTGGGTTTTTCAAAATAAACCTATTATATTTCCCACATTTTATTTTTTGACTATTTAAGAAAACTTGCACTTACATGAATGATGCAAGTGAGATGAAGATAATAATGTGAATCATAACTAACAAATATTATTTTCGTAACAATAATTTCAACCATGGAATAGGTGCAAGACATATTGGTATTTAATTACCACCTTATTTCTATCTTTCCATTCATGTCTTTCTCTTATCTAATAGATTGAATACCATCCAATCGCAATCCTTGACTACGATACATGTTGATGGATGACACCATCAAGACTATTGATGAAAAAAAATCTCAATAATAAACCTTATAGCTAGAGAGAAACCCCAATCTCAAATGTGTATGAAATCGCCACCCTCGAACGCCATGTCTAGTTAACATCTCTTTGTCTTTAGATTGTCCCACGAGACACCTACAAATGTAGAAGGGGACATACTATAGAGACTCTCCCTCATCTACCACTATTTATCCTCCTTTACATCCTCGTTCTAAAGATGTTATACTTATTATCCATATCACGGGAATTTCTTTCTATTAGTCCCCATCAAATTTGATTCTTTGCATAACATTTTTTCTCCATGTCACCTACATTTTATGTGATTTTTTACTCATTCTACACTCACATTCCCGGTTTTTGCTTAAACAATAACCATAATTAGTTATCCTCTCTAATGTTACCACACATTACACCTATTTTCAAATTCTATAGCTAGAGAGAAACCCCAATATCAAATGTGTATTCGCCACCCTTGACGCCATGTCTAGTTAACATCTCTTTCTCTCTAAATTTGTCCCATTCTTTACTATAAGACTCTCCCTCATCTGCCGCTTTTATCCTCCTTTACATCCTCATTCTAAACATGTTATACTTACCCATATCATGGGAATTTCTTTCTCTCATTCCCCATCAAATTTGATTCTTTGCATAACATTTTTCTCCATGTCACCATTTTCTATGATTTTTTAATCGTTCTACTCACTCACATTCTCGTTGTTTTCCTTAAATAATAACCATAATTATTTCTCCTCTCTAATGTTACCACACATTACACCACCACCCCCATAGTAATTTTAAATTCTATTTCACTCCCTCTTCCTTCATATATCTTACATATCAAATACCTTAACCAACACAACTACGCTTCTTATTTTCCTTCTTTTTCCACATATCTTTCTTCCACCGTATCCCTTTTGACATTCACATCGCACTTCTCATTTGAATAATAGTTATTATATTTTATGCTTTGTATTTTAATTTTGACGTCTTTTTTTATTTACTTTATTTAAGAATTTAAAGTTCTATATTAAGTATATTAATTTTAGCTTCACATTGTTTTATTTAATTTTCATGTGAGAATTTAAAAGTTATTAATATATTGTAATATAATTTTGTATTTATAGTGAGATAGTTTAGCTCTACTAGGTTTTTCCACACATTTATGAAAGGATAGTTTGTATTATTCCAGATTTTATTTGAGTTTTTAGGTCTTTTTATCACATCCATAAAGAGATAGCTTTAGCTTTGCTAGGGTTTTCCACATGTTTATGAAATCATAGTTTGTATTATTCCAAATTTTATTTGATTATTTAGGTCTTTTCAATCATGTATTTTGGTAATTAACCCACTCTTTTGGGTAGAGGCTCACTTATATAATGACCTTTCAACCATCGCATGGAAATCTCAATTGTTAATGGTGTTGAATATGGTTCTAAAATGTGTGCGGAAATTTGTTTCCAAAGCATACGATGAGGTAACGACCCTCAATCCCCTTATGATGTTTTTATAACTACTGAGTTTATTGATCATATTAAATACTATAGAAATAATTGATTGATAGCTTATTTATGTGGTTGTATTCCTTTATAATCCATCTTGTAAGGATGGATTAAGAACCACTATAATATAACAGTATTTAAGTAATTGGTATTTGTAACCTCCCCAAGGGTTTTTATTTGTTTTCCTTCCACGAACCTTGTTGGGTTCAATCTTTATTTCACGCACTTCATGATGGTATGTGGGAAATATCTTGTTTGTGATTTAATGGTGAAACTTGATTTTAACCCATCTAGTCGGTGTCACTTAAGATTGTTGACCAATTTTTCACTTTCTGTTCAGATTAGTGAACTAAACACTAAAGAAAACTAAACAACTTCGAAGATGTAAGGACTATTTAAGGTGCCTTGGAGGAAGATGATGATAAAAGGATGGGTGTAAAGTAGATTTCCTCACTACAAATTTGATGAACCTACACAACAAAGATAACTAAGAGAAAATGGATTAGATGGTAGATGAGGGGGTTATTTGACAAAAATTAGTTCTAAGAAGCGTTAACTTCTTTATGTGGATGTAAACCGCCATATTTGATAGAAGATGATTAAATCCATGATAAAGGACTGAATGAAATGCAAAAACTGAAGCTAAATAGAATGTAAAATTAAATAAAGAGATAAAAAGAGTAGATTTGATCTAAATCAACAAAAGCTAATTTTACCTAGCATGATGGTCATGGTGACCCAGGACTACGAGAGGGTAGGTTGATGGAGACTTGAGTGGCGGGATATATATAACAAACTAAAATGTAGATCTTGAAGGATATGAGTATAGATCACATGATAAAAGAGGTCTAAAAACAACGACAAACACATACGTATAGAGGAAGGTATGAGAAATAGGAAACAAACAATATGCAAGAAAATGAGAATTTGAATTGATTATACAGCTAATCAAGATGGGATTTAATGAAGACTTTGTCTTATTTGGTGGTGACTGGAGGTTAACATAACTAAACTAGATTGAAAAGAGAAGTAGGATAACCGATATAAGTGTTGAATATGGTAACGAGAGATAGAGAGAGAAGGTTGATGTGGATTGAAAGATAAAATGGATGAGAACAAAGGCTTGGTTGATGATAACTTGACGAAATGATGGTGACATGGGAAATGCTAAACAAGGACCGTTTAAGGTTCCTTGAGAAGAAATGATAGCATAACCCAATATAAGATCAAGATAAAATCCCTAAAGTTTCACAAGTGATGAAAATAAGATCCAGGGACTCCAAAAGACAGAATAGACAGCTGCAAGAAAGCTTAGGAGTTCAAGATAGGACCACAAATAAAATAGAATTTGGATTATTCCTGTCTTTTGGATGAGAGGTAAATGTCCCCTTATAGCATTGATGGCGACCTGGGTGGGCCACCACCAATCGCATGTAACCATCCATTCAGGTGGTGAAAGGATGATTTATTCAAAGGATGGGGCTTTTATGGATTGGGATAAGTGCTTTAAAGCATTTAGGCAGGTTAGGGTTTCCTAGGGAAGTGATATGGGTTGGTGGTGGATAAGAATGGATTAAATAAAATCTAGAAAAATCTTAGGATTAGAAACTAAGGGATTTAGGATGATAAACAATCCATTAGGGGAAATTAGAATAATTAAGATTAATTGGATAATGAGATGAGGATTTGGGATGATTGATGAAGATCAATAATAAATTAAAATAGATAGGGAAATATGAGAATATTAATAATAATATTAATTAAATAAGAAGGGAGTCTACATAGGTGACCGTGGTAAATGAAGTGAATACGTGCGCCAAGGGTAGTGATACCAAATTTTGGTGTCTACCTTTTCCCCTTTTTATCGAGTGGTTTGGGTAAGAAATTCATGAGACAAAAACAATGAGAAAGAGAGGTGAGATGGGATGACAAAGTATTTATGAGGCATTCCCCCTCAAACTAGGGATCAATGACATAAAGGGGAATCAATGACAAGTTTGAAAGAGATAGATGAGAAGGATGGAAAGGATGATAAAATAAGATGAGGGGATAATGGAATATTCCCTAGTTAATAACGATTAAAATAATAATAAAAACTATGGTGGTGATTATAAGAGTCACTTCAACAAGGAATAAAGGGCATGGTCTTGGGGTGATGAAGAAAATGTTCTATGGACCTCACTTTGTAAAATATATGAAATCCAATGGGAAACCACTCAAATGGATGTGAAAGTCATGGGGACCAATGAGTCATAGGTACACATACAAATCATGTGTAATCAAATGCAAAAATAATAAAAATTCCTTCATACATGAGGAATCAGTGAAGAATATGTGTTCGAATAGCGTGATGATGATGATGAAAATAATGGTGCCCAGAAAAGGACACAAATATGGCCAAAAATGTGAGATAGGAAAATGTGAGATATGGTTCCCTGAGAGGGAACACAAATATGGCCAAAAAAGTGGACTTAAGATGAGATAGATTGGATAAGATTAGATAAGGTGTGATAGGATGATGGATAAGACAATATATTAGATGAGATGAGATATTATAGATCGATAATATTAGATAAGATGTCAAATTAGATGAGATTTGGATGAGATAAGATAAGTCACACATAGATGAAATGATGGATCATATGATGTAGAATTGATGTTAGGATAATATATAGGGAATGGAAGATAGAGGCTTAGATTAGATAGAAGAAAAGGAACGTGACTTGATAGATGGTGACCAAAGGGTATGAATGATACTACATCATATCAAGGAATGCACAAGAAACAATGTCTCTAACCATATTATAGGTGAACAAGAAGGGGATCTGAGTAGCGTGATTCACATGAGACCAAAACATGTGTTACTAAATAACCAATGATAGCTAGTTATACCAAATATCATGGGAGGACTAGAAATGGAATGAACTCATAAACCTAATGTCGACATGATCAAGAGGTATATGATGTAATGTATATGATGGAAGAGGGTTATCCATTAATGGTTTTCCTAAGTCTATGCCCCAACTCTGGGTAGGGGAAAGAGAGAAAATGATCAATGCGAGAAGTTTTCTATGAGAAAGTTGATCAATGCGGGAAGCTTTCTTAGGATGCTAATATAATAGAAGGTTGATCAATATGAGAATTCATCTACTGCCATAATACAAGAGATTATCCATCCTTTGAGGGATCAGTCTACTTTATACATATATGATTTTAATAGAAAGAATGATATACATGATATTCTTCCTTTGAGGGATTGGTATATTTACTTGATATTTTTAGATGAACAATTGTCCTTCGAGGGAGAAGTATGTTTTTTTGATAACTTTGATGTTTTGATAAGATCATCCATGAATTTTGATTTTTACATGGGGAAGAGATAGGAATAGCTAGGTAGACCACTTTGGAGGGGATAATAGATGTACAAGTGACACCTTTGGACCCTTAGCGTGGTTCCAAGAGGTAAACAAGAGGGTGATGAATGTAATGATCGTGGAGTTCTCACCAAGAAGGGAGAACCTATCCATAAGGAAAATTCTATGGGAAAATCCATGGTGCCCATATTTAAGGTCATGTCTAGGAAAGTGACGGTAGACCACATAATTCCAAATCATTACAATGATAGATGGAAGAGGCTAATGATGGAGGAATGATATAAGGATATGAATAAGTGCTCAATGAAAATGTGCTAATAATAGAATGGTCATAAGTGTAGTTTTTAAGTGGTTCGACTTCGGTTTACCATTAAGGGAGGCGAGACGATAGGATCCTAACCCATACTTATGCATGATAATGTATGGTCCAATCTAGTTGGGGAAAAATTTCCACGTTGGCTCCTTTCTAGAGTAGTAATGTTCTGATTTTCTTTAAGGATGAGGTCACAAACATTAAAGTCACGATAGGATATACTGAAAACTTTCAAAATATGGGATACGATGAGATAGATTAGAGAAGAAAAAGTTTGTGTTACCTTTGAAGAAGTGAAGAAAATATGTGTCCCTAATGAGATGAATAGATGGCCACAAAAGTGGGCTTAGGATGAAAATATGGTGCCCTGAGAAGGGCACAAACATGGCCACAAAGGTGGAATTTGGATGAGAAAAAATGGTCCCCTAAGGGAAGCATGAATATGGCCACAAAGGTGGACTTTGGATGAGGGGGATAGATAAGAAGATTTGGATAAGATATATTAGATAAGATTGGATGAGATGGATATGATAAAATATACACAACACCTCAAAAATGAGGAAGAGAGATATGTGTATTATGAGATGAGAAAATGGCCACAAAAGTGGGCTTAGGATGAGGATATGGTACCCCAAGAGAGGCACAAATAATGACCACAAATTTGGACTCAAGATGATAAATATGGTGCCCTAAAAGAGGCACAAATATGGCCTCAAAAGTGTACTTTGATGATAAAATGGCGATTAAAGAGAGGCACAAATATGGCCACAAATGTGGACTTTGATGAGGATATGACACCCCAAGAGAGGCATAAATATGGCCACAAAGGTGGACTTAGGATAATAATGGGATGATACATAGATTGGTTATGGCTAAGATGGGATAATAAACTGGATAAGATTGTATGAGATGGGTATGATAAGATTGGATGAGGTAAATAATAAAATGTCAAACATGAAGATTAAGGGAATTAATCTAATGGTTCACCACTCCTAAAGCAAATCCCTCATAATCAAGGGAGTTATTTGGATGGATAGGGGGATGAATTTATGTGGATAATATGTTTGGATGAGGAAAATATGCGAGAGGATCAATAATGAGGGGAAGATGCTCCCCATGAAAGAGACTATATTACATTGGGTAACTTAGATGTAGATGAGCTAGTGGATGTCGAAGGATATTGGATGGGATTGTTAGAAGGAATGTTCGATGATAACTTTAGATTTGGATTAGATAGATGGTTAGGGATCATAAGGAAGATATGCAAGAAAAACAATATTGATGAATAAGGGAGGACCCTCTTTAGGAGGAATGATATGCGGAGGAGAGATGATAAGGGATGATGTGGATGAAGGAGGAGACTAAAAATTTGATGGATGGGGATGTAGAAATAGGAATTGGATTGGTTGTGGTGGATGGAGAAGGAAGATCCCCCTAGATGAGATATTCATTTTCCTCAATAAGATCATATATGATGGTTTAGAGGGCCTTACAATGCTCAATGTCATGACTCGGGGTATGATGATAGTGTAAAATGAGATTGGGGTTAAACCATGATGGTTTCTTACTATGAGGATCAAAATATTTAATAGGAGGAAGTGTGATGGCAGATATTTGAATTAAATGTCGAAGGGTATCTATGTAGGACCCGATTGAAGTGTTGGGAGGAAGATAGCTCTTGTGGGTTTTGATAGGATATTTTGACTTAGATTTTGGGAAGGAATGGATGTAGATTGGATGGGTAAATTAGATGTCTTAGAATATGAATCAAATTTAGGAGGAGGATTAGATTTTTGGATTTGTATTGATCGTTGGGAGATGTATTAGATGAAGGAACTTTCCTAAAATAGATGGGGGTGCTCCTAGGATGGATTTTGTGACGTTGGATATCTGAGGAGAGGTAAGATATAAATTTTTACAAGGATGCATAAGAGGCCTTTGGGATGCTTCCAAAGATCTTAGGTTTTGATCAAGAAGGTTTACCCTTGGCAGGGATGACAATAATCTCAACTAGAGGATCTGAATATTGTGGTGTAGGGGGTGGATATTGATGGATAAAAATGTGTTTAAATGATGTGATTGATAAGGTCTATGTGAGATGTGGATTTATAGGTTTTAGATTGGTTAATGTAGAAATAATTGGTTTTGTAGAGGAAAAATGAATACCTTTGTGTTTTTATTAGGTAGGGGTGCTTTTTTTTATAAAATTTTCAAGGGTCTCATTCATATGTTTAAAAATAGAGAAGATGTGACAACCAACCAACTAATATATGGTAGAGAGGGGGCATGTATGGGGAGTATGTGAAAATTGGGATATATCTTTGTTGAAGAATTACCACTTTTAATGTCAATATTGGGATAAAATAGATATGTGATGTATTGGATTGGCCATGGGCAAAACATGTTTAGGTATATGTGATGAATATGTTTAAAAATAGAGGTAGTGATTGGTGTGGTAGCAGTACGTATAGAGTGAATTTGATGTGATGATGGTAGATATAGAGGTAGTGTGGGATATGTCGATAGTAAGCGAATTTGTTGATGGGTATAATTGGGATGTTTAGGGATGTAAGTGATGTAGTGATGTAGTGATAGGTGTGTTTGATGTAGATGTGGATAATGGGTTAGATATGATAGGTTGGGGCATGATAGATGTGGATGAAGTGGTAGGTATAGTCAAAGTTGATGTGGATGTGGTAAAGGTAGGAATAGATGTAGATGTAGAAAAAGTGGTAGAAGTTAATGTGATAGGTGTGGTAGTCATGGATATGGTTGATGTAGATGTGGGGTAGATATTGAAGAATTCATGTAGGCACAATGTCTAAGGTAGGAGTAGATGATGAGGTAGATGAGATAGGTAAGGATGGAGGTGTTTGATGTATAGTATTGATTGCATAAGGATTAAATTTGTAAGATGTGGAAGGTGGAAATTGATTTGTCGATGGTGGATTAGGAAAGGGGTGTTTGAAGATGTCAAGGGGTTGGCTAAGAGATGAGACAAAATTTTCTATTTAGAGATCCCCTTGATTTATAAGTTGTTGAATGTGATCTTTAAAAGAATGACACTTTTCGATGTCATGACCTATGACTTGATGATATTTACAATAGTGATCCTCATGATAAAAAGAAGTGGGTTTGTGTGTGAATCATCAATAGGTCAGATGGGAGGAAGTTGGATGAGGTGACCCATCATCAACTTATCAAAGATTGAGCTGTAAGATTCCCCCAAGGGGGTATAATTAGGAGATGGTCTAAAAGATTTGTGTGAAGGAACCGTGTAAGAGGTAAATGGTTGTGGCCATAGGATATGAGAAGTGGATGGATAAGGATGTTGAGAATCTTGGGGGTATGTTGAAGTTTAAGGGAATGTTTGATAAGAGGGGATATAATCAAGGGGTGGAGATTAAATTGGTTGGGGAATGTGTGATGTTGGAAAGTAGGAACGTGATAAGATGGTTGGGATTGGATGGGAATATTTGATTGTTGAGGCACATGAGAAGTAGAAATGTGAATGTTAGTAGATTGGGATGGTTGGATAGACATTTTAGTGATAATATCAGATGAAGTGGGGATAGTGTTGGTATAAGGTGATGGGGTGGAATAAGATCCACCAATTGAATGGAGTGGTAGGATTAAGAGATTATGGGAAATATATGAAATAAGAATTCATAAATGGTGCTATAAAGAGGCCCAAGAGTCCCTAAAGGAGAAGGAGATGGAGGTGTAGTTGGTCTAGAGGAAATGGATTGGTGATGTCGAAAGGGATTGATCTCATCATGGGTGGTGGTTTGAACAAGAGGCTCTTGGTGAGGCACATTGATGATCAAAGGTTGGTTGACCATGGAAGAGGTAACCATAGGCATGGATGAGACGATGGCCATTGATTTTGATGGCATGATGGGATTGCTTGATGCAATATTTTGTTCCATTTTCCTAGCTAAAGAGTGTATGATAATAAGCATGAAACAAAACAAGAAAACAATAGCTATGCTAATTAAGGAAAATAATTCAATCATGAAATGTTTTCTTTGTCATGATTTATTAAAGAGATGTGAAAAAGAAAAAATGGGAGTGGATAATGAAGGTACCTAAGAAATTCCAATCTAAGGTTGGTTTTGGATAGTTATAGTTGTGGAGTCCTCAATGTACCTACAGTACATGAGGACCAAGTATTTTAGGATTTATAATGTGTCCGAACACCACATCAACTTTCCTATTGGGTGATGAAATCCCAATCAGTTCCACCTAGTAGGGAATGTCTTGATGTGTGGATTAATGTGTGAGTTTGGTTGTGTGTGATAGAATGTGAAATGTAACTAATTAAACCCTAATTATACTAGATTTACAAGCAAGGATGTAAGAGGTTCTTTTTAATCCCAAAACCAAATGTGAAATTTTGATGAGAACAAACACATAAGGAAGGGAAAATGTGATGCAAAAAGGAGAAAATAAGACAAAAATGAGAATACTTGTAGAGCATTTTCCTTTTTATTTGATATTCAAGAAGAAACAAGCAAAGATTAAAAAATATGAGAAATCCCAAATCCAACACGAATAAGCAAAAATCAAAGCCTCTACCTGTAGTGTTAGTGGAAGATAGAAGAAATATGGAAAATGAAATAAAATGAAGTGCAAGATACTCACCTAAAATGGTCGTCCCAGCTAGGCATGCCAGAATGTTGACAAATGTTTCCCTTTTATGTTTAGATTAGTGAACTAGATACTAAAGAAAACCAAACAACTTCAAAGATGTAAGGGTTTAAGGTACCTTAGAAGAAGATGGTGATAAAGGACATGTGCAAAGTATATTTCCTCACTGCAAATTTGATGAACCTACACAACAAAGATAACTAAGAGGAAAATGGATTAGATGGTAGATGAGGGGTTCCTGAAAAAGTCAGTTCCAAGAAGCGTTAACTTCCTTATGTGGATGTCAACCCCTATATTTGATAAAAGATGATAAAATCAATGATAAAGGATTGAATAACATGTAGAAACTGAAGCTAAATAGAATCTAGAAATTGTAGAAATGGATAAAAGTGTAGATTCGATCTAAATCAACACGAATCTAATTTACCGGGGTCATCGGTGACCCATGTGGAAGGATTATGAGAACAAGCTGAAAAATACAAATCCTAAAGGATCTGAGTATAGATCATAGATGATCACATAGGTCTAAAAATAATGACACGCAACTACAAAGGAAGGTATGAGACATGGAAATAAACAATATACAATAAAATCGGGATTTTGATGGATTATATGCCTAACAGGATATGGGTCGATGGCGACTTGGCTAAGTTGGCGATGACCAAAAGATGACAGAGATAGAACCCGAGTGTGACAAAGAAGTATGATGACCTATCTAAGTGTTGAATATGGTGACAGAGATAGAGAGGAAGGTTGATGTGGATATTAAAGACATAATGGATGAGAATACATGGCTAGGTCGATGGTGACCTGAAAAAATGATGACAACCTAGGCAATGCTAAACAAGGCCGAGGTGGATGGGTTTGACAGACAACTGTAAATGAAATGACCGAAAGAAGAAGATGGATCTAAAACTCTAATGGTAGTGTTATCTCTTGAAAGTGCACCCTCTAGAGAGATGGTTGCAAGTGTTCTACAATTGCAAAATAAATCTCTCTCTTTCATAGATATAATGGAAACACCTCAGGTCTTTAGGTATACCTATTGTTAGGTGAGTCTCCAGTATCAAGGTCGGTTCCTTCTTGATGTATCCTAAACTAATTTTGGAGTTTTGAGGGTAAAAAGATGAATGTAAATGAATTAAAAAAATTGGGGTGATACACCAAACTTATTTTGGGTTTTGACTTAATACATGCATAAGTATCGAGAATGGATTTTGGATGCACAAACTAATAGTTTTCAGCAAAATATTAAGGCAAAACACTTGATGTATTAAGGAAATGATTCACAATAATAGTGATAAGATAAACATGCACACTAATATCATTTAGAAAATACTAAATTTTGCAATAGGGTAAGATGATTAACCGGGAGTTTGACATTCACAAGGATTAATAAGACATACACAAGACTACAAAATTTTTGGAAAGGTAAATATAATTCTCATTCAAAGGGAAAATCTAGTAGAATCCTTTCTTCAAAGACTCATGTGTCCAAAAATCCTCTCTTGTTCTTTCCTAATGCACACAATATATATCAAAACTATCCATCCCACCCATCCTAAAAATATACTAAATATTGTACTCGCCCATGCACCTATTTTTATCCTTTATCATGAATAAATAAAGGAATAAAAATAAGTATGCTAATACAATGAGGCATTAATAGCCTTGGTTACAAAAATACAACTCATTCAAATTAGTTGATTGTTCTATTTTTAATAAAGTTGGGTGAATAATTTACTAATAATAAACTTTTCTTGATGAGAAAGTCTTCTCCAATGCATGCAATCTTTGTCTTCTTGTGCTTGATGTGACATCTGCAATTTTAATACACTTACAATTGCAAAAATAGCATTTTAGGTTGCCTCTTGGATGCACATGCAAAAATAATCTCCCTGCTAGTAAAATAATGCCTTGTCTCTTATACTTAGCAAAATTTGATCAATTCCACATCACCCATTGTAGGGACCACTGTGAGCACATGTGCAATAATATTATACTCTTATTTTTGGAAAATAAGGTAATAGGCCTTTCAAAAAGGCTCCTTGTCCTCTGATGTCGACCTCCTGTTTGTCTTCTAGTGGTCACATGAAGAATGCACCATGTTATTGTTTCCCTTTTAAAATCTCCCACCGTAGAACCACTTTGTGAGATGTGAGCACTTTCCTTTATTCTAAATTGACCAACCCTTTTGATTTGGCACATTATTATGTTTTAAGATAACAAAGGTCACTTTTAAAATGAATTTCATCCTATACATTCGCCACCTTTTGGTTACCATTGCATAGTATATACTTGGCACATTTTTGGATATCATTTCATACTATGTTTGACCACCTTTTTAATTATCATTTCATTGTGATTTGTTGTCGGTATTTGATTATTTTGGCATATGTTATAAGACCTTAACCAAGGTCAATGAAATGATTATTTGAATGATGTGGGCTGGCCCCCTTCCCACGGTGACTCACCCTCTGAAATGTCGGTGATGGATTACTCAATTACACCCTAATTAGGGTTTCATCATTGGTTGACACGTGGATGCTTATGTAACTGTGGTTAGTCCATGAGTTTGCATTGATCTTGATAATTGTTTCTTGATCGTTGATTGTTGTACCTGTTCCATTTTAAACATCGATCTCTCTGACCCTCGGTTAAGGTTCTAACCCTACAATGAAGATGGTCGGTGAAAATATAACCATGGTGGTTTGCATAGGATTTGGTAAGGTTTTTTACCATTGATCTTTTGTCTCCTTCGATCTAAATCGTTGATTTGTGTACCTTTGATTTGGGTGAGTTAAACTAACTCTACCCTCAGGTTTGCATGGAAAAAATTTTAGAGCCTTATCATTTTTTCATTTTGATTTTTCTCTCCTAAGCGGCGAAGCTATGGAATTTTTTTGACTCAACCACCATTTTTGATGATCTAAAGCTCATTGTTGACAATTTCTACACTTGTGTAAAAATGGGAAACTTGAAACTTCATTACGATGGATAGCATTGGTGAAGTATACCTAAGCTAGGGAGATATTTTTCATATAAATTATTACTCTTGAATTAGTTAATGATTACATCAAATATGAAGCTACGCATGCCATTACAAAATGTAACATATCACATAGTCTACAATTTCATGACTATCTTTAGCAAAAGAACACAAGGCCCCAAAGGACAACTGTGTTGTCTTGATGAAGACATCCAATTGCAGAATAGATGAAATGCTAAGTTTTGGGACAGCAAACATAATTGTAGATTACAGAAATCAAAGTTCATTACTAGATGTTACAAGTTTTCTTTAATGTTCTTTCCTTCATGATTAAGACATTCAATTATATTACTGAGTTGTTTAGTTCATCATACAATCCATACAAAAAGTTGAAATGCAGAAAGAAATACACAACTCAATTTTAGAATTCAATGTTTTATTCATAAGGAATTTTCAAGTGTTTCCCACACAAGCCGTGGGATGTAACTAAAAAGTAAAGTACAACTACTGAAATAAGAGGTACACATGCATGAAAAAGAAAATAAAGGAGTATGAGTGAACCCATCATTGCCTTGGGGGTTTTCTTCTTTGGTTGAGACATCTCCATTTCCATATTTGTTCCTTCTTCATCTTCATTGTAGAAGTCATTGTACCTGAAAAGAAGAAAAGAGGAAAAATATCAGTTACAAGCTCAGGGATCAATCCATATTCCTATACTGTCCTAATTTGTGCATATGAATCTCTTAACAATAGGAGATATAGATTACTTGAAGATCAAACTGCATACATGTTTTACTCACTTAGAAAGAAGAAAGAGAAAAGAAAAGAAAACTATGGACATAAGAGAGTCAAAAACCTAAGTTTTTTAACTATTTTCTTAAGTGTGCAGGTACAAGTTGCAACCAAGAAGGAATAAATCATGTCTTATAAAGATTGTGGAATTCAATGACTTCTATCCTATGGCATAAAACAAATAAGTCATAAGTACATGCTGGAATAAAGGAAGAATGCAACTCAAGGTTCAGTAATTATCCTACAAATGGAAGAAGTTATAGTACAGAAGAGAAATTGGAAAATGGAAATATATGTTTCGGATTATAACTAAAGAGGAAGAGTCATATTTCAAGAAGCTGAAGTTAACTAGAAAGAAAGGTTTACAACTAAAAGAGAAGGAAGGAAGAATTCTGAGAAAATTTTAACAGGATTTGCCATGTAAAATGGACATTTACGACTTTTCATCATGTTTTTTTAACTAATACATGCTTTAAAAGAATTATGTAAATCAAGTAAGTGATACACAAAAATAGAAAAGCATGCCATGATCAAGATAACAGTTATTATGTTTCAGTTTCCAACTACAAATCAGGTTCAACATAAAATTGTTACATTTTGTATTCTGAATCAGAAAATACAACTACTACCACTAAAAATGAAGGAAGAGATAATTTTGGAAAAAAATTCAAGGGCTTCACCATGAAAAATCTATATTTCAAATTTTTTTAAAGATGCCATAAATACTACTATCAAGGAAATAAAGCATCTAAGTAAAAGAAACAAGATTACAGTATTCCAACAAAGTGACAGAATCATCTTCAGAATCAAAGTATGCAACTACAAGGGATCATTTCAGATGGTGAACTAAAGAGATACAAAAGAATGCAAAGTTTCAGACATTTCATTTTACAGACTTTATCAAACTCAGAACATTGATACAGGTTCAAGAATATTAAAGACTTACATCTCAAAGTACATTCTTAAAATACAAAGATCATGAAATAGTACAGAGATACATAAATGAATACAAAATGCTAACTTTTGATGAATTGGAATAGTGAGCTACACAAAATCACAAGATCCATTAAAGGTTCTACGAAGGAGGAGCATTTGCAATAAATGAGTGCTAAAGGGATTTATTTTTATCTATAGTTTATATGGTCTTCTAGGAAGAGTTCCATTAAAACAGGTTTCAGTTCCTAGCTCCCTTCATGTAGGAGTCAAGTTATATCCTTGAAAACAAAAGAATGATAAAACTTCTGTAAACAAGGTGCTGGAAGTAAAGGACAAAGTTATCTTTGATATTGAAATGAGAACCAAATTCTATGGAATACAAGCATTCATAAACACAAACAATGAAATTCTTCAAACCTTTTGAGCATAAAGATACAACAGAGCAGCGTAGATCAAGTAAAAGGAAAAGAAAGATAAAAGGAACTTTATCTGTACAGTTTCTGACAACAAGTTCATAATACAAGAGTCGATCAACTATACAACTCAAAGTTTTCAGAACGGACTTGAAGTAACACCCAGTTCATGTAATACACAAACATTCTCACAATAGAACCAGAGTTTGAGAAATTCAAGAAATTCTTCTCGATTTTCAGAGATCAAAACCCAACTAGATGGTCGGAGCCCCAAAAATTATTCACAGATCAAGTTAATGGCCACAAATAGAAGATTTGCAGAACCTTATCAAAGAAAATGGAACTTGAGGTTACAGATCTACAAAATAAAAAAAACCTTCAAAAATGAAGCTTCATATTCATCTTTCAGAACAGAAACCATTCAAAATATTGCAATACCCAACAAGGGAGGTTCGAAGATTTGAAGAAAGGTGTAAAATATTTCACAACTACAACATTGCTTCCTTTTTCAAAGTTTTACAAAAACCCATAAAAATGATCAAGAACTTACTGTTTCGAAGTGTTTTCTTCAAACCCTTGAGTTACAGAGGAAGTAATAGAATCTCATAATGAGTTTCAACTTGAAATGACCAAGGCCGAGCCACGAAACCATAGAAAATGCAAAGAAAGAGTGGATTATCAGTATTTCTTGAAAGACAAAATGGTGATGACGAAGTAACAGTAATATCCAAGGAGGTCAAGACTTACCTTCCCTCATCAAATAGTGTGATAGCTACATGGTCCCGAGCTCAAAAGAAAACAACAATGGAGGCCAAGAGACAACTCATAGAGCTTGGAAATAATCAAATGTACAACCAGATAAACCTCAAAAACCGAGCTCGAATAGACAGAAGGTAGCGGCCCGATTTGAAGAAAGCTCACAGAGACTAAAGGATGATACAGAACGGAGCTCAAAGTGCACAAAAATGGTGAAAAGTACCCACAACCACCTCCTCAGAAAACTCAAACAGAGCAAAACAACAAGTATGCAGGTGCAACCAAGCTCAAAAAATGATTAACAATGGCGGTCTGCAAAATTTTTGCCATGGCTTTGCCGCTCTCTGTGAGCAAAAGAATGACCAAAGAATAGGGTTTGAGTTGATTTAACTCACCCACCTTAGCCATGGTTTAACCTAACTCAATCACAGTCAAATAATCAATGGCTCAAAAGAAAAAGGACAACAAATCAACGTCTCCAAATCAATCTCCAGAATCGAAGAAAATCACCTGAGTTAAAGATGCCACCGGGCATTTTAAATGTAGGGTTAAAAACCCTAACCAAGGGTAAGAAATCAATAGTGTAGGTTCATCAAGGGAAAATATTGACGGTCTTCCTTTAAGACCTAACTCAACCTTAGTTGCAAATGCCACCGACAAGCTCAAAGGGTCGATTCAACATTGGAAGGGGCCAGCCCCACGTTGAATAAAATAATCATTGCATATTGACTTAAATCTAAACCATAGTCCAACATCGAATGATGAAAAAATGACCATACATGCCAAATAATCATCACTCAAAAGGTAAAAATTTAAACCTTAGTCTCTTCAAATCTCCAAAATAAGACAAGGAAATTCAATGCAATATTAAATCAAAGGTGGTCGGATGTTATATGGTGCCCTTTTAAAAGTGTCCTTGTATTATTTCAAACCATAGTATTTTGCTAAGTCCACAAGAGTGGCCAAACCAATGAGGACTAATGGTGAAGTGCAAAGGTGGTCCCCACTATTGGAGGAGCTGGAGATGATTTGTAGTATGTCACCCATGTGACCATTAGAAGCCAAAGAAATGTCAACATCAGAGCCTAAGCTTGGACAAGTGGTCCCCACAGTGGATGAATTATTTTGCAAATATTGCAAGTATTGTAATTATTTTGTTCACTCACAGGGAGTTGATTTTTTCATGCTTCACTAGAGGACAGAATAGACAAGAAGACAAATTGCATGCTCAAGGAAGGAGACTTGCCCAACAAGCAAAGTTTATTATTAGCAAATTATTCACCCTTGCTTTTCTTAAAAATAGAACAATCAACTTCAGTTTGACTGAGATGTAACCAGAGGCTATTAATGCCTCTTGTACTAGTTTGTTTTATTTTATTCCTTTATCTATTATTAAATAAAGGATAAAAATAGGATGCATGGGCGAGTACAACCTTAGTCTATTTTTAGGAAGGGTGGGAAAATTATTTTGCTATATATTGTGTGCATTGGCAAAGCAAAGAGGACTTATTGGATATAGGAGTAATGAAGCATTTTTTCCCTAGTTTTTGCCCTCTCGAATGTGAATTTTTTCTACCTTTCCAATCATTTGCAGTCTTGTGTTTTTGTTTCTATTAGTCTTGTGAATGCAAATTCCTTGGTTAATTATCTTACCCTGTTGCAAATTTGGTAACTTTTGCATGATGTTAATGTGTATGTCTAACTTAGCAATATTGTTGTGATCTTTTTCCTCAATACACCAAAGTGGTTTACCCTTAATATTTTGCAAAAATTGTGGTTCGTGCATCAAGAATCCTTTCACATATTAGTTGTGCATATACTCAATCAAAGCCCTCATACAAATTTAGTGTATCACCTCATTTTAAATCTTTTACAGTAACATTTTCCCCTTAACCCTAGAAAATTAGTTTAGGATACATCATAAGGAACCAAACTTGATACATGAGACTCACCTCAAAATAGGTATACCCACAAACCTGAGGTGTTTCCATTGTATCTACGAAAGAGAGAGATAAAATTTGCAAGCTTAGAACATACAACCATCTCTCTACAGGGTGCACTTTCGAGAGATAACACTTATTTCCTTGTATTTTCACCGTGAGGCTCTAAGAAGATCTATGACTAAAAATATTTCATCTTTCTTTGATTTTCACTCTTTTCGAGCTCTTTGTTAAGTTATATGTCCGCCATCATTGGCCTTTCAATTTTTTGAGCTTGAATATATGGATTGTCCATTATTTAGACCTCTCGGGCTTTTAATTTTAAGCCTTTATGGCTTGTAATTTCTTGGTCACCATTGTTTATAGATTTGGAGCTTAATTTCTTTGCTATTTTGTGATCTCTGCATTGCCTTTTGATGAAATACTAGGTAAGATTCCATTTCTTCGAGCATCGTGACTATTTATTTTGGTGACATGTTTTCAAAATGCATTGATATTTTCTAGAATACTTATTTTTATCTTTGTGTTCCTGTGTACGGCTTATGCTCTCGAGATCTCATATGTAACTGGGGTTGCCATTATTATCTACAATTCAAATTTTCGAGGGTTTGAAGAAAATATTTCGAATCTGGTAAGTTTTGTTACTATCTTCGAGTCCTTTTGATTGTTTGAGAAAAACTATGAATGACCGTAGAGGAGAAAATGTCTTCCTTCCTTGAATCTGTAAGAATTGTAGAAATTTGACTAAAAATGGCTCATTCTGAATAACCCAGATCTAGGTTTATCTGTATTTTTTCAATTTCATTTCCCTTATAGATTTGGGGCTTCTTTTTTAGCTCATTTTGCATAATTTATTCAAAACTCTATTGCTTTTATGTTGGGTTTGCAAAAGACATTTTTTTTCTCATTTCTTTGTAATTTGAAAACTCATAGCTCTAATTTCTTTGTTATCCTTCCATTTTTTGCGCATTTATCCTTTTCACGTCCATATACTATTGGTTTGAGATGATTCCTTGAGATTTTCTTGATTATATACTTTGTCTATTTAAAACTCAAAAACCCACATCCGGGTTTGTTATCAAAGGCAAGTTTCCACTTTGCTTGAAGCTTCGAGTCTTCTTTTGGCTTGAGTCATGGATGTATTTTGAAATTTTGAGCTCTATTTTGATCTTTAATGGCCACTAAACTTTCAAAAGGTAATAATCTAGTCCATTTTTGACTTCCCACTTTTCATTCCTTGCCAAAGTTAAGCTCACGAACTTCATTGTATAGATCTGGGTATTTGTTCTTTTTCTCTTACTCCAAACACGGTTGTCATTTCTACTTTATTTTGTACCTAGCCAACTAATGAACTCATGTTTCCATTATTCTTCTTTAACATAAGCTTGGCCTTGTTCCATTTTGCAGAGAACTTGTGATGTTGTTTTGGATGTCAAGCTTCTATTTACTATTAATGGTTCGAACCTGTATGCAGCTCGCACTTACACTCTTTTGCAAAAATTATCTCCATAGTTGATTTCTTGGGTATCTGTAGAAAGTTATTTGTTTACTCCTTATTATAGTGAGCTACTAGAATTCATACTTTGTTGTTGAGCTCTACCTTGTTCTAGCTTTGACTATGCATTTGAATTTGAGATCTCAGTTTCAATCTCCAAAACGTGGGCTCGTTAACTTCTTGAAACTAGACCTGTGAGATCTGATGTAGCTTTTCTTGTGAGGAAAGAGCTCTATTTGATTTGAATTGTAGATCACATTGTCCTTTCACAAGTAAAACTGCATTTGGGTTTTTCATTTGTAGATTGTTGTGTTATTATGGATGGCTACAATTTGATCCTCTATCAGACTCTTACGGTTTTTGTTGAATACTACTTTCATTCTTTGTTGCTAAACACTTTACTTTTGAGAAGAGAATGCCATATTTGTTTACTTCTTCCTAGCCAATTTGAGCTTGGTTGTGCTAAAGTGAACCTTCTGCAATAACTTGATCTTGTCCCTGATTGGCACTATTGTAATTGGTTGAAAATATGTGTTGAAACTTGTTGAATAATCTTGCATAGTTTCTTTTGTGCTCTGTGTAGCTGTAACTTTATTATATTGAACTTTTCTTTTACTCTGAGCCAAACTGAAAAAGGGTTCCTGTGTTGGTAGCTTACATTCTTTCAAAGTTGTATCATTCCACTGATGAGGTTGTGTATAATATGGACTGAAAACCTTACTTCCCACTGATTACTTGGCAATTTTCATAAGTTACATGGTTGTAGGTTGTCTTACAAACCTGGAAATTTGTTGGCTACTCTTAAATGCTTACAAATTATTTCTTTCTGTTGAAACTAATAAGTAGTTGTAGATGGCTTGAATGGAATTTTACAAGACAATCTTTGTAGTTGTTACTTTCTTGTTCCTTTCTGAGAGCTCTTTTCCATTCTAGAGACAACTTGTTTGTTTATAATTCATTTTTGAGTTGATGTCTGAGCATTACTTGAGCATTATTGAATCCTTCTTGATGACATTTGGAAAAGACTACCTAGAAATGTGAATTTGGTCCTTTCTTTCTCAGTTGTATTCATCAACTCCGTAACACTTTTTTCTTTGAGTTGGTCACTATATCCTTCATCCATTGAATTATGGATTTTTGTTGGAAGTTGAATTCTAGTAACTATTATGTTTGACCATACCATGCATTATCTCCTTTCTGTATTACTATTTGATTTATCTACAACTTTTGAGCATGTATTAGTTTGAAATAAGCATGATGGAAAGATGTAAATGCCCAATTTACATGGCAAAGCCCTCAAAAATTTTCTCGACTTCCTTTTCCATTTTGTTTCAACTTGTAATTACTTGATCATTTATTATAATCAGTAGCACTAAACTTACATTATAAGTTTCATTTACTGTTATGGATTAGTACAGTCACATTCTTTGTATATTAATACTTTAGTTCTGAACTTGAAATAAATGTACTTTTCTTTATTCAAGTTATAGAATGTATCACTTCTTTCTTCTTACCTATATCTGCACATTTAGATAAACTAGTTAGAAAACATTAGGCTTTTGGCCTCTCTTTTATTCCATATTTTTCTCTCCTTCTTTCTGAGTGAATGAATCATGTATGCTGCTACAAAATAGTGTTTTTATCAATTGTGTCTTTGATCCTCATGTAATTTATACCTCTTGATGCTAGGAGATCCACTTGCACGAAATTGGATAGTATAGGAATATGGATCAACCCTAAGATTGTGATTGACAATCTTCCCTTTCTTGTTTTTAGATTTAGTGCCATTTACTAAGAAGAGGATGAAAATGGAGGAAAGATGGAGCTGGAAATGCAACAATCGAAATGAAAGAAACTCAAGGAAATGATGGGTTATTTCATACTCCTTTACTTTCTTTTTCATGCATATGTACCTCTTACTTTTGTAGTTGTAATTTACTTTTGAGTTACATCCCACTTGTGTGGGAATATTTGAAATTCCTTATGAATAAAACATTGAATTTTGAAACTGATTTGTTTATTTATTTCTACTTTTCAGCTTTGTATATGGATTGTATAATGAATTAAACAACTCAATAACATATTTGAATGTATTTAATCATGAAGGAAAGAAATTTAAAATACCTTTAACTTTATCAATGAAATTTTACTGATGCAATCTACAACTATGATTGTTGTTCCAAAACTTAACACTTCATCTATTATGTATTTTCAGTCTTCATCAAGATTACACATCTTTCTTTGAGGCCTTTATGTTTTTTTGCTGAAAAAATCATGAAATTGTAGACTATGTGATCTGTTACATTTTGTAATAGTACACATAGCTGCAAATTACATGTATTCATTAATTAATCCAACATAACAAATATTGAACTGAAAGAATCTCCCCTAGCTTAGGGTCACTTCACCAATGCCATCCATCGTAATGAAGTTTTGAGTTGCCCATTTTGCACAAGTGTAAAAATTGTCAACATTTCTGGTGATCCTGTGGGGAAAGATTCACGACAACTTGTAGACTAAGACTTATCCTTGTCCATCTAGCATGGAGTCCAAAGCATGTAATCAAAATTTTCCTTTCTAAAAGGTCCAACCCTTCCAAAACGAACTAAAATTGGGAAGGATCTAGTAAACCAGATCATGTGCATGAATGCACTTTATTAAATAAAAAACATTACAATGTGCAGGAACTGCACTTATTGAAAGGGAAATCCTACTCTAAATAAAAACTGTAGGATTTTCAATAACAGTGTTTGAGAAACATACCATTCACAAGAATGGGGATTTCCTCTCCATTCATCCTTGAAAGTTGAAAATCATTATGTTCTTTGCAAGCTAAAATCATGTAAGGACCACTCCAGATTATATCAAACTTCGTGTGATTTCTTGGCTTTGCACATGAGATCAGCATCCCATTTCAAAATAATATCTCCTTCTTTGAAGACTCTAACTTAGATTTCTTATCAAAAAAATTATTCATTTGTTTTTATTCTTTTCCATGTTTACATGAGCTTGATCTCTCATCTCTTGTAATTCCATCAATTCTACATAACGAATCTACAATGGTTCATTCTCAAGTAGCTCCATCTATGTAGCAAAATCTAATGCAGTAACTCAACCGAAATAGGCATTCTTGATTCTCCTCCATAAAAGTAAAGCTTGTATGGTGAATTGCCAAGTGATATTTTAGAGTCACTTACCCATGTCAATTACCCCAAAGTGCTGAATTCAACATTATATGCCAAGCTCTCTTCAAATAATTAAGTTATCTTTGAGTGTTCTTATGATGATCTTAAAAGATTCTTTTTGCAATTATTACTTTTCTAGGGTTCAAATGTTTTAGTTTTATATTAAAATTAATCCATTACCTTGTGGGTAATAATTAGATGACGTACTTAAATAAATTTCATGTTTGATATTGCCTAGTTAATATGTTACTCTTTGCACCAAGAAATACTAAGGCATTATATGAAAAATAGTTGTCTGGAACACCAAATATGCAAACTATACCTTCATAAAAGGATAATATCAAGTTTCATTAGGCATCTTTTAAAGTTATTGCTTCACCAAATTTGCAAACTATACCTTCATGTAAAAAGTAATTTTTAGTAGTCAAAATCCACTTGTTTCCTTGTGAAAAAGGTGGGTTTATCATGCCAATAAAGTCAAGACCCCACTGCATGAAAGGCTAATCCACTGAAATAGGATGTAGGGGCAGCAAAGCTAAACATTCTTTTCCAACAAAGAAAGTGTGTTTCTTACACTTTATGATCCATTCAAAATAGTATTTAAATATGTTGGGCCAATAGTAACCAGCTTTCATAATTTTTAAGGTTGTGGTACGTGCTGAAAAAATGACCTCCTGCAAGTCCTTCATGGAATTCAATAATAATTGTTGAATTCTATCATAATCAACAAATTGCAGCAAAATTTTGTTTATATCTTTTTTTAATAACACACCATCATTAAAAACATAAGTATAAACTTATAACCTAAAATATCTTTGTTTTTCTTGTCCTTCCAAATAATTGTCATGTTGTAGATAGTTAACTAAATCAGTCATCCATCTTGATTCTTGAACTTCTTGAACAAGCTCAAGTTGTTGATTTTCTAGTTGCACCATGTTATCTAATCGATAATACGTAACTTCAAAGCATGGTCTTCTGATTTTGTAGCTTGTTGTTTTTCCATATCAATAATTATATGCTCACACAAACCTTTACCTCGAACTATCTTCACAACACGGATATCAACATCATATTCCATAACTTTCATTATCCAACCATGCTCTCTTCTCATTCAATTCTTTATTTAACAAGAACTCTTTTACACTTGGATGAGAAACAAGAACATTTATTTTATTATTTGAAAGCATGTACTTAAAATTCTTTAGTCCTCTGACTATTGAAAGTACTTTTTTTTCAAGAAATGTGTACCTTGTTTCGTATTCATGCAAACTTTTCCAAAAAAACAATTGGATTAACATGAGTTAAAATGGTTGAGATTGTTTCAGCTCCTGCAAGTGCATACATTATAAAATATTTATCAAAATTTGGATTTGCAAGAGTAGGAGCTTGAGAAATGGCTACTTTAATTTCTTCAAACCCTTCTCTCCCTTCATTGGTCCAAGAGAAAGTCTTCTCTTTCTTCAACATAGTTATCAATGGTTTAACCAATGCTACAAAATCTGGAACAAATCTTCTAACAAAGTTGATTTTTCCTAGAAATCTTTGTAATGCCTTTTTGTGATGAGGCAATGATAGCTATGATATGGCTTTAATTAAATGGGTTGATTGTTAAACCTTGTTTAGAAACAATATGACCAAACAATTTACCTTGATGTACCAAAAAGATAGATTTTTTGGGATTCAATGATATTCCAAATTGTCTACATAACTAAAAGTCTTCCTTAAATGTATTAGATGTTCATCGATTTTTTTGAAAATATGGTAACATCATCCAAATAAACCAATATGCATTTATTTAATAAGCTACAAAATCCATGTCCATTGCATGTTGAAATGTTGCACCAACATTTGAAAGGCCAAAAGGCATTCTTTTGTAAGCATAAGTACCCCACTTGGTGGTAAAAGCTATATTTTGTATCTATCTTCTTCTCAGACTAGAATCTAATTGTATCCACTATAACCATCTAGAAGAGATAGTCTATCAGAACTAGAAACTGTTCTTAAAATCTGATCCATATTGGGTAGTGGGTAATGATCTTTTAGTGAAGCTTTATTAAGATCTCTAAAATCCACACATAATCTGATTTCTTCGTTATTTTTCCAAACAAGAACAAGATTGGCTACCCAACTTGAATGCTTAACTGGAAAGATAATACTTGATTCGATCAACTTAGATAACTCTTTTCTCATTAAAGGTTTTATCTTGGGATTTACATGCCTCTGTTTTTTCCTAACTGGCTTGGAATTTGGTTGTAATTCAATAGTATGTTGTGCCAAACTTGGATCAAACCCTTTCAAATCTTAGTATTTCCAAGCAAAACATCCTTAAATTCCTTACAAAGATTGATAAAGGAAATTTTCTCAGCTAAGGAACATACCTTTCTCGAGAAATAAATTCTTCCATCATCAACTAAGATCTCTTCATAGTTGTATGCATGTGTTGACATCTTTGTTTTGTTCTTCCTTAATTGATCATCAGTGTTGAAGATGTATTCTAATGTGAAAAAACCTTGAGGTATTTTATTCATCTTTAATTGAACAATCTGGTCACCATATAAGTGTTCAAATTCTCTTGATTTACTACAGAAAATCCATCTTCTTGTTGTAAAAAACCTTAAATTTGTGCATCATTTTCAAAAACTTTCAATTCAAATCATTATCAGGTATAGAATGCTGACAAAATCAGCTTTATTTGAGGTTGAATCTCATTATTTTTAATTTGTTCTAGCACTTCAAAACTAGCACCAATTGCTGCAATTCTATCTGCATGCTTGTTTTCTGTTCTTGGAATGGACTAGATATTAATAGCATCAAAATATTGCATTAATTTTGAAACTCTATGTCTATAAGACTTCATTAATGGATTCTTACAAACATTGAAATTTCTTACTTGATTGATAACCAACTCAGAATCACCAAAAATCTATAACATGTTAATACCTCTCTTTCTAGCCCAAAGTAAGCCATGAATTAACACTTCATATTCAACTACATTGCAAGTGCACAAAATTGGAGACTCAAAGCTGAGAAATACCTTTTGTTTGTGGGGGAAGTGAGCATCAAACCTGATCCTTGTCCTTTCTTGTTCTTAGCTCCATCAAAATGAAGCTTCCAAATCCCTTCTGTTGCATTTTTATTTTGGAAAATAAGGGAATTGGTGTGTTTTCCTCATGTAGGCAATACACACCAAACATATGTTCTTCAACTTATTTGAAAGGATCATGAGCATGTTCTTCATGTGTCTTTTCATCCATGAACATATTAGAAACACCATCTAGTGTTGAAACATGAGTTGTATTATCGAAATCAGACTGGTCTAAGGCTACATAATTAGCTAATGCATTAGAAGCATGAGGCTCGATATGAAATATAGCCAATGGTTCAAAATTGATAGTAACTTTGGTCCCATAACATGTAGTGAAGAACAAAAAGGACCAATCTAAAGAGAGATAACCTCCTATTTTTGTTGTGAAATCTCTAGATAAGCATATAGCAAAGTAAGGAGGTAAATCTACAACAATAACATCTTACAAAATGGAAACATTCAAACAAGCATGTAATGTTACCTCTAGATTTCAATGACACCAACTGTATTAGTTGTCCCATCAAGTTGTAGCACACTCTTCTCTGTAGGTTCATACTGTAAACCCAACTTTTCTACAATTGCTTTTGGCATAATTATGCTACTTGCACCACTATCAACCATGTAATTATGAACAAGATGCTCTCCAATAATTAGAGATAAATAAAATGGTGGTGGTTTCTTGATATCATGAGCATTTAAGACCTTTTGAACCATCCATTTAACTTCTTAATGTGGTCATGTTCCATATTCCAAGGACCATGTCTATTTTTTGAACTTCATTTTCTTGTTGTTTTTGAAGAAATCTGCAGCTTAGCAAGTTCATGAGAAAGCAACTCCTATTGTCTTGGAATACTTAGAGCATCCCACATTGAGATATTAACATTATGATTTTTCATTACATCAAAAATGTTAAAAGAAGCAACAGTTTTAGAAATAGACTCTACTATTTTAGCATAGGCTTTAGCAAAATTGACTCTACTTCAGTTACTTTTGATATCTGAGGTATAAATAATCTTCTTAGATCAGGTTGTAGTTATTTTTGTTGTTCTTTACTAGTTGAAACACCTATTGTTTTTGTGGAACAACAGAATTGTTAGCTGATTTTTGGCATGTAGTTGTAGTTTTATCTGTGACTGTGGGTAGAATAGGTATGTTTTGAAGCTTTTGACTTTCTTGGGCCTTTTCTTGGGCCCTAGTAGTAACTGCAATAAAATCATCCTCACTAAAACTAACCAAGTTTTGTTCATGTGCTTTCGAACATGATTTTCTTGCTGCCCACCCTCCATTTAAGGCATGAACAATGTCTCAGGTTGAGGTTGTGCAACAAGACTTATATTCAGGAAAGCATTTAGGCAACTTACAGGTTGAATGAGTTTAATTACAAGGTTGACACCATTCTTCTGTAGCCATATTAACTGGGACTAAAGTGTTAGATGAACTAGGAGCCTTTGGGTCAAACTATCTTTGCTGATAAGGCTACTTATAATTTTGATTCTGCTAATAAGGCTACCTATTTTTCTAGTTTTGTTTATAAGGAGCCTGATAAGGCCTGGTAGGTAATGTCTATTTTCAATAGAAATTAGTTTATTTCCCATAGTCTGTAAATCTTTAAACATGTCATCTGATGGTGCTGCAATATCAGATTCTATAATGGTGATAGGATGTGGGATAGGTGTCAAATATGCTAAAAAGGAATTAAAGGCCTTGGTGTTAACTTTCAAGCTTGAATAAGACTATTTTTCAGCCTTTATAGTAATGGCATAAGCTTATCGGAGAGTGTCACCTCCCATATACTATATAATAGTTGAAATATCATTGTTTAATACTCTAATATAATAAAGGAAAGCATGGTCAGCTTGAGGCTTGAAACTTGCTGGAATTCTTTCCCAAGTTCTGGAAAAATAAATATTGAAACTAGCCATAAATTCATGAGGGGCTCTTCTAATTGTAGACAGTTGTTCTATGAGGATAAATGATCTGAATTATCTTGAAATTGTTTCAGCAATTTACCACCTAACTCATCCCAAGTTCTTATGCTTCCAATCTCTAAATTTATATACCATTGCAAGGCTTTCCCTTTAAAGGATGTAGCTAAAAGTCTCAAAGCCACATCTTCATGAGTAATATTATGGACTGCACATAGGGCTACAACATCTTTGATGTGCTCTGTAGGTGTAACCTAATTTTCACCAATGAATGAAGGAAAGATTTTCATGGCAGCATTAGGGATATCATGATAAACTAGAATTACTAATGGGATGCCATTAGTAAAGGTCACAAAATTCCTAGGTGGTTGAATAGCCATTTGAAAAACTTGGGATCTGAATAAAGAAATTAATACATGGTGAAGGAAGATTAGGAGGAGGGTTGTTAAAACAAGGCCTATTATAAGGTAGGGTGTTACCAACTCTTCTTCTTCTTACAAAATTCAAAGGTAAAGAAATAAACTCAGAAGGAATTTCTCTTACCGATGATCTTGTAGTCACTTTAGCCATGGAACATGCTGCAAAACTAGTCTTAAATCAGTATTGTGGAGTCACAAAATAAATCTTTAAATCTTTAGAATAAATTGTTGTAGATTGTTGATCCAAAAGTGACTTTTCTTTTATGTGAATCTGTTGTAAATTGTTGTGATTTGCTTGTAGAGATCTGATTCATTGTCCCACCACCCCTTCCAAAACTTGTTATCTCTTGAAAAGTGTACCCTCTAGAGATGGTTTCAAGTGTTCTAAGCTTGCAAAATTGATCTCTCTTTTTCATAGAAACAATGGAAACACCTCATGTCTATGGGGTATACCTATTGTTAAGGTGAGTCTTCGGTATCAAGGCTGGTTCCTTCTTGATGTATCCTAAACTGATTTTTGGGTTTTGAGGGTAAAAGATGATTTTAAATGAATTAAAAAAAACTGGGTGATACACCAAACTTATTTAGGTCTTTGACTAAGTACATGCATAAGTATCTCGAGAATGGATTCTAATGCACAAACCAATATTTTTCAAAGAATATTAAGGAAAAACACTTGATGTATTGAGGAAATGATTCACAACAATACTGATAAGATAAACATGCACACTAATATCATGCGAAAATTACTAAATTTTGTAACAGGTAAGATGATTAACTAGGAATTTGACATTCACAAGGATTAATAAGACATACACAAGACTGCAATTTTTTTGGAAAGGTAGAATATAATTCTCATTCAAAGGGAAAAACTAGCAAAACTGCTTTAGCACTCCTATTTCCAAAATTCCTCTCTTGTGCTTTGCCAATGCACACAATATATAGCAAAATTATCCATCCCACCCATCCTAAAAATATACTAAAATTGTACTCACCCATGCACCTATTTTTATCCTTTATCATGAATAAATAAAGGAATAAAAATAAGTATGCTAATACAATGAGACATTAATAGCCTTGGTTACAAAAATACAACTCAGTCAAATTACAGTTGATTGTTCTATTTTTAATAAAGTTGGGTGAATAATTCTGCTAATAATAAACTTTGCTTGATGAGCAAGTCTTCTCCAATGCATGCAATCTCTTGTCTTCTTGTGCTTGATGTGACATCTACAATTTTAATACACTTTCAATTGCAAAAATAGCATTTTAGGCTGCCTCTTGGATGCACATGTAAAAATAATCTCCCTGCCAGTAAAATAATTCTTGTCTCTTATACTTAGCAAAATTTGATCAATTCCACATCACCCATTATAGGGACCACTGTGAGCACATGTGCAATAATATTCTACTCTTATTTTGTGGAAAATAAGGTAATATGCCTTTCAAAAAGGCTCTTTGTCCTCTGATGTCGACCTCTGTTTGTCTTCTAGTGGTCACATGAAGAATGCACCATGCTATTGTTTCCTTTTAAAATCTCCCACTTGTGGGGACCACTATGAGATGTGAGCACTTGTCTTTATTTTGGATTGACCACCCCTTTTGACTTGGCACATTATTATGTTTTAAGATAACAAAGGTCACTTTTAAAAGGAATGTCATCCTATACATTCGCCACCTTTTGGTTACCATTGCATAGTATATACTTGGCACCTTTTTGGATATCATTGCATACTATGTTCGACCACCTTTTTTATTATCATTTCATTGTGATTTGTTGTCGGTATTTGATTATTTTGGCATATGTTATATGACCTTAACCAAGGTCAATGCAATGATTATTTGAATGATGTGGGTGGCCCCCTTCCCAAAGTGACTCACCCCTCTAAAATTTCGGTGATGGATTACTCAATTACACCCTAATTAGGGTTTCATCCTTGGTTGACACGTGGATGCTTCTGTAACCGTGGTTATTCCGTGAGTTTACATTACTCTCGATAATTGTTTCTTGATCATTGATCGTCTCTATTCCATTTTAAATGTCCTCTCTTACCCTTGTTAGGGTTCTACCATGTAATTAAGATGGTCCTCGACAATGTAACCATGGTGGTTTGCATAGGATTTGGCAATGGTTTCTAACCATTGATCTTCTGTCTCCTTCGATCTGAACCGTTGATCTGTGTACCTTTGATTTGGGTGAGTTAACCTAACTCTACCCTCGGGTTTGCATGGAAAAAACATTCAGAGCCTTATCATTTTTGTCATTTTGATTTTTCTCTCCTAAGCGGTGAAGCTATGGAAATTTTTTTGACTCAACCACCATTTTTGATGATCTGAAGCTTGTTTCCTTGTATTTTTCATTGTGAGGCTCTGAGAATCTCTGTGACTGAAAATATTTGATCTTTCTTTGATTTTCACTCTTTTTGAGCTCTTTGTTAAGTTATATGGCTGCCATCATTGGAATTCTCAAGTTTTTGAGCTTGAATATATGGATTGTCTGTTATTTGGACCTCTCAGGCTTTTGATTTTAAGCCTTTCTGGCCTGTAATTTCTCGGTCGCCATTGTTTAGAGCTTTGGAGCTAAATTTCTTTGCTATTTTATGATATTTTTGAGTTGTCATTTGATGAAATCTTGGTAAGCTTCCATTTCTTCGAGCATCGTGATTTTTTATTTTGGTGACGTGTTTTCAAAATGCATTGATATTTTTGGAATAATTATTTTATCTTTGTGTTCTTATGTATGGCTTACGCTCTCGAGATCTCATATGTAACTAGGATTGCCATTATTATTTGTAATTTGAAATTCTTGAGGGTTTGAAGAAAATATTTTCAACTGGTAAGTTTTTTTACTATCTTTGAGTCCTTTTGATTGTTTGAGAAAAACTATGAATGATTGTAGAGGTGAAAATGTCTTCCTTCCTTGAATTTGTAAGAATTGTAGAAATTTGACTAAAAATGGCTCTTTCTCGAATAACCTAAATCTAGGGTTTATCTGTATTTGTTTCAATTTCATTTCCCTTGTAGATTTGGGGCTTATTTTTTAGCTCATTTTGCATAATTTATTTGAAACTCTATTGCTTTTGTGTTGGGTTTGCAAAAGACATTGTTTTTCTCCTTTGATGTAATTTGAAAACTCATAGCTCTAATTTCCTCGTTATCCTTCCATTTTTTGGGCATTATTCCTTTTCACGGCCATATACTATTGGTTTGAGCTGATTCCTTGAGATTTTCTTGATTATATGCTTCGTCTATTTAAAACTGGAAAAACCCACATCTGGGTTAGCTGTCAAAGGCATGTTTCCACTACTTGAAGCTTTTGAGTCTTCTTGTGACTTGAGTCATGGATGTATTTTGAGATTTTGAGCTTTGTTTGATCTTTAATGGCCACTACGCTTTCAAAAGGTAAAAATCTAGTCCATTTTTGACTTCCCACTTTTCATTCCTTGCCAAAGTTGAGCTCTGAACTTCATTGTATAGATCTAGGTATTTTGTTTTTTTCTTACTCAAACACAATTGTCATTTCTACTTTGTTTCGTGCCCATTTGAAATGAACTCATGTTTCCATTTTTTTAATTTAACATAAGCTTGTCTTGGTTCCATTTTGTAGACTTGTGATGTGGTTTTCGATGTCAAGCTTCTATTTACCATTAATGGTTCAAACCTATATGCAGCTCACACTTACACTTTTTTTGCAAACATTATCTCCATATATGAGTTCTTGGGTATCTCAGTAGAAATTTATTTTTTTACTCCTTATTATGGTGAGCTACTGAATTCATACTTTGTTGCTTGAGCTCTACCTTGTTGTAGCTTTGACTCTGCATTTGACTTTGAGATCTCGGTTTCAATCTTCAAAAAATGGGCTCGTTTACTTCCTAAACTAGACTCGTGAGATCTACCACAACTTTTCTTGTGTGGAAAGAGTTCTATTTGATTTGAATTGTAGATCACATTTTCCTTTCATAACTAAAACTACATTTGGGTTTTTAATTTGTAGATTGTTTCATTATTATGGATAGCTACAATTTGATCCTCTATCA
The DNA here is from genome assembly GCA_018340775.1 of Taxus wallichiana var. yunnanensis. Classification (NCBI taxonomy): domain Eukaryota; kingdom Viridiplantae; phylum Streptophyta; class Pinopsida; order Cupressales; family Taxaceae; genus Taxus; species Taxus wallichiana. The sequence goes on from CM031236.1 coordinate 675,619,716, forward strand.
TAATCTTGTGGTTTTTTGAAATACTACTTTCATTCTTTATTAAACACTTTACTTTTGAGAAGAGAGTGTCATATTTGTTTACTCCTTCCTAGCCAACTCGAGCTTGGTTTTGCTAAAGTGAACCTACTACAATAACTTGATCATGTCCCCGATTGGCACTATTTTAATTTGTTAAAATCTATGTTAAAACCTATTGAATAAGCTTGCATAGTTTCTTTTGTGCTGAGTGTAGCTATAAATTTATTATATTGAACTTTTCTTTTACTTTGAGCCAAACTGAAAAAGGGTTCCTATTGGTAGCTTACATTCTTTCAAAGTTGTATCATTCCACTTATGAGGTTGTGTATAATATGGACTGAAAACCTTACTGCCCCACTGATTACTTAGCAATTTCTTTCGTAAGTTACATGGTTGTAGGTTGTATTACAAACCTGTAATTTGCTGGAAAACATTAGGCTTTTGGCCTCTCTTTTATTCCATAGTTTTTCTCTCTCCTTCTTTCTGAGTGAATGAATCATGTATGCTGCTACAAAATAGTGCTTTTATCAATTGTGCCTTTGATCCTCATGTAATTTATACCTCCTGATGCTAGGAGATCCACTTGCACAAAATTAGATAGTATAGGAATATGGATCAACCCTGAGCTCATGATTGAAAATCCTTCCTTTTCTTGTTTTCAGATTTAGTGCCATTTGCTAAGAAGTGAGGATGAAGATGGAGCAAAGTTGGAGCTGGAAATGCATCAATCGAAACGAAAGAAACCCAAGGCAATGATGGGTTCTTTCATACTCCTTTACTTTATTTTTCATGCATATGTACCTCTTACTTCAGTAGTTTTAATTTACTTTTGAGTTACATCCCACGGCTTGTGTGGGAACATTTGAAATTTCTTATGAATAAAACATTGAATTTGTGATTTGTGTATTTCTTTCTGCTTTTCAGCTTTGTATATGGATTGTATAATGAATTAAACAACTCAATAACATAATTGAATGTATTTAATCATGAAGGAAAGAACTTTAAAATACCTGTAACTTTAGCAATGAACTTTGATTGCTGCAATCTGCAACTATGATTGTTGTTCCAAAACTTAACACTTCATCTATTCTATTTTTCAGTCTTCATCAAGATTACACATCTTTCCTTTGGGGCTTTGTGTTCTTTTTAAGACAATCATGAAATTGCAGACTATGTGATCTGTTACATTTTGTAACAAAGACACATAGTTGTAAATTACATGTATTTATCAATTAATCTAATAGAACAAATATTGAACTAAAAAGAATCTCCCTATTTTAGGGTCACTTCACCAATGCCATCCACCATAACAAAGTTTTGAGTTGCCCATTTTCTCACAAGTGTAAAAATTGTCAACAGCAGTCAGATCTACAAAATTTTAGTGACTCAAAAATAAGGTAATGATAATTAATTATACCATAATGCATAATATAAGATCAAGATAAACTCCTAAAGTCTCCACAAGTAATTAAAATAAGCTCCAATCACTCCAAGAAGACTATAGGAACTGAAAAATCTCAAGCTCGAAGATAGGATCGCAAAAACATAAGAGAATTTTATTATGCCTCTCTTTGGGAGGAGAGGTAAATGTGGTCTTATAGGGTTGATGGTGACTTGGGTGGGTCATCACACTATGAGGAACCATCCATTTAGGCAAAGTGAAAGGATGATTTATTTGAGAGATGGGGATTTTATGGATTGGGATAAGTGCTTTAAAGCATTTAGGCGGGTTAGGGTTTCCTAGGGAAGTGATATGGGTAGGTGGGGGATAAGAATGGATTAAATAAAAGCTATAAAAATATTAGGGATTAGGAACTAAGGGGTTAGGGGGATAAACAACCTAGAGAAGGGAAATTAGGAATAATTAAGATTAATTAGATAATGAGATAAGGATTTGGGGATGATTGATGAAGATTAATAATATATTAAAATAGATAGGGAATGATGAGAATATTAATAATAATATGAATTAATTTAGAAAGGTATAGATAAGTTGACAAAGTGGTAAAGAAAGTGAACACGTGCGACAAGGGAGTGATACCAAATTTCAATTTTTACAAAGATATATGTCTAGGTTTAGATGATTTTCTACCCATGTAGTTTTGGTACTTTTTGAATGAGATAGTCTAACACATTGGTAGAATTATGTTTCAAGAACCTGAACGTTTCTTTCACACCTACCTTCATAAATGAATTTGTGGGACCAAATCGTGGGAACTCAAACTCAGTCAGTCCACATGTTTTTCTATGAAATTTTTTTACTTTAATATCCCTAACACATGCTTTTAGGTATCAATCTCTGGACCATCACATCTGCGACTTCCCATTTCTTGTGTGTGTTAAACAAGTTTTCAATTCCCCTTGACCCCTAAGCCTAAATTTGAGTCTATGACTGAAAGTTGGACCATTGTTGGTAATAAGAAGTTATCTGGGTCAAACTTTTCTCCCGTGGAAACCTCGTCTTATTCTAACCCACAAACAAAGTGACAACTAATAAACATGAGATGCATCCAAGTCAAGAGGTCCCAACCCAACATTTAGCTCAAACATCATAGAGTCAATTTTTATTTATAAAAAAATAGGAAACTAAGATTTTTGCTTAAAACTCTCTTTTAGTGCCACTCTCGTAGTCCACCTTGCGAGGTGTCTCTTTTGAAGCATGAGGTAAAAATGGGGCTAAGAGTCTCTCCATTCAAGTTGAAGAACAAAATTTAAACTAGTTATTTGTGTTTTCTAACAGCTTTAGTTTGCTTAACTTTGGGGAAGGATATCAAGATGGTAAGGAAAAAGCTTGACATGATTGAACTTCCATGAATTTTATCTCATGGAATGTGTGAAGTCTCATAGAGTCCTCAAGAAAATACTCTGTGAATTTTTTTGTTAAATTATTGGTAATATTGATATTATGTGTTTACAAGAAGCTAAGATTATTGCTTTTAAGCTTCATACCACTTTAATGTGTATTTCTCATGATTATAAACATGTCTATTCTTCACATACGGAGGGAGAAGGGGGTGTTTCTATCTATGTCTCTCTTATATTTTCTGCTATGATTTCTTCCATGGGTCATGATCCTTGTAATAAATTCATGTGGATTATTTTGTAAATTAATGGATTTTATTTTTGTATTCTCAATATTTATATGTCTAATGATGGCATGAAAAGGATGGCATTATGGCGATGGTTGGGGGATAATTCTCCTCTCATTTTGTTTGGTATGTAGAGTCTTTAATATGGTTGAACATCCCGAGGATAAAGTGGGAACTCTTGCATGGTGGTGCATGGGGGAATGTGAGGTGTGGTTTTATTTCAAAAAAATTTGGGTCATTGAGCCTCTTTTTGGGGTGATTTTACTTCAATTTGGTTTATTTGGTATAACTTTTGACAAGGTTATAAAAAGGATTGATTGTTTCATGATCTTGAATCAAAAAGACTTTGATTTGGATAGTAACATGCATTCCTTGATCACCATTTGGTCGACATTCTTTTGATAGATCATGGTCCAATCTCTTTCAAGGTGCAATGGAGTGGGACCTAATTCAATGTTATTTATAATCAGTTCTATCTTAATGCTTCCATGTTGACTCATGCAGTGTCATTTATCTCATTGCCAAAGTTTTTAATTTGGCTCCACATCCTCTTTATGTTTCCAATTGGATTAATTGGTGGAATGATGTCATTTAGTGTACTTCTAATTTTCTTCTCCACTTTGGTAAGCAAGTTGTTCGAATTAAAACAAGGATAGATTCCACTCTTCATCACGAGTTTCAGAGAGTATCTACTCTACTTGAAGCTCAACCCTTGGACATCCCTACACATTTATGTGCAAATAATCTTTGTTAGTAGCTTAAGGTTATTGAGAATCACAAGGCCATAGAGGTTCCCAAATCCATGCCAAGACTTCATTGGCTTAAAGTGGGAGACAAAGCTTCAGACTAAATTTTCCAAGGAATAAATTAAAGTTGTTCAGAAGGCTCATAATTGTGTCACTAATCTCCTGATATTTTTAGTGCTTGTGTGGATCTATATACTTTAGTTTTTCAAGCTCAAGAACCATCTAATGAAATTCAAACTACCTTGCATCACTGTGTGGAGGTGGTTCCTTATATGTTGTCCTCTTAGGACACAAAATATTGTGATGCTACTCTTGCTTTAGATGAGCTCTACAATGTTTTACATTGTCTTGTTAATGATAAATCTCCAGGAAATGATGCCTTTCTATATGAATTCTATAAGTCAGCATAGTTAGTGATTGGTAAGGATATATTTTAGGTTTACATGGAGGCCTTATAGAATCATTCTCTTGGAAATTTTATCAATAAGGAAATATCAATTTTATTCCTAAAGCTAGGAATTTTGAACTCATCATTAGTTGGTGGCCTATTACCCTTCTTAATGTTTCATATAAGATCTTGGCCAAATCCTTTGCTCTCTGTATCATTGGCATTCTTCCCATGATTTTTTTCCCTAAGAAAATTAGTTTCGTTAAGGGAAGATATATTTTTGACAATATTTTAGTTATTTGGGAAGGTATGGAGTGGGAGCTAGAACTTCCTTGCAGCGGGTTATTTTTCTCAAAATTGATTTTGAGAAGGCTTATGATCAGATTGAATGGCCATTTATTATTTCTATGCTCAAAGACTTGGGTTCAAAACCTTTTTTTGTCAACACTATCAAAAATTTATTTATTGAAACCTCTTCTTGTCGCACTATCAATGGACATCAATCAAAATCTATTAGGTAATTCAAATCTATAAGGCAAAGGTTTCCTCTCTCATGCCCTTTTTTTTCTACTGATTCCCTTGGTTATCTTATTATATAATGGGATGAGCAGGGACACATATGGGCAATCTTCCTCCTTGATCAAGCATCTCAACTTATCAATGGGCATTTTACTGATGATGGTATTTTGTGTTTAGACATCCTATGTAAAAATTTTGGTTCCAATGTCTAATTAGCTCAATCCCTTGGCTTTAGGTAGATTTATTTTTCTATGCCCAATTGGTTGGTAGTTTATCCTTAAAATGGATTAATCAAGGGGAAAGATTCAAATTCCTAGGAATCCCCTTTACCTTTGAAAGTGACCATTCCTCTCTCTAAAAAAATTTCATTGATAGTTTGGAGAAAAAATTTCAATGTTGGATCTTTAAGCCACTTTCTTTAGCCAATAAATTCCAAGTTTGCACCAAAATTTTAGCTACCACCTAAGTGTATTACCCATTTTATTGGTGTTCTTCTAGGATTCCTTTCGTAAGTAGCGTACTAAGCTTCTTCGGGATTATCTTTTGTCTAATAATTAGCAAGGTGGATTCTATGGTGGCTTCAAATGTTTGTACCCTCTCTCTTAACCAAGGTGGTATGGGAGTTATTGATGTCTACAGGAAGAGCATTGCTCTTTGTGCTAAATGGGTTATTAGATGTATAAATGATAACCAATCTTGGAAAATTCTTATAAGAAATTGTATTTCTTTAGGCACCCCTTATGGTAAAAATTGTCAAAAATCATTGAGTTACATACCTTGATCATCACCAGAGTGTCAGTCAAAATCACGGTACCTTTGTTGTGAAGAGTATCTGGAAATTATTTGAAGTTGTTATGTTGTTGCTTCACTGGATTGGGGATGCTTTTACACCGGGAATTCATTCAATGATCACAACATATGGTGGTATCCCATATTTTCTAGTGAAAATATCCCCTTGGATGAAGTTCCAGTATCACCATTTGTCACCTTGTCTCCCAGAGAGATTGGCTTCCTTAACACAAAATAATACAAAAATTAAGTTGGCCAATTCGATCTTTTGTATGTGTTAAAAATTCAAGAGTTGATGCCTAATGTTATGCTTCATGAGCAGGTATTACAACCTCCTTCATCTCGGTGGAGGGACTGGCGATGGAATATTGATATTCCTCTACTTAATTATGATTTTGGTGTGATAGATAATATTTTTCCTCTCTTATCTCCAGCTATCGATAAGCTCAATTCACAATGGAGCTTGATCTCCTCTGCTTCCACTTGGCTTTGAAGGCTCAATAAGGCTTGGAATCCCCATTTTGAACCCAAGCTTAACTTCTTTCTTTGGTGTCTTATTTATCAGGGTCTCCCATTGGGATAATAGTTAATTCATATTGGCCTCCCCAATCCTAAATGCTCTTATTGTGGTCAGCCTGCATATTTTAAACATATTTTCTGGACTTGTCCATGGGCCCAATCTACTTGGAAATAGATTAACTCTCTCTTTTTCCATTTCACCCCGAATTATTTGATTTGAAAGATGCCATTTTTTTGGTGAATTTTTAATTATTCTACTTGTATTGTTTCCATATGGAATGTTTTTAGGCTAACATTCTCTTTCAGTTGTTGAAATCTAGGAACTATGTTAATTTTCTACAAAATGAGATTAATTTAGAGCTAAAATTAATGAAAAATTGGTTATCATATCCTTTATGACTATGAAAATTCAGGTCTAGTGCACAAAAATGGCATTGGAATTTGAGCACTTGTAAAAAAATGGATCTCTGGGGAGTGCCCTTTGCATTGAGTTAGTTTTTTCCAGAGGATGTTTATACCACTACGTCATCCCCTGTGTCACGTTATAGAAGTTTTCTCACAACCAACATCCATCTCCTTTTCGGGGCCATCTGCTCCATCCACTTGTGGATAGGGTTTGAGTATATCACTTCGAGGAAAGGTTATGGCCAGATCCTCCAACTGAAACTCTCCTCTAGGAAAGCCAATTTTGGAGGTTCTCTGCTACTTGGCTGAGATATTATGGTAACTTTGAGTATTCAAATACAAAATCACAATGGTTAGACAATTGATCCTCCATTTGGAGTCAGTATGAGGGGATTCATTCCTCCACCACCTCCCATTTTTTCTACCTTGTGTGCTTAAATTTGTGCCTTTTTAGTTTTGTATTGTTTTGTTGTCTTAATGGTGTGATTTTGTTGCCTTTTGGATGTTTTTTTGTATAGACTATGAGTTTTTCGGTCCGCTATATTGTAACACCTTTGTTTTTAATATAAATTATTGTTCCAATAGTAATTTTGTATTTATTATAATATGGTTATTGTATATTATTTAGCTTTATTTTAATTTCGATGATTATGTGAGAGTATAATTTTCAAAGCTTCATTTTTTATTTGTGACAGCTTGGATTGTCGTTAAATTTTATAAGAAGTTATATTTTGAATAGTATTTCTCTACACCAACCTTCCATGGAAGGTTGATGTCGTTTCAACAATTTCTATGGGCGAAATTATTTCATCTAGGGATCTATAATAGATTTGAGACTTTTTTAGGATTGTTTGAACTTAGAGTTTCAATAAATTTTGTTCTTGTTTATGAAATAAGTCAAGATTTGTTAGAATCCTTCATTTAGGGATGTATTTTTCGTGGATAAAATTTAGGACCCATTCGAATTGTTTTGTGGTGTTTTGGTTTTTATTGTGTTCTAGGATTTTTAGGGTTAGTGGGAAATAAAAATGGGATTATAATGTGTTGGAGAAATAATTTATCACATCGGAAAATTATTGGTTTTCACTAATGGCCACAAGATTAGGTACCTCTTCCCGGGATTGGGTAGGCTCCCATTTATTGAATGTAGGAAATAATAAAATATGTGGATAGTTGTTAGGTTATAGATCATACTAAAATATTTACTAAACGTGTGGAAATTTTCTTGTATGAGATACAAACGGGGAATTTATTTCGAGAGAGGTAAAAGGGAGTTAGGAGAATAAGGAGAGGGTTAAGGTTGTGAATACGTAATTTTATATTTTCACGGTCATTAACTATAGGTATTTCCAGATTCAACAGGAAGAAAAATATTGTATAAGTAAGAATAAGATTAATAAATCAAAGACACAAATTTCAATTGATTTATTCCTCAAAGACATAAAATTATTTCTTGGTTGTTCAAGATTATAAAGTTTGCATAATTGGAAAGCATGAAGTATAAGAACCTGGACAAAGGGATAGAATAAATTAGCTTATTTCTTGTAGTAGGAAATTGAAGTTATCAAAGTGTATCTTCTCCTCCTCCTAAGAGTGTTTCCATACTCATGTAGGAATAAAAATAAATTCTTTTTATTTATGAAAATAACTTTTACAATGAAAATAAAAAGGTCACTTAAGTGAATAAGAATAAATAGCCCAAAAGTACATTCCCAATGTAGAGAGAGAAGAAAAAAGAGAGAATAAGAGAGAAGTGATCAATCCGAAGATGAAGAAGCCTCTGATGATGAAAAGATTGTTCTCAATGAATTCCATGAAAATGCTTCAGGGATGAAATATTTTCCTTTTACCTCTTTGTTAAATTGATCCACCGAAGTGCAACCTTCTTCTCTTACAAGATATTCTTTCTCACCGAGTGATAATTAGAACAAATTATCTCATATATCAATGGGGGAAACATTATCCTAATGGGTTCTTTCTTTCTCAATCTCAACATTTTCTATCTTCACCTTGGAAATACTGGTGAGAAAAAATTATTAGAGAGAGAATATTTGTTGGAAGCACAATCAATGAGATGGGGGTGAATCAATGTCTTTGAAAACTTTTACTTCAATTATGTTAACTTGTATGAACCATCAAAACAACCATTCAACATTCATTAACCATTGTGATCTTATTATGCATGAAACAACCATCCAAAAGAACTTGAAGCAAGAGAGAACACACATAAACACAACATATCATAATTAATGTCTACAAACCTATTTTATTAATCCCCCATCACTAACCATATCATAATTAATCTTGATATTAATTATTATTAATCCTCATTATCATATACATCCTTATTTCAAATATTCCCATTTATTCACCCAATAATCCCATCTCACCCTTAATCATTTAATTCATTATTAATATCTTATTATCCTATCACTAATCCCTATTATCAATTTCTAAGAATTTAAAATTCCTACCCACCTACCCACTACTCTACACCTATCCTACACCTAGCTTCTCCATCAAATCACATCCCTAATCACAATTAATCTCACCTAATTCTAGCCTAATCAAATGCTTCCACCTCCAAATCTAGAGGATTCTATTTCTAGAAGCCTCTCCAAACTTCCTCCTTTTATTTAAAAATTTCTCCTCCATCGAATTAAAATTTCAATGGATGTTTCTCTTAAATTCTAGAATTCTCCATCCTTCTCACCAATCCTCAACCATTGATCCACATCCTACATGGATCGATCTCCACCCTTCATTATTCCTCCCATAACCTATAAATTTGTCTCACCACCCTAATGGAAGCCAAAATTTGAAATTGCAAATAAGTGTTGCCAAATTTCTAATAGAGCTCTCAATCATCATCTTGCAAGTTCATCAAGCTTCCATAATTAATCATCAAGCAATCAAGGGGAGGTGTTGTCCAACTAAATCCACAATCTGAAGCAAGAAATATTCATCCATTTGAGCACATCCAAAGCATCAAAGGAGGATTGCAACTTGTAGGTAAGTGCAAGTATAACATCCTTTCCCTCTTTTTATCTTGCTCAATCTGAGGTAGATATTAGGTGTGTTAGATTAAGGATTAATTTGATTTGGTTCTTAGTTTATATTTGCAACTAACACTCTTTTTATATACATTTTAGCACCCACCGTGGGGCTTACCCAAAATATTTTTTTTGTTTTTAATAATATTTCATACTTAGAACAAGCTATCTAAATTTGAAAAAAATTCATTTTTATTTACACCTTAAAAATTTGAAGTTTCATGAAAAAAATTTGTATTGGCCCTATGCCTATCTTTTTCAATGATTGTGTAGTGAGAAGTGGCACCTTTGACCTATATCATGCATTTGCATCATATATTAACTTCTATAGTTGCAGAGTTATACTTTAGCACCTTTGTCAAACCTGTGGCGCCTTTGTGCCTTTGTGACCTACATTAGCACCTTTGTTTCTAACCTTGTTCTATGTAGGTTTGGCATCTTTGTCTAGATTTTGGCACGTATTCTTTGTCAATTAGCACATATTCTTTTACTTCAAAAACTAAACTCTGCTAAAATTAACCTTTCTTTTTTGGCACCTTTGTTCTGTATTGTAGCGCCTTTGTTGACTGTTATAGCGCCTTTACTCATATTCCAGCACCTTTATATGCTTTAACTACTTTAACATTCTTTGGCGCCTTTACTACCCGAATTAATGAATTTTCTCTGTATTGGTGCATTTGATTTGTAGTGGCACATTTTCTTTACTTTGGTGTTTTTGACATGAAGTAGCATATTTTCCTGACAATTAGACCTTTTTCGGGTATAGTTTTACATTAGTACTAACCAATCTAACTATATTTTCAGGTATTTTGGTGGTGTTTTACCATGGTCTCCCATTCTGTTTTTACAGAAATATTATGTGAACAAGGGAAAATCCATCTATTTCAATACTCACCTTGCACTTATACTAAATTTTTTTGGTTGTAGGATTTTAGTTTATTAAAAAATACCAACCCATCTTGTTTTACAGCACGATTAGTCCAAGAATACTTGGGGTTATAAACAAAAACTACTAATCCTTTATTTTACAAAGCCTCTTCTTGAAGACCCCATTATATAATATAATATTTTTCATTAATTTTTAATTATTATTTTTCATATATCATCTTTTTGTGTGTTTTGTACTACTACCTATTTTATCCCAAGGCAACATCGTATGCTTTCCTATCGTGTTTTAGGATGATATTTATGATTAAAAGCATCTAGCCTTCCTTCCCTTTTTATTTTTAGGGGAAACATGATGTGGAAGTGGAATCCACACACTTGTCATAGTCTTAGGGGTCTTGTGACCATAGGCTTCATCTCCATGCACGTAGTCACACCCCATGTTCCAATGTGGTATATAAATTCTTGGACAATTATCATTATTAGATAAACACTTGCTTTTTTAAGAGCGGTGTGAAGTGAGAGAATTCCATGTCCCAATACATAGGCCTCAGATAACATCCTTGCAACATGGACTTTGGGTCGCATATACTACAAGGTATATCAGGGACGCCTCTAGTGATCCTGGATATCCTAAACTAGGTAGCCCTTTGGCCATGTATTGAACTATAGTGCAAGGATGCCACACTTCCCAAGATCACTCACTATCTGACCCCACACTAACACATAGGTGAAGATCCAATTGTGGCACCATCGTTGGTGTGTGGTATTGAAAGTAAGTTATAGTTTGGTTGCAATCCCACTTGAATAGCTAGGTTGTGATTGTGACTACCTAATTTTTTTGTCAAAACCAATGAGTAAAACATCACACTAATCCATCTAATTAACCTATACACCTACCATCCATCTATTGTCCCATCACTAAAACCATCTTTTGTAATCTCCATATTTATCATCTCAAAAACATTTACCATTTACCTATGTGATGCATGATATTCTATCCATCCACCTCACATTCACACCTCATCTTCATCCTATTAATATAAATCATCTTAATAAACATTTCCACCTAATAAAGAAAATTCAAAACTACAAATACATTTATAAACAATCCACAAAATCCATCTACCCTTTCTATGTGATTAATTTCACACCACCTTACCCAATCCAAATGAGCTCTCATCATCAAATCCACACTTAAAAGCAATTAATATCAAACTTTTAGTATTGAAAAGATACCATTATCACCTAAATAACGTGGTAGGCCTGATATGTGTAAATGAAAAGTAAGAATATTCATTGGGATCTTCCAATTTTATCCATTTTGGGTATATTTTTTATGAGTACCTCAAACCATCTGACACCACATGACTCATCAATGACTCTATATCATCATGTTGCTTGAACAACAAATATAAAATCACTAAACAGATGATGACTCATAGGAGATACTCTGGTGGAGGACTAGGTCTCCATACATAAGGCATCCCTGAACCTCCTACTATCATCCCCAATCCTAATAGTTGTAGATTAGGGTATCAACCACCTAGTGAGATTACCCTTGATGAATTTAGTGACATAAATGAATTAGTTGAGGAGGCCATAGAAACCATCAAAACAAGTTCCATCTATAGCCAATATGAAGACCTCGCGCCACCAATATCTTTCATGACATTGCTTATCCTTGTCATTAATGTCACCCTCACCTACCCTCAACTCATCCAGTGGGACCAAAAATCTGAACATATCTCTCTTGATACATTTCAAAATGACAAGGAAATTCTTGAGTTCATGGGAACTTGGGATAATGTACCAGCTAATGACCATAAGAAAGGTTTCCAAATATGTCTAAACATTGACACCTACTTTGGTGAACAAGAGCCTACCCTCCCCATTCAATCCCAATCTAATATCCCTCATCCTAACTCCTCTTTCCACCTAAATGAGGATCCCTTGTAGAATTATTCCAAAATACCTCAAATCCCAAACACGATTCAATTATGGATCAACTTCTTTTGGATCTTGAAACACTATAGGATGGGTCAACATCATTAATTGAGGAAACCATTAACATTAACATTGACATTGAAGAAGACCCCAAGATCCTCAAATTGGGGGCATCCTTATCTACAAAAGAACAAGCCACCTTTATGACACTCCTAAAAGAATTCTCAGATGTATTTGGATGGTCCTATGTGGATATACCCGATATTGATCCATCCCTAGTGGTTCATAATCTTTTGGTGCGTAAAGATGCAAAACCCATCAAGTTGAAACTACGTAAGATGCATCAAAAGTATCCCTACTTGTCAAATAAGAACTTCAACATTTTCTTGACTTTGGCTTCATTCGACCGATTAACTATTCGATTAGATCTCCAACATCGTCCCTAGTAGGAGAAAAGATGAGCGCATCCGTATCTGTCTAGATTTTCATGACATCAATAAAGCTTACACAAAGGATGATTTTCCCTTGCAAAATATTGACATAATTGAGGATTCTACAATGGACATGAAGTGTTACCTCTCATGTATGGTTTCTATGAATATAATCAAAATAGCTGAAGAAAACTAACACAAAAAAATCACTACACCTTGCGGCACGTTCTGTTATCAAGTTATGACCTTTGGTCTCAAAAATGTCAAGCTACATATCAATGTGCCATGACAGTCATCTTCCATGACATGATGCATGACATTGTTGAAGACTATGTTGATGATATTCTAGGAAAATACAAGACTAGAGAAAAACATTCCATGGTTCTTCGCCACATCTTTGAATGACTCTAGGAATACAAAGTTTGGATTAACCCTAAGAAATGTGTTTTCGGTGTCACATTTCACAAACTACTTAGTTTTATTGTTTCATGACGCAGAATAGAAATTGATCTAGATAAGGTTAAAGTTGTGGTTGAAATGCCTCTACCCACAAATCTAAAGCGACTTAGAAACCTATAGTGTAAAATTTAGGCCATCATAAAATTCATAGCGCATATCATTGGTGAGTTCCATTTGTTTCATCATCTGCTAACAAAAGGAATGGGGCATTGATGGCTAGTAGCTGAGCTTCCAAATCAGGTTTCCTACCTCTTTTCTTCTCCTCTCTTCACTTCATCTATAAAGGTAAGAGCTTGGCTCATTGTAAAGGGTTAGACATTTTGGTTTTGTGTCCTCCCTTTTCCTCTGGTCTGCAGATGAGTTTGTGGAGTTTGAACCTTCTATTGAGATAGTTATGCAAGTTTTTTGCCTCTTGGCCATTGTAATGCTCTGTATCAATTTGTGAAGCAATAATACATGTCTGTGGATGATTTCAACCCTCTCTTTTGTTCATTGCCTTTATCTGATCTTTCATTGCAATATTGGTTATTTATGCATGGTAGTTGTATTACATTTTAATGGTATGTGTTTGATAGCAAATTCAAAGTGTTCAACATTCCTTTGGTGCATCACCTCTGTTAGTTTAGGTTTAATTTCTTGCATCTTCTTAACCCTGTCTCCTTGGCAAGTTAGAATAGATTTTAGAGTAGATCCTCTGCAAATTTTACGTGTGCACCTGAACAAAGGAATAGAACCGGCCTTCATTTGGAGAGCTCTCTCGATTTCAAAATCCCACACTTTGAGAGATGCTCCATGTTATGCAATCACACTAAGAGTATCAACCCATCAAGTTACAAAAATTCATGGGTGTTATGATTTTGCACTAATAGTTTTGGCATGCCCGGTGGGACCAAAAGGTCTCCATTTTTATCGTAACAAGATTGATGCGCACTTGTTGCAAGTTTTTTAGCTTTTAAGAAGCCCTGAAGTTGCACCTCTGGCGACTCCAAAATAGGTAGAGTCCACTGGTTTTAGCAGCCTAGGCTTGGTAGATTCATGAGAAGAATCCAGACTAGATCGAGAACTAGAGAAGAAGGATTATTTTTCTATCTGCACTTGTCCCCAGACAGAGGGAGAAGGGGAAGAAGAGCTCAAAGGTCTCCATCTCCACCAAATATAACCTTGTCAACACCTCCCCTCAGGTAGGCCTTTCATCCAATCAACAAGGGTTCTTAGGCCAATCATAATGGCACAACCACCCAACCCCTATGTCAATTTCATTGGCAGCAACCCACTCACTCTCAATGCAAAAATTTAGTCCCAATTGTAGCATTAAAGAGCATTCCATATTTCATTAGAGAGAACCAGACTACTCCTAGTGACCACATTCAAGACATTGCAAATTTCGCAATTCATGAAATCACGGAGATGGACATTGTAGTCAAATTGTTAGCCTCTTCACTCAAGGGTAAAGCTTCATAATGGTTCAGGAGTCTAACAAAGAGGCTCTATTCAAAATTGGGACCATTTTTTCAGAGCTCTTCACAATCAATTTGGAGAGAAGGGAGATAATCTATCCTTGTTGGAACTGAAAACAATCAAGAGGGATCCTAATGAGAAGTTGAGGGAATTCAACTTCAGATTCTAGTAGACGTGGGATAGGATTCTTTATCCCCGCTTTTGAGTTCATAACTAAACGATCGGATAACCCCTACAAAATTTTTGAAGTGATTTTGCATTATGACCTCTTTTAGAGAAAATCGGGTTTTCGGGTGTTACTAACTGACTTGACATAAGTTTTAACATGCTTTATGTCTTATGACCTCCGAAACCCGAAACCCGCCTTGCAATGAGAAAATCCTTTGTATTCGGGTTTTCTAACTCTAAAGCATCGGGACATTCATGTTCCAAAACATGTTTTATGCGCCTATGTTCTCCGATTCCCAAGTCCGCTCAATCCTTTGTAATCGGGTTTTCGGAAGTTCAATGCAACGAACATTCATGATTTAAAACATGTTTTGTGCTCCATGTTTTCCAAGCCTCGAAACCCGAAATGCACTAAATATCCTCGTGTCGGGATTTCGACTCCTCCAACATGCCGACGTGGTATTCATGCCGAGTGGTCGGTGAGTTGGCACGCGTCTTGAGCGAAGTGTATTTATTACTGATTTTCTTATAAATACGCGGATTTCCACGTCATTCTTACCGTTCATATTTTTAATTCATGGATTTTTCGCATGCTCTTCCGCTCCCAAAACCCGCAAACTCGCGTTACCAGACTGGATCGTTTGTTTTCGATTTTACCTGTCTCGAATTGAAGGTATTTTTCGTTCCTTCTTTATTCTTGATTTTTCTCGGTCGATCATGTGTATTTTCTTTCCAATTTCTTGCCAGTTGTTGAGGGTTTTTCTTCCTTCTTCTTTCTGTGTTGTTTTGGAAAGGGTTTTGGGTTTTTAGGGTTTATTTTCTTTTTGAGACTATCAATTGGTGCTGTTCCTTCCAAATTCCAATTACTTGCATGATGTATGGAATATGAATAACCAAAAAGAAAGGAAGTTGTGTATGTAGAAATTCAAAGGAAAGACTCTGTTTTTGTTTCCCGTATTTTGAAGGTTGTGTTGCAGATTCAAAAGTCCGAAGAACATTGGAAGCTCAAAGTGACGGGATTTCTCAACATTCCGACCTCAACACTAAGTGCCGGGCATCTCCTAAGTTCCGTCATCGAAAGTGGGTGCCGGGTTTTCTCCTGTTTCCGCCATTGAAAGCAAGTGTCGGGTTTCGCCAAGATTCCGACATATCAGACCTGTCGGGTTCTCAAAGTTTTCCGATATCTTCTTCTGCGTGTCGGGTTCTTCTCTTCTTCCGACGCATTCAGTCAATCAGGTTTTTCAGTGTGCACAGCATCTCCGGAGTTCCGAGCCTTTCTCCTTCCAATATTCTTCATGTCGGATCCTATTTCATCACAGAGAAGGCCGAAAAATCTAGCAGGATGAAATACAAATTTAAGAAACCAGAATCCCCGTCATATATCGACTGTAATTATGATATCAGGGATACTGAAATGGGCAACATAGATATGGACGACTTTTGGAATAGGGTGAAGAGTTCTTCTCAAACCCCATGGATGGTGGCTTTAGCTAACAGTGGCTTGCCCCTTGCAGCAGGCTTCCCCATGTCTGCCCAATGTCCAGAGTTTGTTTTGGCGTGTGCATCCAGCTACGACTCGACCTTCTCGCTCAATGAAGGAACCAGTTGGTGAAGTAGTTATCAAACTAGATGGAGCTTATTTTGATGATCTCCTGAAACTACCAAATTTTGAAGAGTATGGGGCCCTAGACATCAAGTCGGCTCAGAAGGCCTGGGACAGTAACCAGGAAAATTGCATTAGGGATGTGAATAAGAAGTTCTTGGTCAAGGCAAAACCAGTAATATCTAGATTTCCAAGAACTATCCCTAGATCGGATTTCATACAAGAAATCAACGATATTATCACCCTACTGAGCCGGGTTTTTGGCTTGCCGGAATCAAATTTATTTCATGGATGGATGTACCAATTTATGGTCACCATCAAGAAGAATAAGCAAGGGATTGATGGGGGACCCTTATCGCATGAGATTGACTCTCAGATGACGACGGTCTTATCGACCGGAAAGTTTTATATGTTCTCATATGTGGCCTATGCAGCAGCCGGGATGAGGAGCTATCCTGGACTGGATACTAAAGGAAGCAGAACGACAAACCCACTTCTATAAGTATTATCCTCAAATAACGAAGAAGGGGTCCAAGGATCAGTTTAGGAGGGTGAATGACACCTTTTTCTACGAGAACATCTGCCGCTGAACCTGTGGCTAAGAAAGACAAGGGTATCGACGAAGCTTGACTGAGGTATCTAGGTGGGGATGTATCTTCTTACGGTTCAAGAAGTTTACCTACCTTCGACAGTCATGTATTCGGAGAGCCTTTCCGTGCGCCTCGCTATCCAGGATAGATTGATACTAATAGAATTGGTCAGACAGCTATTGGATTTTCACAAATTCCAACAGAGCAAGCATAAGGCAGCTGTATCCTTCCCAATTTCTATTGGGAGATATACTTGCTCGACAGTGGCAAAGGCTAAAAATGTTGAATGTGAACTCCAGGAGAAATTAAAGAAGCATATGAAGTCTCGGGATGGTTTTGACATCCGAGGAGTACTTAGAACCTATGGAGCCCTACATCTGCATAGGCCCGACATTGAGGATATCTGGGTGGATCTGCGTAACGAAGTTGCAGTTCGCAGAAAAGATAATAGTAGGTTAACTATTGATGAGATTCAGACGCTAGAGCTTTCTGATTTGCCAGATGGCACAACTGACAATGAAAGTGTGTTTGATATGTCCTATGATGGGCTTAATGAAGATCGATACGCTTTTCCCGCCTTATTGATTGGTCGTGCAAGCGAAAAAGCCTCTATCACGAGATAGGTCGGCCCTCATTCTTGCTCGCACCAAAAATGGCTCTTCTTGGGGCATGAATTTTAAAGATGACAAGTTTCCAAAGTTGGCTGAAACGGAGGTGGGGCCCTCCCAAAAAGAAAAAGGACAAAGAATCTTCTGGGGGGTCTATAAAAATCAGGATTCCCAAGAAGAGGAAAGAAAGACAAATCTCTTCAATTGTCTCTCCAGCTCAAACGGTGGTTGTGCCAGAATCACCAACACCACCGTAAATAGGGAGATTAATTTAGAAGGAGGAAGCCAGACCCTTGACTTCACCATTTGCTGATTGCTCAACTGGAGAGACCTTATCTCTTGCATTCAAGGCTTTGGAAACTGAATCTGTGCCTCCCCCTCAACAACCACTTCAGCCTCCTCATTCCCCATCCACTTCTTCAAGCATGGCCAATATTTTCTCCGGCTCTCACCCTCTCTCTGCTGGAACCCAAGTGATCACCAACACTCCCCACAACCTCGTTCCTCTATTCATTGCACCTACTACCACGTTGACTACTGTTTCCCCCTCCAATAGTAGAATCTGCTCCCCTTGAGAGTAGAATACCGGTTACTACAACATTGGCAATTTCTCTGATACTCCACAATGGCTACTTGAGCAAACTCCGAAGAAGAGGAAAGTGATTGTACCTCTACCAGACTTTTGATTTCAGCTCACTCAAGGCTTCTATCAAATCAGCCAAGAAACTCAAAAACAGCTTTCAAGGGTTTTGGTAGATGCTTCAGAGATAAGTTCGCAGAGATTGCCACTCCTCTCTACCGACAAAACTAGAGAGGATATAACAAACTTCCGATTATCGAGATAACCAAGGTGGCTCTAGGGAAAGTAACAAGTAGAGCGCAACAAGATGCACGGGCTTACATAGACGTTTGTGCCAAAAGTTGAAAGAAACAAAGGTCACAGAGATGAGCTTAAGGAAAAAGTGGAGCAATTGACAGAGGTTTTGATTAAACTCTCAACACCCTCGAATCCATACCATCTTCTTCTCAGATATCGCTGGATTTGATTTCTCATCGGTGCCTACGATTGAGAAGATTGCCAAAAAAGGAAGAGTGGTTGATGAATGGATCCAAAAGTTGCTCCAACAAGGGAAGGAAGTAATTCTAGACGTGGTGAAAGTTCATCACTCCTTGGCAGAGATTCGAAGGAAGGAGAGAAGATGGATGAAGAATTCACCGAAGAAATTGGACAGCTTGATTTGACTTGTGAAGCCCTCCAAGTGCTAAAGCAAATACCAAAGCACATCTCTTGGTAGAAGAAGGCATTCTTCCACATACAGATAAACACTTCCACCGACCAACGCCATCAAGTTCGAGTAAAGATCCTCAACGAAGCCTGCAGCAAGTTGAGAGAATCAAGGGATAAATTGATCGATGGGAAAAGTGATCTGGAAGAAGAATTGCTAAAGATTTGTCCAAAGGTGTCAGTTGGGAACTCAGGTATCCTATCAGCAGATGATCTCTTCAAACAAGTTCAAGAGACTGCTCAAAGATGAACTCAGTAGATGGATTCGACCTTGAAGTCATTGGTCAGTTTGTAAGGATTGAGCACACTTTAGAGGCCTTAAGAAAGCTCAGCAAAGGATTGAAGAAACTTCCCGGCACTGCCAGTGATGTTCATGAAACCTGCGAAATGTGGAATGATCATTCCACTGCGCCTGATGAGAATGAAATGCAAGGCATTATTCGGAAGTTCCAGGAGTTTCGTAACAAACAGTCTCAGCTGGAGAAAGAAGAAGAATCAAAAGATGATGACTCGGATTAAGTTCCAACGTCCCATGACATTTCTATTTTTAGAATGACATATCTTTTATTTCCATTTTGTCATTATTTTTAATTCATACTTTGACTTGATCTCCTGCGTGAGAATCATGCAAAGCTGAACTCTAGTTAGCATGCTACTTTTCAGGATCTGTCCTGTTTTATCTCTAGTCCCTTTTGTTATAAATAAGGGATGCCTGTGCATTCAAAAGGGTCGAGAATTTTTGAAGCATTAAGAGGCTATTGGAAAGGAGAAAAACTTTGTGTTTTCTTTCAATCATTTTGAAGAATAGAAGTTGATATTGTTTTGCAGACTTTGTGTTGTAAAATATATCTTATTTAAGACAAAGTTGTTCTTATGTTCATGATCTTAAAGCTATTCTTTGTATAGAATCTCAAGTATTTCTAATTATCTCGACACTATATCTCGTGATCTAAAACTCGTATGATTATTTCGTGCTCTGGTTTACTCGAAAGAAAATACGTTTCTCCCATTTCTTTTCTACCGTGCTTCTTTCACTGTAACAGTTTCTAACCTATTTCACTTACGAAAGCAATATCCTTGAATCGTGTGAATGTGGATTTCGGGATTTCATCCCAACCCCCAATGGTTAGATTAGTGTGAATATTGTATATATTATTTACTGTGTTTTAGATTAGCAATAAACAGGCAGCCTCACCTGTCTTTGAGGAGGGATTTAATCCCATGTACTGTGGTTGAACCTCATATTTTGGTTTGACAAAATATCCAACCAACAGTTTTTGGCGACTCCTGGGAATACGGATCAATAGTATAAAGCTTATCCTCTCGGTGTCTGGCGACTCCATATTTGCCTTATTTTTAATAAGATCTCCTTTCAGTTCAAGCTGGCCAGGAGGATCTTCACTCGGTCTCGCCGAGCTCAAGGTGAAATTGATCCACTCTTCGAGTTACTGCAATGCAGCTCATAATTTCAGCCTTTCTCCCAACAACGTTGTCTCTAACCGAGCCAGAAGTTCTTCACCTGTTCGGAGAAATCAGATCCCTGAAGAACGGGAAGCATCTGCAACTTGTCGTGCACTACTCTTGTCTGATACCCGGATCCCTGTACGCACTCTTTTCAGAAGGATGGCGGTTCAACCTGTGCCTTGGGGTGCAGTCATTGGTCCTCTTACTTTGACTCCTCCATTGCATGAGTTACCACGTGGATCACGTAAAAACATTCCCAAGTTCAATGGGGATGGGAAGCAGCATCCTGATGAGCATATTGCATCTTTCTTTGTTGCATGCGGTGTCCTCGGAGTAGCCCACGAAGATGTCTCTGTTCGACTCTTCGTTGAAACATTGCAGGGAGTAGCAGCTGAATGGTTTTATCACCTCCCGAATGCATGCATTCCAGATTGGGCTACCATGCGGACCAAGTTTGAGGCACGTTTCAAACCAGCCGAAGATTCTCATGCATTGTTAGCTCAGCTTACTCATATGAAGAAGGAATCGCATGAACCTATGCGGGAATTCGTGGCTAAGTTCAATAAGCTGATCCGGAAAATTCCAGTTATAGCTGTACCAACTTTGGAAAACCAAAAGTGCTTCTTCATCAATGCTCAACCTCCTGATATAAGCTTTTTATTACGAAGGTCGGTTATCCCAGATCTGCTACTGCTCAGTCAACGCCACTGAAATAGAGGATGATCTCATCTTAGCCGGAAGGATCAAGAAAGATATACCCAAAATCAAAAATCAAGGTTCTTCTCAAGGTAATACTGACCCTATGTTTCAAAAAATGGCTAATGATTTGATTGCTTTAAAGAAGCAAGTGTCTCAGCAGTGAGCAATGTTCCGTACCGGGATATCCCTAGGCGGAATTTTAATAACAATGGTGTACCTGCCAGAGATAGGCCACGGTTAGCTCCTGCTCAACCGAGATTAGCAATTGAAGCTCCGCCCGTTAATGCAGCAGTGGAAATAATTGAAGAAGATGATGAACCAGAAGAACAAGATTCCCGTGAGGATTTCGAAGCTTCAGGATATGCTGATGAGTCTTATGATGAGTCAGCTGGCGACTCCAGCATTGGTTATTTGGAATATGATGAAGATGAATGTGAGCCAGATGGTCAATCATTTGCTGTTTTCACTCGGTCCCAATCTCAGGTTCCCAGAAAGCCTCTGGAAAATACTAAGGAGAAGAATAAGGAACCTCCCATATCCATAGTCAAGAGGGGTACCCCTATTTCGGCACAAACTGAAAGAGAGGTTACTAAAAAGACAGCTGCTCCTTATTCTCCTTCTCCTAAGGCCAGTGCCCCAGCACAAGCTCATGTAATTAGAACTGAGCCTACTATCATTCCTTCTTACACTGCTTTCGACATTATTGATCATGCAAAGAGAACCAAAATTCAAATGTCAGAAGCAGAATACCTTCAGTCGAATCCTAACATTTTGAAAAGCTGGCCAAGTTCATCGAGTAAAGTGGCCGCCCGTCACCTGCTAAAGGTCTCCTTTCAAATCCTACTCAACCCACACCTCAGAATAATCTGACTTCTGCTTCTTCCTCAGGAAAGATTGAACCATTTTATTTGTCTCTACTTATAAATGGGTTTAAACTCAGCAATTGCATCATTGATTCAGGGGCCTCTGATAATGTTATGCCCGCAAAAGTGGCCCATGCCCTTGGGCTTACTTTGACTAAGTCATATGGACGGTGCTATTCCATGGAAACTAAACAAGTCCCTCTGATTGGTCAAATTAAGGACGCACAGTTTGCATTTGTTGCCTTCCCTGAGAAGAGAGTGAAAATGACTATTCTGGTTGCTGATATCCCTGCGGCTTATGGTATTCTCTTGGGTAGAGGATTTTGTAAAGATGTCGGAGGAGAAATTAGTATGGATTGGACCAAAGCCAAGATCCCAGTCAAAGGGGTTCAACAGGTTCTTCATCCTGAACCGCAGGCAAAGTATTTGGTGACTAAATCAGATGATCCTAAGGCTCAGATTCTTTTCGAAGATGCTAGCTTCGGGAATTATTTCATGGCTTCAGAGATACCTATTGTAGATGTGGAAGAGGAAGATCCCAATGCTATTTGGACGCTCGAATTTGATGGTAGCTGCTCAACCTCTGGATCAGGCGCTGGTGTTGTTCTCATATCTCCTAGCTCCGAGATTTTTCCATCAGCTTATAAGTTGCAATTTGATAATACTAACAACACGGCCGAATATGAAGCCTCCGTTATTAGGATTAGAATTGACCGCATGTATGGGAATCGGGAATCTCAAGGTTCAGGGGGATGCGAGCTGATTGTTAATCAGTGTCGGGGGTGTATATCAGAAAATGATCGGTTGAGGCATTACAGAACAAAGTTTGGGATAGTATAGAATGCTTTGATGCATTTTCTATTAAGGCGCTTTTAAGAGATTATAATGACAAGGCTGATTCTTTGGCCGTATCGCATCTCTCTTCTTCTTCCTCATCCTCGCTTCAAGCAAGACACATACTCTATCGAGATTGTGCACCGCCCTGGCCCCGTATAATGCAACTCACCGCGTGTATTCAATGATGATCAACAGTGTTGGCTTTTCTAGAAAAGGCTGACAATTTCAGTGAGCTATATTTTGAAGGTTCGGAATCAGCCTTTCGTGAAACTATTTCAGAGCCATATCAAGAGGTTGATAGTGAATTTATCCACTGAAAGGCAACAAGATACCAAAAGGTATGGTTTCCGGAGGGTCTGTTTGACAAACATGATCGCTTTATCCAAAACAAAAGGCAAGTTGAAGGAGCTTCTTCCTCCAAGTAGATCAAATCAATCTAGGTTCATCCGATCAACCTTGGATGGTGAATATCGGTAAATGTTGTTCTCCAAGAGAAGGTAAGATTCACTTCGCTTTTGAAAAATACATCGATGTGTTGGCCTGGTCCTATGCAGATTTGAAGTCTTTCAAGCCTAAAGATGTACAGCATAGTATTCCTCTGAAGCTTGATGTGAAGCCGTATAGACAGAAGCAAAGACATTATAATCCGAAGATTTCAGGGACAATCCTGCGTAAATTCGAAGATGTTAGATGCTAGAATTATTTTCCCAATCCATCACTCCACCCGATTGCTAACATTGTTCTCCGCTGTAGAAGAAGAATGGCGAGATCCGGATTTGTGTTGACTTCCAAACTTGAATCAGTCCTCGTTGAAGGATAATTATCCTTGCCGATCATGGATCGTATTGCAAATCAAGCATCGGATCGGAAATGTTATCCATGCTCGACGGGTTTTCGTGGATATAATCAAGTCAAGTAACCACTAAGATCAACACAAGACAGCTTTCACGACCCCATGGGGTACCTTTGCTTACAGAAGGATGCCATTCGGCCTGATCAACGCCGGAGCTACTTTTCAGAGGGCTATGGACCTAGCATTCAGAGATCTGATGGGTAAGGTCATAGTCGTGTATTTGGATGACTTGACTGTCTTTTCTAAAAAACGAAGTGATCATTATGATCATTTAGAACAGGTACTTCAGAGATGCAGACGTCACGGAATTTCATTGAATCCTAAGAAATCCATGTTCGGGGTAACAGAAGGAAAGCTGCTGGGTCATATTGTGACTAGAGAAGGAACTAAAATTGACCCAGAAAGGGTAAAGGCTATTCAGAGCCTTACCTTGCCCACAAGTAAAACAGGAGTTCATTCTTTCTTTGGAAAGGTTAATTTTTGAGAAGATTTGTACCTGATTTTGCTGACAAAACCAAGGATATCCTTGGAATGATGAAAGGCAAAGTCCCATTCAGATGGAGTGCAGAAGGGAAACTTTCATTTGAAGAAATCAAAAAGGCAGTTGCTTGCGCTCCTATCTTAGTATGTCCAGACTTCAAGAAAGATTTCATCATGTATAGCTATGCTTCTGCCCACACAGTGTCAGCGATCCTGATGCAGGAAAATGGAGAAGGCATTGAAGCTCCTATCGCATTCATGAGCTGTCCATTGAAAGAGCATGAATTGAAGATGTCGCAGATTGAAAAACATGCTTATGCGGTGGTGCGAGCGGTGAAGCATTTCAGGTACTATGTGCTGAATTCTCATACTCGCGTTCTCGTTCCTGATACTGCTGTTAAATCCATTCTAACTCAACAAGAGTTGGGAAGCCAACGAGGTACTTGGATTGCTAAGGTTCGTGGAGTATGAATTGACATCAAACCTACCAAGTTGGTACGAGGAAGAGGCCTCGTGTCAATTGATTGCAGAGAATCATGTCAAGAGCAGAGTGTGAAAAGAATCAAGATACTTCTTCGAGCTGCCTATGGTGCTTTTTGTGAGTACGACCGATGAATGGTACACGGACATTGCTTTCTTCTTAACTTATGGTGAATGCCCTCCGCATTTAAATCAAAAAGAGAAGAGGACCGTCAAGTTGAGATCTCAAGAAATACCTTTTGTGGAATAATGCAATATACAAGAAAGGTATCGATGGTGTCTTCTTGCGTTGTGTTGATAAATCGCAACAGGAAAAGTTATTAGAATCCTTTCATAGCCTAGCATGCGGAGGACATTTTTCATCTTCTCAGAATAGCAGCGTATAAGATCTTACGGGCTAGGTATTATCGGCCTACTCTTTTCCTCGGACTCAAAGAGAATGGGTGTCTAAATATGAAGCTTGTCAACATTTCATTGGTCGTCCCCAAAGCTAAGCATCTCTTCCTCTCAAGCCCGTGGTGATTGAGGAACCTTTTCGCCAATGGGGGATTGATTTTATCTAACATTGAATCTTGCTTCCAAAGTGCTGGACACAACTATGTGCTAATCACATGCAGATTATTTTACCAAGTGGGTGAAGAGGTTGTACCAATCAAGCAAGCAACTTCTGAAGCTGTTTGCAAGTTCCTGAAAGAAAACATAATCGCCAGATTCGGTATTCCTCATAAGATTGTAGCGGATAATGCGTCTAACTTCTCGTCACATGAGTTGGCTGCACTCGCTATGGATTCGCATTACTTTGGCTCACTCATCTGACTATTATCCCTGTGGAAATGGGCAAGCTGAGTCCAGCAATAAGAATCTGGTTACTATAATCAGGAAATTAGTAGACGAAAATCAGAGGAATTGGCACAAAGCATTGTATGATGCATTGTGGGCTGATCGGATCACTCCAAAGCGAGCCATAGGGATGTCCCCTTTTCAGTTGCTATATGGGATTGATGCTGAAATTCCTATCTCAATAGAATCACAACCTTGCAGCTTGCGAAAGTGGTCAAGATGTAGCTTTTCAGAATTCTATCAAAAAGAGGGTTATGTACCTAACCAAAGCTAGAAGAAGAGCGAATTAAGGTGGTTGATCGTATAAGCGGTATCATCGTAGCAGCGAGGTGAAGAAGATTTTCGATAAAAAGTCAAAGCAATGCAACTTCCAGATTGAGACCGTGTTGCTTTGGGATAAAAGGAGAGAACAGTAAAGGAATGCATGGAAAATTTGATTCTTTATGGAAAGGACCTTTCAAGATCCACGAGTTGAATGGTGAAAATAGTTTCCTTCTATCATATCCGGATGGAGGGTTACTCCTTTGCCTTTCAAAGGACAACATCTAAAGTCGTTCCACCATTAATGTAAGATGCTCTCGCATTGTACATATTTTACTTTTGTTGTGTGTTTGCTTTTGGTTTTCTTTCTTTCTTTCTTCGTTTTGTTTTGTTTTGTTTTGGTTTTCTCCTTGACCCCGTAGCCCAATGGATAAGGCCCTGGTCCGCGAGACCAGAGATTCTGAGTTCTCTTCCTTTGGTATTGCAAAGAAAGTCCCCAACTGGAGCCAGCTGTTATCCCCGTTTTGAGTTCACAACGAAACGATCGGATAACCCCTACAAAATTTTTGAAGTGATTTTGCATTATGACCTCTTTTAGAGAAAATCAGGTTTTCGGGTGTTACTAACAGCTTGACATAAGTTTTAACATGCTTTATGTCTTATGACCTCCGAAACCCGAAACCCGCCTCAATGAGAAAATCCTTTGTATTCGGGTTTTCGGAACTCTAAAGCATCGGGACATTCATGTTCCAAAACATGTTTTATGCGCCATGTTCTCCGATTCCCAAAGTCCGCTCAATCCTTTCAGTAATCGGGTTTTCGGAAGTTCAATGCATCGGAACATTCATGATTTAAAACATGTTTTGTGCTCCATGTTTTCCGGCCCGAAACCCGAAATGCACTAAATATCCTCGTGTCGGGTTTTCGGACTCCTCCAACATGCTTTGACGTGGTATTCATGCCGAGTGGTCGGTGAGTTGGCACGCGCGAGTGAAGTGTATTTATTACTGATTTTCTTATAAATACGCGGATTTCCACGTCATTCTTACCATTCATATTTTTAATTCGTGGATTTTTCGCATGCTCTTCCGCTCCCAAAACCCGCAAACTCGCTTTTACCGTGACCGATCGCTTGTTTTCGATTTTACCTGTCTCAATCAAGGTATTTTTCGCTCCTTTTTATTCTTGATTTTTCCGGGTCGATCGCGTATTTTCTTTCCAATTTCTTGCCGCTTGTTGAGGGTTTTTCTTCCTTCTTCTTTCTCGTGTTGTTTTGGAAAGGGTTTTGGGTTTTTAGGGTTTATTTTCTTTTGAGACTATCAATTGGTCTTGTTCCTTCCAAATTCCAATTACTTGCATGATGTATGGAATATGAATAACCAAAAAGAAAGGAAGTTGTGTATGTAGAAATTCAAAGGAAAGACTCGTTTTTGTTTCCCGGATTTTGAAGGTTGTGTTGCACTCAAAAGTCCAAGAACATCGGAAGCTCAAGTGATGGGATTTCTCAACATTCCGACCTCAACACTAAGTGCCGTGCATCTCCTAAGTTCCGTCATCGAAAGTGGGTGCCTGGTTTTCCTGTTTCCGCCATCAAAGCAAGTGTCGGGTTTCGCCAAGATTCGACATATCGACATGTCGGGTTCTCAAAGTTTTCCGATATCTTCTTCTCGCGTGTCGGGTTCTTATCTTCTTCCGACGCATTCACCAATCAGTTTTTCAAGCCACAGCATCTCCTCGAGTTCCGAGCCTTTCTCCTTCCAATATTCTTCATGCGCCGATCCTATTTCATCACAGAGAAGGCCGAAAAATCTAGCAGATGAAATACAAATTTAAGAAACCGTAGATCCCCGTCATATATCGATTTAATTATGATATCGGATACTTGAAATGGGCAACATAGATATGGACGACTTTGGAATAGGGTGAAGAGTTCTTCTCAAACCCCATGGATGGTGGCTTTAGCTAACGTGGCTTGCCCCTCGCAGCAGAAGCTTCCCCATGTCCGCCCAATGTCCAGAGTTTGTTTTGGCATGTGCATCCAAAGCCTTTACGACTCACCTTCTCGCTCAAGAAGGAACCCGGGCCGGTGAGGTAGTTATCAAACTAGATGGAGCTTATTTTGATGATCTCCTAAACTACCAAATTTCAAGAGTATGGGGCCCTAGACATCAAGTCGGCTCGAAGGCCTGGGACAAGAACTGTGAAAATTACATTAGGGATGTGAATAAGAAGTTCTTGGTCAAGGCAAAACCAGAATATCTAGATTTCCAAGAACTATCCCTAGATCGGATTTCATACAAGAAATCAACGATATTATCACCCTATCGAGCCGGGTTTTGGCTCATTTCTAATCAAATTTATTTCATGGATGGATGTACCAATTTATGGTCACCATCAAGAAGAACAAGCAAGGGATTGACGGGGGACCCTTATCGCAATGAGATTGACTCTCGATGACGACGTCTTATCGACCGGAAAGTTTTATATGTTCTCATATGTGGCTTCTACGCAGCACTGGGATGAGGAGCTATCCCGGGCTGGAGACTAAAGGAAGCGTAACGACAAATCCAGTCTATAAGTATTATCCTCAAATAACGAAGAAGGGGTCCAAGGACCATTTTAGGAGGGTGAATGATGCCTTTTTCTACGAGAACATCTGCCGGCCGAACCTGTGGCTAAGAAAGACAAGGGTATCGATGAAGTCGACCGAGGTATCTAAGTGGGGATGTATCTTCTTACAGCTTCAATAAGTTTACCTACCTTCGAATGTCATGTATTCGGAGAGCCTTTCCGTCGCCTCGCTATCCAGGGGGATAGATTGATACTAATAGAATTGGTCGACATGTACCTATTGGATTTTCACAAATTCCAACAGAAAGCAAGATAAGGCAGCAAAGTATCCTTCCCAATTTCTATTGGGAGATATACTTGCTCGACAAAGGGCAAAGGCTAAAAATGTTGAATGTGAACTCCAGGAGAAATTAAAGAAGCATATGAAGTCTCGGGATGGTTTTGACATCCGAGGAGTACTTAGAACCTATGGAGCCCTACATCTGCACAGGCCCGACATTGAGGATATTCGGGTGGATCTGCGTAACGAAGTCATAGTCATGCAGAAAAAGATAATAGTAGGTTAACTATTGATGAGATTCAGACGCTAGAGCTTTTTGATTTGCTAGATGGCACAACCGACAATGAAAGTGTGTTGGATATGTCCTATGATGGGCTTAACGAAGATCGATACATTTTTCCACCTATTGATTGGTCGTGGCAAAAAAGCCTCTATCACAGATAGGTCGGCCCTCATTCGCTCGCACCAAAAATGGCTCTCTTCTTGGGGCATGAATTTTAAAGATGACAAGTTTCCAAAGTTGGCTGAAACGGAGGTGGGGCCCTCCCAACAGGAAAAGGGCAAAGAATCTTCTGGGGGGCCTATAAAAATCAGGATTCCTAGGAGGAGGAAAGAAAGACAAATCTCTTCAATTGTTTCTCCAGCTGAAACGGTGGTTGTGCCAGAATCACCAACACCACCGTAAATAGGGAGATTAATTTAAGAAGGAGGAAGCCAGCCCTTGACTTCACCATTTGCTGATTGCTCAATTGGAGAGACCTTATCTCTTGCATTTAAGGCTTTGAAACCGAATCAGCCTCCCCCTCAACAACCACTCCAAACCTCCTCATTCCCCATCCACTTCTTCAAGCATGGCCAATATTTTCTCCGGGCTCACCCTCTCTCGCTGGAACCCAAGTGATCACCAACACTCCCCACAACCTCGTGCCTCTATTCATTGCACCTACTACCACGTTGACTACCTGTTCCCCTCCAATAGTAGAATCTGCTCCCCTTGAGAGTAGAATACCAGTTACTACAACATTGGCAATTTCCTCTGATACTCCACAATGGCTACTTGAGCAAACTCCGAAGAAGAGGAAAGTGATTGTACCCCTACCAGCTTTTGATTTCAGCTCACTCAAGGCTTCTACTGCGAAATCAGCCAAGAAACCCAAAACAGTTTCAAGGGTTTTGGTAGATGCTTCAGGAGATAAGTTCGCAGAGATTGCCACTCCCTCGGCTGACAAAACTAGAGAGGATATAACAACTTCTGATTATCAGATCACCAAGGTGGCTCTAGGGAAAGTAATGTGACGAGTAAGGAGCGCAACAAGATGCACGGCTTCCATAGACGTGCTGTACCAGAAGTTGAAAGAAACAAAGGACAGCAGAAATGAGTTTAAGCAAAAGGTGGAGCAGTTGACAGAGGTTTTGATTAAAATCTCAACACCCCTGGAATCCATACCATCTTCTTCTGTACCTGCCGGATTTGATTTCTCATCGGTGCCTTCGATTGAGAAGATTACCAGAAAAGGAAGAGTGGTTGACGAATGGATCCAAAAGTTGCTCCAACAAGGGAAGGAAGTAATTCTAGACGTGGTGAAAGTTCATCACGGTCCTTGGCAGAGATTCGAAGGAAGGAGAGAAGATGGATGAAGAATTCATCAAGAAATTGGGCACTTGATTTGACTTGTGAAGCCTCCAAGTGCTAAAGCAAATACCAAGCACATCTCTTGGTAGAAGAAGCCGTTCTTCCACATACGAGATAAACACTTCACCACCAAGGCTATCAAGTTCGAGTAAAGATCCTCAAACGAAGCCCAGCAGCAAGTTGAGAGAATCAAGGATAAATTGATCGATGGGAAAAGTGATCCGGAAGAAGAATTGCTTAAGATTTGTCCAAAGGTGTCGGCTTGGGAACTCAAGTGCCCTATCGCCGAGATGATCTCTTCAAACAAGTTCAAGAGACTGCTCAAAGATGAACTCGTAGATGGATTCGACCTTGAAGTCATTGGTCGGTTTGTGAGGATTGAACACACGTTGGAGGCCTTAAGAAAGCTCAAGCAAAGGATCAAGAAACTTCCCGGCAAGCTGCTAGTGATGTTCATGAAACTCCGTAAAATGTGGAATGATCATTCCATCTGCACTGATGAGAATAAAATGCAAGGCATTATTCGTAAGTTCCAGGAGTTTCGTAACAAACAGTCCTCAAATGGAGGAAAGAAAAGAATCAAAAGATGATGACTCGGATTAAGTTCCAACGTCCCATGACATTTCTATTTTTAGAATGACATATCTTTTATTTCCATTTTGTCATTATTTTTAATTCATACTTTGACTTGATCTCCTGCGTGAGAATCATGCAAAGTCAACTCTAGTTAGCATGCTACTTTTCAGATCTGTCTGCTTTATCTCTAGTCCCTTTTGTTATAAATAAGGGATGCCTGTGCATTCAAAAGGGTCGAGAATTTTTTGAAGCATTAAGAGGCTATTGGAAAGGAGAAAAACTTTGTGTTTTCTTTCAATCATTTTGAAGAATAGAAGTTGATATTGTTTTCTGACTTTGTGTTGTAAAATATATCTTATTTAAGACAGAGTTCTTATGTTCATGATCTTAAAGCTATTCTTTGTATAGAATCTCGGTATTTCTAATTATCTCGACACTATATCTGTGATCTAAAACTCGTATGATTATTTCGTGCTCTGTGTTTACTCGAAAGAAAATACGTTTCTCCCATTTCTTTTCTACCGTGCTTCTTTCATCAGCAATAGATTTCTAACCTATTTCACTTACGAAAGCAATATCCTTGAATCGTGTGAATGTGGATTTTGGGATTTCATCCCAACCCCAATGGTTAGATTATTGTGAATATCAGTATATATTATTTACTGTGTTTTAGATTAGCAATAAACAGCAAATTTCACCTGTCTTTGAGGAGGGATTTAATCCCATGTACTGTGGTTGAACCTCATATTTTGGTTTGACAAAATATCCAACTAATGCATTCTCATGGTCATGAGACCAACAGATTTAATGCAATTTTCTATACTTCCTTAAATATTTAAGTTCTGATATTTCCTTAATGATTCAATCCATGGGAGGTGTAACCTTACCTACACCCTATGACATTTCCATTAGAGCTGAAAATTGTTTAATTTAGGCTGGTAAACTTACACCTAGGCCACCTATGCCTCTATATCCATAACTAGAAGCTCTAAGAACTAGTCAAACACCCACATTAGCTCCCATACCTACTCCAAGGAATCAGAGTTCAACTGAAGCTTCCACCTCATCTTCTAGCTCCTCAAATGAGCTCCAAGAAGTCTTGAAACAACTGCAGAACCTAGGAAACAAGATAGTGACTATCGAGAGACAACAAGCTCAGAGTTCTAGGCCATATCCTCAAACTTAGTATCAAGCTAGGCCCCCATACCAAGAAAAACAAACCACCAAGTCATGCCACAAATCAAAATTCAAACCAAGGACAACCTCAAGTTGTCAGGCCATTCTGACCATATAATCCAAATGTAGCTTCAACATCAAAAGCATTAGTTCCAACACAAAAAAACATGACACAAGAGTACGACTAGTGTTACCCCTATAATCTACCTCATTATCAATCAACATGTTCCAATAGTGCACTAAATCAGGCCTTGATGGTACAGACCTTTGGTGTGTCCTAAGAACCTAGTCAAGAGGAAAATCAGTAGCAAGAATCTCAGCAAGAGACACCTCCAACCAAAACTATGTTGGTTAACTGGAAAATAGAAGACTTCTGTGGAGTTAACCAAGCCCCTTCTCAAAGTATAGTTACCAATACATGGTCTAAGAAAAGGAATATTGGAGAGGGAAAATCATCAAACTTAGGTAATCCATAACCCTTTATTACTCCACAAGGTATTGGAATCAAGGTACAACTCCCAATGTGCAAAGTCAGCCAAGCCACCATCCAGACCCTCTTAGGCACCAATTGTAACAACCCATGTGCAAGAGAAGAATGTGCAAGGAAAAGGGCAGAAAAATGATATATCATCCCCATTTAACATCATTGAGCAGATGAAGAGGAAAAATGTAAACATCTCGATGTGGGAGTCATTGGCTATCCCAGGACAAAGAGACCTATTGCACAGATGTTGTCGAAAATTGGTCAACATCAAATCGGTTACCCAATCAACAAGAGAAAGTACTTACTAATGCAGCTCATCCTGAAGGAAATCATAGAGATCACAAAGGTAAGAATCTGAAACCCCCTCCATTCTATGTTTCATTGATCATTGGGGACAAATTGGTACATAATTGCATGATTGATTCGGGAGCAAGTAGCTCTGTAATGCCAAAACAAATAGTTGATCAGCTGGGTCTTCAATACGAAGTCATATCCATGGGTGTAGTTCAATTAGATGGGACCGTTGTAACAATGGTTGGGGTAATCAAAGATTTGAGCCTCACATTGCATGCATGTCCCAATGTGACTATCTTGTAAAATGTATCAGTCATAGAATTTCCACCACACTTTACATTGTGTTTGTCAAGAGACTTCACTGCTAAAATCGGAGGTTATTTGTCTGCATGATTGGTCACACATGTTATTTAGAACAAGATATGGAGTTAAGGCTATAATTAGATCTGATCCTATTGCAAACTTCCATATTGAGCCTCATACACCAAGTCCAATCAATGAAAATTATTCAGCCCTTGATCAAGAAGATTATCCAAGCACCCATGAAGCTGATACCAAAGTCAAATACATTCCAGACTTGACTCTTGATGAATGGGCAAGCAAGAAGCATGCTTTTGACCCTTACAAGGAAATGGAGAAATCAGAGCTAGGAGTCTATTGCTTACATGAAGAGAATCATCCTCTTCCTAACATAACTAAGCTAGACCACAAGGATAATAACGAGGTATGGCAGTTATTATTCGATGGCTCAAGAAGTAGACAAGGAGCCGAGGGAGGAGCTATGTTGGTTTCACCTCAAGGTATGAAATATTTCCCAACCTTTCATTTCCAATTTGATTTCTCGAACAACACAGCAGATTATGAAGCCTTGATCCATGGACTGCATTGAGCAAGAAAGAGAGGGATCAAGAATCTACAAATATTTGGTGATAGTGAGTTGATTATGAACCAAGTCAAAGATAACATGTTGTAAGGAATGACCTTTTCAGGAGCTATAAAAACCGGGTATGGGACCTCATCGAGGATTTTGAAGCTTTCAACATTGTGTCCATACCCAAGAAAAATAATGAAGCAACAGAAAGATTGGTAGTAATCGGGGTGGCATTTGATGTGGTAGAGAGTATCAAGAGTGAGAAGTGCCAGCCTCATATTAAATGGTTGTAAGACTATTTGTTCCAAATAACAACATAATTTGGCAAGTATTTGATAATGATCAACAAATTGTCAACTTTCTACAAGAAGAAGCTGAGTTCTCCGCTAGAAACCAAGACAAGTTGGAACAGTGTTATGGTGACCAAGTGGTGCAGCTGAGAACCAACAAATTACCAAAGGGCCTTGTAACCTTGGAGTCAATATTCAACCCAAATGATCAATTCTAGAAGGAGAAAGCAAATATTCAGGTAAAGGGTGAAGATTCAGAGCCCATTTCCATAGATGAAGGCAAAACGTTGCGAATTGGCAAGGTAAGTACCCAACAAGAAAAATATGAGTTTGTTTAACTTTTTCAAGAATTCCCAAATGTCTTTGCTTGGACTTACAAGGATTTAAGAGGTTTCAACCCAAGGTTGGCACAACACACTATCGAGCTAGATCCCAGGATCCAAGCCTTTCGGATAGAAGCAAAGGCCAGTAAACCCGCACATTGAACCTCTCATGAAAAAAGAGTTGAACAAGTTAATTGAGGTCAGCATCATCTTTCCTATCAAGCATTCAAGTTGGGTTTCAAACTTGGTACATGTGAGGAAAAGAAATGGAGAAATCAGATTATGTGTAGACTTTCATGATCTAAACAGAGCATCACTCAAAATCACTACCCACTCCCATCGATGGAGTAAATCTTGTAGGTTATACCGGCTCACGAGAGGTTTTCATGTTATATGGATACTCAGGCTATAATCAGATAATAATGAAAGAGGAAGATCAGTTCAAGATAGCCTTCACCACTAAATGGGGTACATATGCTTATATGAAGATGCCATATGGACTATCAAATGTCGAGCAACATTTCAGCAAGCTATGGACATGGCATTCAAAGGCTTAATCAATAATATAGTTTTGATGTATCTAGATGATATCACCATCTTCTCAAAGAATCCTATAGACCATCTCTTCCACCTCAGGTAGGTATTTCACGCAGTGTGTAGAAGGTTTGGAGTGTCATTGAATCCAAAGAAGTGTGTATTGACCCTGAAAGAGTTGAAGCCATTAGAACACTACCACTGCTACATCACAAGAAATCCCTCTAAAGATTCTTAGGAAGGATAAACTTTGTCTGCATGTTTGTGCCTGATTTGCCACCCTTATAAAGCCTTTAACGATGATGTTAAAGAAGAGTCTTGCATTCAAATGGATAGCAGAAGGCAAAGAGAGTTTTGAGGCCATTAAGCTCACAATATCACATGCCCCAACTCTTATTAACCCAAACTTTTCAAAGGACTTCATGTTGTATGATTTTGGAGGGTCAGACACAATCTCAACTATCTTGGTTCAGCCTAACAAGGAAGGTTCAAAACAACCCATATCCTTCTTCATTAAAGCTTGGAGGATTATGAGGTAAAGTATTATTTCATTGAAAAGCATGTCCTTGTTATCATTAGGAGTTTGAAGAAGTTCAGACACTTGGTCTCGAACAACAAGATTCAACTGTTATTGTCTCATGCTGGTGTCAAGTATTTTCTCCTAAACAAGGACTTGAATGAGAAGAGAGCAGTTCGATCACTCGTGTAATGGAGTATGATATTGAAATAAAAGTGACCAAACTAGTTCGTGGCAAGGGTCTATGTGAGTAGCTCACTTCCAAGCAACAAGTTGAGTTATCGAGATGAAGAAGAGGTTTTTTTGGTACTCCATAATGATCAAGAACAACTAGCTAATGATGCACCTATTCCATGTTGGACTCAAGCCTTGATGCATTACC
This sequence comes from Taxus wallichiana var. yunnanensis, assembly GCA_018340775.1. Classification (NCBI taxonomy): domain Eukaryota; kingdom Viridiplantae; phylum Streptophyta; class Pinopsida; order Cupressales; family Taxaceae; genus Taxus; species Taxus wallichiana. The sequence goes on from CM031236.1 coordinate 675,655,384, forward strand.
TACAAACAGGTTTGTGCCCTCTAGAATGGAAAAAAGTAAAGAGGAGATACTTTAGATTACAAGCCATCCCATATGTGCTTATTAGTGGTGTCTTGTTTAAGAAGGATATCAATAGTGTTCTATTGAGGTGCATTGGGACAGGCCAAATTGAGAGGGTATTGCATGAGTTCCATGATGGAGAAGCAGGAGGCCACTTTGCTCCTCGAGTAACAACTCTCAAAATCATGAAAGTTGGTTATTATTGGCCTACGGTGTTTAGTGATTACTACTCATGGATCAAGAAATGAAAGAAGTGTGCATTCTTCACAGGGAAGGAAAAGTTAGAAGCCCTGCCCCTTCATCCAATTTCAGTGGATCAGTCATTCATGCAATGGGGACTAGACTTCATTGGAGTGATTAACCCAAATTCAAGCCAAGGCCACAAGTGGATACTCACAAAGAATGACTATTTCACCAAGTGGAGTGAAGTGGTAGCACTAAAGGAGGAAAATGAATCCAACATCTTAGATTATATGAAGGGAAAGTCACTAGGTTTGGAGTCCTTACCACTATCATATCAAATAATGCATTAGCATTCCTTGGTACAAGGATCACTGAATGGGCTGTTAAGAATTTTGTATACCTCAGCACTTCATCAAACTATTACCCTCAAGGTAATGATCAAGCAGAGTCCACAAACAAGAACCTATTAAGAATTATTAGAAGGAATCTTGATGAAAATCAGAGAACTTGGCATGCAAAGCTCAAATCATCTCTATAGGCTGATAGGATCACATCCAAAAGGTCTACATGTAGCTTCTCACACAAGCTTGTATAGGGAAAAGACGGAAAAAGCTCCCACTTTGGAGCTCATGAAATAGTTGGAGCAGTGAGTTTGAACCTATGGAAATCAGATATGTAGAGCTAATGGGAGTAGTAGAAGAAAGAGAACATACAATGCAGATCATGGAGAAAGATCAAGCATTGATCAAAAAGAGCTTTGATAAGAAAGAAAGAATAAGGATATTTGAACAGGGAGACTTAGTTCTAAAGTGGGATGCAGATCGGGAAAAACTAGGAAAGCATTCCAAGTTTGATGCCATTTAAAGTGGCCCCTACATGGTCACAATATGTAAAAGTAGCAATGTCTTCCGGCAGGCTAAGTTGGATGGTGAAGAATTATAGATTCCAGTGAATGGGATCTACCTCAAACATTTACTAAAAGGAAAATTTCTCACCCTTATAAATATTAGCCTAGGTTTTTTAATTTCTCCAAGTCTATATCCACATTGTTTTCTTATAGTTTAGGTTTCGCTTCCCAAGTGATAGTGCACATGCTCTATTTCTTCGGTGTATGTTTTTCTCTACGGTTCATCTCACTCATGGAAAAGACTTTTGGCCACAAGAAATTAAATCTCTAGAGTATCCATATTAGAGTAGGTTTGGATGTTTCATTGCACTCCAATGTGATCAAGTTTGCACGAGAAAACCAAATGAGGGAGAAGTTCCAAGTTTTAGACAACTCTCTACTCTCACAAATCTAGAATCCAATATTTTCCCGCAAGAATAAGAATGCATGTTGTAGAAGGTAGTTCCGATCATTTTGAAATCACCAAGTAGACGACATGCCCAACATGATACTTCCGAGGCTATTGATCTCTTCATCTAGTAGGAAGATGTCCCTGTGAGTCACCAAATTGTTGTCCCAATTTTCCCCCAGGAAAAATTGATCAAACACACCACGCATAAAAGGAAATCTAAGTTTCGGCTCTGTCCTACGAGGTCACATTAAAATCCGATAGTCAAGCAGGAAAGCGAGCTCTATAATGGAGAAGTAGGGTCGATGAAGGATCAAACAAGGTCAAAGGAGGCCAGAGGCTCTTAAAGAAAACAAGGACAGGCTCGCAAGTTTCGACTTCACGGATGATTCAAAGCGGGCCCAAATCGCTTAAGTATAAGAAGACCAATGAAAGGTGCCACATGTCTCAATAGGCACCTTCAAGGGTCGAAGCCAAGGGTGGTTCTCCAAACAAGTGCGGAGCTTCCATGTGTCCTTGGACCCTATTGGTGCTCAAATTTTCCCCCCATTTGTCATTAAAATTATTCAGATTGTGGCCTCTGTTATGTTTTCTATCTCCCTAGGCTCAAATGGTGGTTATCGTGCATTTTACTGATTTGATGGAGTGTAATTTCCCACCAAAATTACTTCTTAGCATCAGTTGAAAAATGGATCTTTCTAGTTGGATGTGCCATTGTGACACATGGTAGTTTGAAAAGTCAAAGAGGTGGGGAAGTGGACCATCGAAGGAAAATTAGATTTTTTTCCTCTTGACATCAAAGGATTAAAATCTCAAAATGGCCCACAAGCCCAATAAGGGAAAAGTCAAAGCTTGCTCCAGTCAATGGCAGAGGTGCGGACTCTCGGGGAAATTTGGAAAAATTTCCTCTTGGGAGAAAAAGGTTAAAAATGAAAAAGGAAGCGTTTTCCATGGGACCCACATTAGGACACGTGTCAAGCTCATTTCCCAAGGGCGGAGGTGTGGAGCAAAATGGAAATTTTTTCCATTTTTTCAAAAGGTTGTAAAAAGTCAAAGGAACCCCCAGCCTATTTTAAAGTTGAATCTTCCATGGATGGCCCAAATTCAAAGTAAAGATCAATGGCGGTGAGAATATGAATCTAATTTCCCCCATTATTTTAAAACATGCATGAAAGTGCGAGTCTTCATGATTTCTTGGTTTTTCTACACACCAGGCAGAGAAGGGAGTTAATGTTGATATCCGAGTTTGGTGGGGAGATCGCGGAAGACGTCTCTCGCCATTAAAATGGTCTTGACTATCGAGCCCAATCAAATTTTCCATTTTTCTTATCCTAAGCACACAACAAGCCAAATTTCCTCAGAGATTTGGGGCAGAAGTGGTTGGAAAATTGAAGAAAGAGTGATCTATCGAGAGAAGGAGTTAAATGTAGGAGATATTCAAGAGATCTAGCCCCTTGAGCACCCGGTGACTTTTTGGATCTCGATCCCGAAATTACGATTGTGATCATGGTGAGCATGGGTGCACTCAATGTATGGATTTTGGGGAAAGGTGATCTCATTTTAAATTTATAAATGACACAAATTTTTCCGTGCAAAGGATTGTTAGAGGTTGGAGTGTTAGAGGTCGAAGAAAATTCCTAGAGGAAACTTTGACAAAGCTTGTCTTTTGAGAATTGTCCAGAGAAGCTTGATTATCTATTTTTGTATTAAGTTTTATTATGTCAAGGTGGTTACAAGTGTACAAATGTTGACAAGCTCGAGATTGTTCTAAAAACTTTCCTTACTAATAGACTTAATCAAATTCAAGTTTTTCTATGTTTTCTTGAGCAAAATGTGTTTGTTTTATTTTTGAATGCATGCAAGTGGTTTTTTCTTGTTTATGTCGCAATCTTGTATTAAAATATAATTCAATCACACAGACCTCAATCATTGTGACAATCTAGTGGAATCTATAATTTCATTTCTCGAAGAGATTTCATCCGGGGATGGAATAAACGATTTAAAATCACTCTTCTTTCATCTATTGATGAGGTAGTGTCTGTAGGCCTTTGGTTGTACCTTAGGTGTGATTTGACCCAAATCTTGATGCTTAGTTGGGTTTTCTAACTCAAGCCTTCATCAATCCCAAAGAAAAGAGTCCCAAAGATTGTGTTAAAGAAACATTTTAGATTGTTAATCTCCATTTTGTAAGGTTCCTCTGGATGTATTATCTTGCATTATCCTTGTTTCCTTGTTTGTCTTGTGCACACAAATGCATAATATTTGTTACCACAACATGCGGCAAAGAATCGGTGGTCTCAAATTTCTTTAGTAACCTTTGTCTTGTTATGAAAATATCTCCATTATCTGGAAGTGACAACTCGTGAGAGTCGGATCTGGTGTGTTGATAATCATTTTCCCAAGGTGTTCTCTATAAAACTTATGTAAAGAAGGATTTACTAGCATTATTCAATAATGGAGGTTACAAAATAGGTTCTCTTACCTAGTTGAAAGGCACAACCTAAAATATTTAGGATCGAGATCACATCCTTTTAAGGTGATACCCACTCCTCTCGATCACGAGTGCTAAAAGGTCAAAAAGACTACTTCCTAGCTACAAAACGACATATAATCATCTATCTACCTCTGAGTGTCTTGTCAAACCCATGATGTTGCTCTCGACCTTTGAAGGAGATTAAATTTGGTTACAAACATGTTTTTGGCACCATTTACAGGGAATTCGGTTCATAATCAAGACCCCCAGTAAAACACTTCTTGTATGCTCCAAGTGATGTGTGCAGTTCTTTCATTTTTCACACCTAGTGCACTAGATTTCATTTGATAAATCTTGGTAAAGAAAGGTTAGAATCTTTCCATTTCTAGTTTCTAGCATTGACAGACATTTGACAGATCATATTTAGTGCATTTTCACAACTAAGGTGGAAATCCTTAGTGGCGACTCCTTGTTGATCTGATTTTTAAATGAGTATCAATGTCTTAAAACTCTATCAAAGTCAGATTTGTTACTAATATTTACAAAGCTAGAAGGAAGAAGATCTTTCTTTGATAGGGATCCTACTAGGACATTATTTCTAGAGCTAGGAAAAGTAAAATTAGAAGGAAGAAAAGCTTGGAGAGTTGTTGGAGATCAATAGACAAAGAGAGGGATATCCATTAATGAAAGTGATCGGCCCATCATTGAAGATTGTTATTCAAGTGACTATGAATCAAGTATCCTCTTTGTGGAAATGAACTCTCAAATGGAGAGGGGCCCTCATTTGATTTTTAAATGTTTTCTTCACATTTTGCAACTTGTCTTTTACGAGGTTGATAGGGATTTCTAAGAAGCGGGACTTCTGGGATACCCGTTTTGAAAATTATACTCCCGTGTTCCAAGGACCCTCAACCCCTTATCAAATTATCACCCCTTTAGGTCACCTTCTCGAATCAACATGGCTTTACCCCCACCCCAGACCCCCTTTTATTATAAACACTTTTAGACCTATAAATATTGTGGGAATGGATGGATATCCAAATGCAAAGCCTCAAGTTGTCGGGAAAAGAATGTCAAAGTTCCAAGGAAACAATGTTATTACTAGTGATCAGCATCTAAATATTTTTATCAATATGATGGAATATTTTGAGATTGAACATGAGGATGTATATATCAAGTTGTTTATCCATACCTTGAAGAGGATGTTAGGGACTGGTATAAAGCATTGCCAGATAACTCTATTGATTCTTGGACTGAGATGAGCAATGCATTTAGATTGCAGTATGGTGATAGAACTGATCCTAGGTTTCTTTTGATAGAATTTGAAAACATCAAAAGAATCCTAATGAGTTAGTACATGATTTCAACACAAGGTTTAATAAGACCTTGAGGAGATTTCTTATTAGGATAAGGCCATGTGATGAGTCATGTTTGATCAAATATACTAATACATTTGATAAAAAGGTTGCATATTATTTAAGAGACAAAAACCCCAAAATTTAAGGTAGGCCTTCACTATGGCTTTGTAAATTGAGAATAACATCAAGGCAATTAGAGATCCTCCAAAGAGGGATGGTGTAAAGTTGGTTAACCTAAAAACCCCAAATAGGAAAGGTTTGATTTGGTGGAAGTTGTGAAGACTTTAACGGGGGTTGTCAAAGAGATTTCCTACAAGCTAGCCTAGACGAGAAAGGAATTGGGCGAGCTCAAAGGTCAACACAAGCAGCAACGCAAGACAGTTCACAAATCACCAAAGATCTAATGACGAGAGGCAAGGGACCTGTTGGATTTGAAAATAGACGAGTCTCAAGCCAATGATAACAAAATGGTACATGATCCTTTGGCTGTCATATTTTATTGTTGTGTAGGTTACATATGTCATTGATTGGTGTGACAAATGCTTCATGCCTCATGCTCCTTATGAAGAATATTAGAAAGAAGAATAAGAAGTTGATGACAATGATGATGATTCTACATGATGGGTTGCTCCACAAGTTTACAACAAGGGGAAACTTCAATTGAGGTGATAAGTGCATGGTCTACTACCACTCTTGGGACTGCATTCATAGGGTACCCATTCTTCCTCTCTCTCATACTTTAGAATTAGATATTGTGAATTCCTTGACACACCTTCACAATGAATCATTTATTCAATAATTTTAGGGCTTTTGATATTTCCCAATAATGATTTTAAATATTTGAGGGCTTTAATGATAAAGAAGTATGATGGGGAAAAAATCCCATCTAAAGATGTAGAATTATTCACCCAACTTTGACATTAAAGATTACCAACTCTTGATGAATGTTGTTGTGGTTCGAGAAAGGAATGTAACACAACAAGTAAGGTTAAAACTATTCCAACTTTACATTAATAAGGTAGGATGGCCTCAAGCCAAGGCTAAAAATCCCTTACTTTCAAACAATCCTAAAGATGCTCCTAAGAAAGAGGCATCTCAATGGGTTCCATAAAATAAAATACAACAAAATTCCTGTAGTTCCAAACAAAAATCATACCCCTCCTCATGCCCAAGTTGTTAAAAATCATGTACCACCTAATGAGTTTATTGGCTTTCCTTCCAACAATGTCTTGTCAAGGAATGCCCCATATGATATTGCCCAAGTTTTAAGTCAAATCAAATTCTTTGTTCCAATTGTTGAGTTGCTTAGGATTCACGAGCACAAAAAGAGAGCATTTGAATACTTGGGGTTGAAAGAAGAGAAAGACTACCCTAGGCGTAAACATAAACATTGTGGAGATCCCCCTGTCATTGAAGAACCAAAAGGACCACCATCATTAGAAGAGCTAGATGAACCACCCGAGGTCTACTTGGGACATCCTTGGTGGAATCCCAGATGAATGTGGATCCATTCTTCATCACTTTGATCATTAGGGATAGATGCTGCTTGCACAATTGCATGTTTTACTCAAGGGCATCATGCAATGTCATGCCTTTAGAAGTCATGAATGAACTAAACATCAAGATGACAACAAAGATATGGAAAGTGCAATCGCTTGCCATGGAATCCAGAGAAGTGCCAATAGTGGGATATGTAAAGGGTTTGGTGGTGCATCTTGCAGCTTACCCGTAAAAACTTAAAACTTGATGTTGTCGTTGTTGACTACCCAGCTTGACCAAGTGGGGCATGCTACTTTGTCGAAAATGGGCTGCAAGTGTTGGTGGGAGTGTCCAAATGGATATGTCCTATGCAACCATTCCAATTGAAGGCATCCTTGTCAGTTGTATGGGGAAAAGAAAATGTTGCATCTTATTGAGGATCCCAACAATGCATCTATGAGGTATTGTACACAAGTGTTGATGCGAGATAACTTTGTAGGATTTTACGATGGAAAGGAACACAAGATTGAGGAATGCAGTGTCTTAAATGAGTGGGCTCTCCTTAGAATCTATTGTTTGATGGAGCTTGCTTCAAGTTTGGGAATGGTGCTTTGGTGTTATTTTGCTTTCTCTAGTCGGGAAAAATTATTTTTTCCTTCAAACTCAACTTTGAGTGCACCAACAACATTGTTGAGTATGCGCCACTGTTGTTGTTGGTTTAATAATTTCTTGGAAATATGGTGTCAAGGACATCATTGTCAAAGGAGACTCAGAATTAATAGTAAAACAAGTTAAGAAGTTGTATGCCACAAAGAATCAACGAATGAAATAGTACAAGCATTCAATTTGGGATTTCATTGAAATGTTTTATTCTTTCAACATTATGCATCATGATAGGAAGTTCAATGAATTGGCAAAAAAACTTATAGAGTTGGGTTCTCGGTTTGACAATTGTACAATATCCCCATATTTTGAATATGAGGTTGAGGTATTGACAAGACCTTATGTCCCGACAACATTAAACATTGTGGGGTATTTGATGATGATGATCAAATCAAAGGATTTCTGCAAAACAAGGGAGAATTTTCTGATCAAAGTATTGATTGGGAGTCAATGGTATGTACAACAGAAGGAAAGGAAACCTTGTTTGGCAAGGGCATCATCTAACTAAAGATTAATACCATTCTTAGAGAGTGGTTGCTCTTGAGTCTAATTTTGATAATGTTGATCACATTATTAACATATGCATCACAACCTCAAGGGATATTGAGGAGCATGACCTTGGCACAGAGGAGAAGCCAAGGAAGATTTGGTTGGGCAGCAATCTAAGTAAGGAGGAAAAGTATTCATACATCTAGTTGCTGAAAAAATATCAAGATTGCAATGGCTTGGACTTATTCTAAGATGAAAGCATACAGAGAGGACCTTTTTCAACATGACATTCCTTTGGAGTTTTATGAAAATTCATTCAGGAAGAAATAAAGACTCATCAATCCACTCTTATCCCTCAAAATGCAAGAAGAACTGAAGAAGCTAAGAGATGGAGGGATTATCCAGCCCATAAGGTATTCTTCTTGGGTTGCAAAACCTTGTACCAGATTAGAAGAAAAATGGTGACATCAAGTTATGTGTGGACTTTAAAATCTGAACAAAGCATCAATGAAGGATAATTATCCTTTATCAAATTAGGAGAACATGCTGCGATTAGTGACTGGTTCTAAGTTTCTTTCCACCATAGATGGTTTCTCTAGTTATACCAAGTTGTGGTGAAGGAATCACAAAGGAACAAGACAACCTTTTATTACTCTTTGGGGACCTATGTCTATATCAAAATGCCCTTTGGTCGATGAATGTTGGACCACCTTTCAAAGAGAAATAGATGTTACTTTTGATGGTTACATTAACAAGTTTATTTTTGTCTACCATGATGATGTGACTATGTTTTCTAGAAAGAGAAGTGACCACTTGTTGTACTTGGAGAAGATGTTGATAAGATGTAGAGAATATGGCATCTCACTCAATCTAAAGAAATGTCATTTTGGAGTGTAGAAGGTAAATTTTCTTGGTCACATAGTGTCATAAGAAGGGGTGATGATTGATCCAAAAGAGTAGAGGCCATCGGTGAGGTCCCAATCTCGTGGGACTAGGAAAGGAATTCAATCCTTCTTTAGGAAAATAAACTTCATTAGAATATTCATATCAAACTTTGCTAAGTTGACTATTCCAATCACTTCCATGTTTGAAGAAAGACCAGTCATCAAATGGGAGGATGTTTCCATCCAAGATTTTAATGGGATCAAAGAGGCACTAAAGCATGCACCTGCTCGCAGCTCTCCAGATTATAAGAAGCCCTTTCAATCAAGCTCTTTTGCTTTGGAGAACACTATTGTTTTTGTCCCGCTTGCGAAAGGATGATGAAGGAGATGAGAGGCCAATTGCCTTCTTCGAAGGGCCTTGCAGGGGTTGAGATAAAGTACACTATTATGGAAAAGTAGGCATTTTCCTTAGTAAAAGCAACAAATGTTTTTAGACCTTACATTATAAGTTTTAAGTGGTTGCTTATGTTCCCCACACCATGGTGAAGAAAATCTTGTCGTGAGATGGAAGTCTCAAGCAAAAGATGTGGCGGGTGAACAAATTGCAAGAATACGATATGAATTTCCAAACCACGAAGTTGGTAAGAGGTTTAGGCTTGGCTAAGCTTATGGCCGAGAGCAACTTGAAAAAATATTGAGGTAAATGAAGTGGAAGAAGAAAGGGCGGTAGGTGTATTTCAAACATTGATGAATTCTAAATGGTATAAAGATGTAATATTTTATCTCAATACATCCGAACCGACTCCAGTATTTAAGTAAGAACTAGAAAAGAGCCCTTAAGTTGGCTTTCTAGAAGTATGTCACTACGATTATGGACTAGCTTGGAAGAACCCAGAGGGAGTCCTCTTAAGGTGCATTACTGAAGAAGAAGCCCCCAAGATAATAGTTGATCTCCATGGAGGAGTTTGTGGGGGAATTTTTCTGGAAGAGTCATAGCACACAAGATCCTGAGGGCTGGTTATTGGTGGCCAACTCTCTTCAAGGATACAACTCTTTTGGTTAGAAGATGTGAGAGTTGCCATAGGTGCTTCTCTGGAAGACCCAAAGCTTCATGCTCCCTTCCTTTACGCAACTCAGTGACAATTGAAGCTCCATTCAAGTAATGGGAATGGATTTCAGACCCTTCAAGTTTTGGCCATAAGTGGATTCTTATAGCCACTGATTACTTTACTAAATGGGTGGAGGCAATCCCCACCAAGAAGGCAACACACCAAGTTGTCATGGAATTTGTGCTAAACAACATCATCTACAGGTTTGGGGTGCTAGTCAAGATTGTAGTTGATAATGCCATGAGCTTTAGAGCTAAACCTTTGGTGGTAATGTGTAAAGAATATGGGATCAACTTGACATATGCCTCTAATTACAACCCCCAAGGAAATGGACAAGTTGAGTCCAATAATAAAAACCTGACTGAAGATTATCAGAAGAACCTTGGAGCTGAACAAGAGAAAATGGGGTGAACAGTTGAAGTTTGTTGTTTGGGCTGATAGAATCACTATTAAAAGAGCCACTAGAAAGAGTCCATTTGAGTTGGTGTATGGAACTTAGGCCCTGCTGCCCTTGCATATGCAATTATCTTCATATCAGTTCATTCAACAACTAGAGGACCAAGAAGTAAGTCCTTATGATGCTCACATTAACCAGATTGTTGAACTTGATGAAGAAAGGAGGGCATCCCACCAGAGGCATGTAAAGTTCAGAGAAAAGCTAAAGAAGTTATTTGACAAGAAGGTCACTCCCAGAGCTTTCAATGTTGGAGATCTTGTGTTGCTATGGGATAGTAGGCATGAAGATAAGGGCAAGCATGGCAAGTTTGACTCATTATGGATGGGCCCTTACTCCATTGATATTAGAATTGGTGAGCATACCTTCTTCTTGAAGGATTTGGATGGTGAATTTCTCGAATTGCTTATTGTTAATGGTAGGCATTTGAAGCATTTCTTGGATTGATTCCCCATAATCAAGGTGAACATCATCTGTACAGTGTATAGTTTGTTGTTTGTTTCTTGTCTTTTGTGTTTCGCTTTTGGTCCTTGGTGACCTGTTTTTGCTAGGTTTCTCTGTTCATTTTTGAGAGATGGCTTTGTTTCTCTACTCTACAAGCTGAATCCTTTGCCTAATGGATATTTTTGGCACTTGGTCTACTTTTGTTCTTGTGGCACTCACAGGGAGTTCCCATCCCCAAGTCGGAGCTTGTGTTGGTGCTCAAATTTGTCTCACCCCATTTGTCATTAAAATTCTTCAGATTGTGGCCTCATTATGTTTTCTATCTCCTCGGGATCAAATAGTAATTTTCTGCATTTTATGGTTTGACGGTGTAATTTCTCGAGTCAAAATTACTTCTTGGCATTAGTTGAAAAGTGGCCCTTTCTGGTTGGATGTGTCATTGTGACACATGGCAATTTGAAAAGTCAAAGAAGCAAGGAAGCGAACCATCGGAGGCAAATTGATTTTTTCCTCTTGACATTAGAAGGATTAAAATCTCAAAATGGCTCGCAATCCTAAAAGGGAAAATCAAAGCTTTCTCCAGTCATCGGAGGTGTGGACTCTCTGGGAAATTTGGAAAAATTTCCTCTTGAGAGAAGAGGGCTAAAAATGAAAAAGGAAGCGTATTTCCACCTACGCGACCCACACTAGGACACATGTCGGGCTCATTTCCCAAGGGTGGAGGTGTGGAGCAAAATGAAACTTTTTCCATTTTTTCAAAAGGTTGTAAAAAGTCAAAGAACCCCCGATCCTATTTTAAAGTTAAATCTTCCACATGGACGGACCAAATTTAAAGTAGAGATCAACGACACCGTGAGAGTATGAATCGATTTTCTCCCCATTTTTCTAAAACACACCCGGAAGTGTGAGTCTTCATGATTTCTTATTTTTTTCTACACGCCTGTGCAGAGAAGGGAGTTAATGTTTATATCTCGAGTTGGGTGGGGAGATCAGAAGATGTCTCTCGCCATTAAAATGGTCTGACTATCGAGCCCGATCGGATTTTTTTTTTCTTCTCCCAAGCATGCAAGGAGCCAGATTTGACAGATTTGGGGCAGAAGTGGTTGGTAAATTGAAGAAAGAGTTATCTATCAAAGGAAGGAGTTGAATTTAGGAGATATTCGAAGAGATCTCGCCCTCGAGCACCGCTACTTTTTACAGATTTGATCCCATAAATCACGATTGTGATCGTGGCGAGCATGGGTGCACTCAATGTCTATATTTTTAGGGGGAAAGGGGATCCGTTGTAAATGTTATAAATGGCATGAATTTTTTTGTGCAAAGGGTTTTTGGAGGTTAGAGTGTTAGAGGTCGAAGAAAATTCCCAAGAGGAAAATTTGACAAATCCTGTCTTTTGAGAATCTGTCTGAGAAACTTGATTATCTCTTTTTGTATTAAGTTTTATTATGTCAAGATGGTTGCAAGTGTACAACCATTGACAAGCTCTGAGACTATTCTAAAACTTTCCCTACTAATAGACTTAATCAAATTCAAGTTTTTCTATGTTGTCTTGAGCAAAATGTGTTTGTTTTATTTCGAATGTATGCAAGTGGTTTT